>CM051272.1:55356881-55481881 GCA_027921565.1 Artemia sinica
AGTCAAACTTAAAACAAACAAAAGCTACGACAAATACATGCTCTTTAATCCAGGTAAAATCATAAACCCCGATAGTATTGCCCTCCCACCCCCAGTACGATTTTCTAACACAGATCCACCTCCCACTTTGTCTGTTTCGTCTGTACTCAAGGTTACAACCTTGAGTACAGACGAACATTGTCAGACCGTTTCATTGTGAGAAAACTTATTGTTTATGTTCTGTTTCAACTGCTTGTTTGTTTAGATAAATGTACTTCGAGATCATTTGTTAAACATAGTTCTGATTTGCTGTTCAAAAAATAAAAAATAGGAGGTCAAGAATTAATACAACCACATATGTTTTCGATTCAGATTCCTTTGAATCTGCAACATTAATTGAAACGTCTTCAAGGTCTTAAAATTGAAGCACATCGACATAAAAAAAAAAAAATTAAAAAATTGGTTCACAGCAAGAATCAATGCCAGTACATTTTTTTCAAACACTTTTTGTCCTTGATAACGTATCCTTGGTCGTCAAGTCAGTCAGTATTTAAAACCTACTTGATCTCCCTGTCCAATATTTCCCCAGAATTTTAGCTGAGTCCCTTAGGCTGTTAATTCATGCCCTTAGCCATTCCTGTGATATTGTAAATTCACCTTTTTGACAACCTGGGTGCATAAAAGGCCTTTTGATTTACTTCAACGCTTTGATAAGCCCGCTTGACAACATGTATACGATAGTGAGTTTCGATTTAGATCAACACCCCCCTCAGTTTTTACAACAAAATTTCACCTTAATATCTTAGCCGTTCCTGAGATATTGCAGATATGTCTTTTTGACAGCTTTGGTGCGTACAGTATCTTTGGATTTAATTCAACTTACCCCTCAAAATTCGTTAAAGTTTCAATATAATACCCTTAGTAGTATCCTATATTAATATCCAGGGGGGACAATGCCTGGAGCATGAATATACAGTGCATATCAAGACAACATGCCTTACCCTCCGGCGGCCATTCATCTATTACCACGACTGGTATATACCTAAGTAGACAGGCTTCCAAGCCAACGCCCTATTTTCTGGCCAGTCAGAGAGATGTATAGGGGATTACACAAGAATATGTTGTGCAGTTTCAAGGGTTTATGCCCTACCACGGGTATCTATATATTTCAAAAACTTTAGACCTTGTCCGACATGCTGTTTTTGAAAAGGGTAAGTTTAATACGCTTTTCTGTAAAAAATACTGGTTTCAGTCATAGCGTAAGAAAATCATGTTTTTTTTGTATAAATAATGTTTTTACTAAAGATACATCCGAGCCGTGCATGTTTTTGAGTCAAAAATTGTCAGACACTAATAACCACTAGCCTGAAGGTACCTTGCATCTTGTCCAGAATTGATGGTATTTGGTGTTAGATATCAAAAAAATTGTACCATTTGAGTAAAAATGCCTCTATTTGCGAAAAATATATTATACTGGCATAGCTCTGCAATGATTGATCTTAATTGGTTATTGAATAATAGGGGGCGAAACAGAGGTAGATAACATTTTGAATTGGACTGTATGAAGGTGCTAAATAAGAGTTAAACTGCCTACCAGTTAAGGTAAGCCCGAAGGGGTTGCTAACTCCTAGGCAATTTATTATAGATTTGGAATAACGTCCTAGGCATCAATCTATGGAAACGCTTAACGATGAAAAGATGACCATGTGACTTGACCTAACTTAACTTCTCAGATGTGTTCTGTATAATACACAAGTACCGTTTGAACAGTGTTGTCAATATAAAATATGCTCTAACATTATAGTATACTAAATAGTTGATACTAATAGAGATGTAAATGCCAAGAAAGGAAATTTAATAAAGAAATTCAGAACAATCCTTAGAAATCCTTAGATGTCAAGTAGTGAGGTGATTATAGGTTTGAAGCATCATGGATTGCAATCATCAATGAACCTAACCACCAAGGATCTCAACCTCTAAAGGTCCCGTACCCCCAACTTCCAAGGGGCCCCCTCCCCCCCCAACTTTTTACGCACCTCCCACCATTTTTTTTATACTTTTTTGGATTTTTTTTTTTATTTACTTTTGTTTCTTTTTTTGAACATGGTAATTTTTAAACTTTTATTCTATGTATCTTAAAATACATGAAGTATGCTTAATGCTGTATCAATCGTTCTCTATGCTTACTCATAAACACGACACGGCTTTCCCAGTGATACTCTATGCCGGTTATCGACACTAAATACGTTATTGCATGTATTAAATCAGTAACTTTTATACATTGGAAGGATTGACATCTGCATCATATTTTTGTTTTAAAAAGTGAAAAAGAATGATTTGAAGAAAGGCATACACATGATGAAGTCATTGTTTTCTTGAATGCTGACAAGGAGATGTATTTGAACTATGAAACAAGTACAAGTGGTAGCACTATTGGAAATGTATGCGTTTGTTGTCATGACAGTGACAGTTTAGATTTCTTTGTACCCAAGAATTTCCATTGTACAAATAGTGGATATGCATGAGTATCATTACCAGAGATGATAGTGCTCAAAAGAGAATGCCAACATAAAAAAATAGTTGATGAGCAGGGGCATCTTCTTGCCCATGGTTCTAGTAACACATTACCTACTGATACATCTTATTCCCCTCGTTCTGGTATTAGTATTCAAATGAATGGAAAAGGGGAGAAAAAAAAGCCAACTCTATGCCCAGTGATCCCAGTGATATCTATCTCTATGCCCATGTTCTACACTGGAAGGATTGACATCTATATCATATTTTTCTCATACTTTTCAGTCTATCCCAGTGATACTCTATGCCCATGTTCTACACTGGAAGGATTGACATCTGCATCATATTTTTTTTTTTTTTTTAAAAAAAAGTGAGGATGAATGATTGGAGGAAAGTGTGTACACATGATAAAGTCATTGTTGTCTTGAATGCTGACAATGAGAAGTATTTGAACTATGAAACAAGTACAAGTGGTAGCACTATTGGAAATGTATGCCTGCGTTGTCATGACACTGAGAGTTTAGATTTCTTTTGGAGTACCCAAGATTTTTCTTTTTGCAAATGGTGGATATGCATTAGTATCATTACCAGAGATAACAGTGCTCAAAGAGAATGCCAACATCAAAATAATAGTTGATGAAGAGGGGCATTTTCTTGCTCATGGTTCTAGTAAACACATTACCTTCTGATACATTTTATTCCCCTCGTTTTGGTATTAGTATTCAAATGAATGCAAAGGGGAAAAGAAAAAGTCAACTGCTGTACTAATGTAATAAAAATCATATCATGGCTACGTGCCAGAACTGTTACCTGTGTAAACACAATGTGAGAATAGACAGTGAAATCGCAAGCGAAATAAAAAGGGCATTGGCGCACAATATCATCAACAAATATAAAGACGAATTAATGGAAAATGAAGCACAAGTGAACGTTATTACTGCTATGGAACACATAGTCAATGAACCCAATAGTACCAAAGATGAAATACAGATTGAACCTGTAGGTGACACCCCAGTAAAAATTGTATATAACTCAAAATAGATGAATGATTATTCTACTGGTTATGAACTAAGAGAAGAGAATAAACTATAGTAATAAGAGAGAACATGATAAATTATTTATGGAACAGATTCAAAATGTCCAAAGTTGTTCAACGATGTTAATAATGTATAATAATGTATGAAACATATTTTTATAGTAGCATTCTACATGTCATTATTTCCTTAAAAATATATTATATCTTACGTTATTACATGGTCTTTGTTTTTAGAGTATGCTAGAACATCAGACATTTAGAATATCTATTACAAAAAGTCAGAGATGAAAGAAAGGAAATTTTTAGAGATAAAAGATACTACTAGCAGGCTCATTGGGGATTATTAGAAAATGATATACTTTAACAAAACCTTTACCAAAGTCCGAGAGAGATGAGCTGATTTTTTTTTTTTTTCACACAAAAATCTTCACAGACAAGCAAACACCCGTCCTGACATATAGGCAGAGAGAGTTTTAGTTTAGTTTCAGAAACAGGAACATCCACGTTTAAAATACATTTATTTCTATTAATAATATTTGATTTTTTAATAAAAGTTGCGTTTTAATTTCAGAAACAAGAAACATCCACGTTTAAAATACATCTGATTTTAATAATAATATTTAATTTGTTAATAAAGTTGGGTTTATAGTAGTTTCGGAAATAAGAACATCCACCTTAAAAATTTATCTGATTTTATTAATAAAATTTGATTTTTAATAAAGTGAGGTAGAACATCAACGTTTTAAATAATAATCTGATTTTTATTAATAATATTTAATTTTTGATAAAGTTGGATTTAGTTTTCAGAAATAATAACATCCACGTATAAAATAAATCCGATTTTATTATTAATATTTGATATTTTTTAATAAAGTTTCGGTTTTAGTTTTCGGAAATAAGAACATCCACGTTAAAATTATATCTGATAAAAAAAAGTTGGGTTACAGTTTCAGAAATAAGGGCATTCACATTAAAAAAATACATCTGATTTTATTAATAATATTTGATTTTTCAAAAAAGTTGGGCTTTATGTCTCAGAAATAAGAACATCCACGTTTAAAATGTATCTGATTTTATTAATAATATTTAATTTTTTTAAACAAAGTTGGGTTTTAGTTTCCAGAAATAAGAATATCCACGTTTGAAATACATTTGATTTTTTAATAATATTTGATTTATTAATAAAGTTGGGTTTAAGTTTTCAGAAATAAAAACATCCACGTTTAAAATACATATGATTTTATCAATAATATTTGATTTTTCTTAATAAAGTTGGGTTTTAGTGTTCAAAAATAGGGACATCCACGTTTAAAATACATCTGATTTTAATAATAATATTTTGTGATTTGTCAAAGAAGTTGGGTTTTAGTACTCAGAAATAAGAATACCACACGTTTAAAATATACCTGATTTGAATAATAATATTTGTTTTTTTTTAATAAAGTTGGGTTTTAGTTTTCGGAAATAAGAAACATCCACGTCTAAAATACATTTGATTTTATTAATTATATTTGATTTTCTAATAAAGTTGGGTTTTAGTTTTCGGAAAAAAAAAGAACACCCAGGTTTAAAATACGTGTGATTTTATTAATAATTTTGTCTTAATAAAGTTGGGTTTTAGTTTTCAGAAAAAAAATGCGAACATCCACATTTAAATACTTGTGATCTTTATTTATAATATTTGACTCTTTAATAAAGTTGGATTTTAGCTGTCAGAAATATGAATATCCCCGTTTAAAATACATCGGATTTTATTAATAATATTTGATTTTTTTAATAAAGTTGGGTTTTAGTTTTCATAAATACGAACATCCACGCTTAAAATACATCTGATTTGATTAATAACATTTGATTCTTTAATAAAGTTGGGTTTTAGTTTTCAGAAATAAGAACACCCATGTTTAAAACACATCTGATTTTATTAATAATATATTTTTTCAAAATAAAGTTGGGTTTTAGTTTTCAGCAATAAGAACGTCCCCGTTTAAAATACATATGATTTTATTAATAACATTTGATTTTTTAATAAAGTTGGGTTGTATTTTTCAGAAATATGAACACCCACGTTTTAAATACATGTGATTTTATCTATAATATTTGATTTTTTTAAATAAATTTTGGTTTTAGTTTTCAGAAATAAGAACATCCACGTTTAAAAGATATGTAATTTTATTAATAATATTTGATTTTTTAATAAAGTTGGGCTTTAGTTTTCAGAAATAGAAACGTTCACGTTTTAAAATACATGTGATTTTATTCATAATATTTGATTTTTTAATAAAGTTGGGTTTTAGTTTTCAGAAATAAGAACGTCCATATTTAAAATACATGTGATTTTATTCACAATATTTGATTTTTTAATAAAGTTGGGTTTTAGTTTTCGGAAAAAAGAAACACCCATATTTAAAAGACATGTAATTTTATTAATAGTATTATTTGATTTTTAATAAAGTTGGGTTATAGTTTTTCAGAAATAAGAACGTCCACACGTTTAAAATACATGTGATTTTATTCACAATATTTGATTTATTAATAAAGTTGGGTTTTAGTTTTCGTAAATAAGAACAACCACGTTTAAAAACTACATTTGATCTTTGTTAATAATATTTGACTCTTTAATAAAGTTGGGTTTTAGTTTTTCAGAAATAAAGAATACAAATGTTTAAAATACATCTGATTTATTAATAATATTTGACTTTTTAATAAAGTTGGGTTTTAGTTTTCATAAATACGAACATCCACGCTTAAAATACATCTGATTTTTATTAATAACATTTGATTCTTTAATAAAGTTGGATTTTAGTTATCAGAAATAAGAATACCCACGTTTAAAATACATCTAATTTATTAATAATACTTTTTTAATAAAGTTGGGTGTTAGTGTTCAGCAATAAGAACGTCCACGTTTAAAATACGTGTGATTTTATTAACAACATTTGATTTTTTAATAAAGTTGGGTTGTAGTTTTCAGAAATATGAACACCCACGTTTTAAATACATGTGATTTTATTAATAAACATTTGATTTTTTTTAATAAAGTTGGGTTTTAGTTTTCAGAAATGAGAACACCCACATTTAAAATACGTGTGATCTTTATTAGTAACATTTGATTCTCTAATAAAGTTCGGATTTAGCTGTCAGAAATATGAATATTCCCATTTAAAATACATCTGATTTTATTAATAATGTAAGATCTTTTTAATAAACTTGGGTTTTGGTTTTCAGAAATAAGAACATTCATTTTTAAAACACATCCATTTATATTAATAATAATTGATTATCTAATAAAGTGGGGTTTTATCTTTCTGAAATAGAAAAATCCACGTACTGACACATTTTCACCACACATCTCCTGCCCTCTTTTCACCTTTAGTTATAGATGGCAGCAAACCAGCTCAAGCACAAGGGCGTAGTGAGAGACGTTTTTTAAAATACATCCATTTATATTAATAATAATTGATTATCTAATAAAGTGGGGTTTTATCTTTCAGAAATAGAAAAATCAGTAATGAATCAGCTATCAGCCGAGTAACATCGTTTGGCTAGTGCTTTTAACCTAGGTTGATGTGAGATAAAATGAATTGAAATAGCAAAGTGGGCGGAGTTTTGTTCTGTGAATGCGAACAAGTTCTTTTTATGTAAGGAGTCTGCTAGTTAATGATTTATTAGCTGAAACAGAAGTCAATTTATTAGCTGAGGGTTCCAATGCGAAGATTTGAGGAGTTCCTGTTTGGCAATTTATGTGTTAGCCGTGCATTAACGGCTTAGCGAACTGCACGACGGTACTTACGTGGATAAATAAGAAGTACTTTTTCCGGTAAGAATATTCTAATTTTTTTTTTTACTGGTTTGTGATGACGAGGAATAAGCGTAAACGTAAATCAGAGGACCAATTTGGATCGGTTTCGCATGACGAATCTGGGCATTCATCTTCAACGCAAAAGTCAATAAATCGTGCTTCGATCCAGTCATTAGCGGACGATTTCTCGAAAATTCTTGAAATTGTAACGGAGTCTCAAAGTACATTAAAATCAATTGACACGAGATTGGCTAATCTAGAAAATCGAGTAATTTCTGTGGAAAATGCTCAAGCTATCTTACAATCCAATGTTGCTCAAGTTGGTAAAAATTGCGATGCAGTAAATGAAGAAGTAATTTCACTAAAAACGCAAATGAATATTGTATCCACTGAAGCAAAATATTACCGTGAAATGACATCTTCGTTGTCGGCAAGATTAATGTCAGTGGAATATTTATCTACAGAAAATAACATTATTGTGTGGAATACGGTTTGTGATGATGTAGCCACTGCTAAAAGTTTATTTCAAGAAATATGTACCAATGGTTTAGAATTAACAAAGATTCCAGAATTTACAATTGTGACGAATAAAAAAGAGCAAAAGTTTTTTCAAAGTGAAAGTTAAATCACGCGAGGCGAAGTTAATGATTTTACGTAATGGGAAAAAACTTAAGAATAAGACTTTCGGTTCAAATACAGCTATGAATAATGTTTACGTCAGCGATGATGCTCCATTGTGTGTTCGTGAAGCGCGGAAGAGACTTTACGAGACTAAATCTAAATTGAGTAGAAAGAGTATTCCAGCTTGGGTATCTAATACTGTTCCTCCCTTCATTCAGATTGAGAGAGAAGGTGTTGGAAAAGTGAAATATATGTATAATGAGCCAATACCAGAGCTACTTGATTGTTGATTCTAGCATTTCATTTTGTTTTTGTTTTGATGTTTAGAGTCATTTTTGCTATTATAAGATGAATTTTGTATTCATGGTTAGCGGCACTAGCACAAGTGTGTGCCTGATGAAGAAAACCAATTATATTTTTCCTCGATTGCATTATCCTGTATTTTTTAATTTGAGTGAGATTTTTCCCTTTTTATTTTCCATGAGTTTTTTTTTGTTATATTGTATGGGCAGTGGGTGCAGCGGCGGGGATTTTCTTTTGTACGAGACGGTGGAACGTGTTCTACTGTCTTGTATGGAGGGTTCCATGTTGTTGTACTTATTGTTTATGATGAAATGGCAGGGTGGTTTTCGTCGCTATTTATGTTATGTTGTATCTTTTTATTTTGTATTTTATTTATGATAAATTTTATTTTTAATTTATTTTCTCTTTTTTCAGTTTTTTTCTTTTGTTATTGATTGCGGCCCTCCTGGATACTGGAGATCACTTGTGGTTGTTGTAAGTAGAGTTAATTTTTCTATGAGTTTCCTCGTTTGCCTCCTAAGCTTGTGTCTTGAAAAAATGAGTTGGATTATGACAATAATAGATTGAAAAAACTTGAGAGATATTCGTTGAGTTGGGATGTTCGGGGAATGGGGTCTTAAATCCGGATTATGATGAGGAAAGATGGAGGATTTTCAAGTGGTTAAATGTAAATTTCCAGTTGATATTGGAAATAAATCTACTATGGGTCAGCAAAGTTTGAGCATTTTCCATTTGAATTGTCAAGGTCTTTCTAGTTCATTTAATTTTTTAACCGAACTATGTAAGTTTTCTGAGTTGGATGTGCTTGCATTGAATGAAACGTGGCTTCGTAATCATACAATTAGTCTACTTGAAATTGATAGTTATGACTGTGTGACGCAGAATAGGGTATCACGATTACATGGTGGATTGGCTTTATATTGCAGGAAGAATATTACAATGAAAATACGGAATGATCTACGTGTGAATAAAGAGATGGTTTTGAATCAATGGTGGTTGAACTTTGTAAGTCAGGAAAATTTTTCTTTGTGGTGGTTGTTTATCGACCTCCATCTGGAAATGTGCAGAAATTTAATGATTTGCTGGAGCGGCAAAATGGATAAGTTGGTCAGGTTAAATCGCCCATGCTTTGTTTGTGGAGACTTTAATCTTGATCTATTTTCAGTAAATGTAAACCCGAGAGTTCGTGATTTTTAAATGTTATTTTGGGTTACGGTTTAAGACCGACAGTTAATATATGTAGTCGAGTGACTTTGCGCTCAGAATCACTTTTGGATAATATATTTGTTAATGTGAAGTATGATTTTGCTGATGTTATTTTGAATGATGTTTCTGATCATTTTGGTGTTCTTGTTGTTATTAGAGAGTTTGGTGTCCCTACAGCTATGAATATACCACCACAAATTTCTGCATTGAAAATGGATGCTGAAGCTCTTAACATATTCAGAAGAAAATTAAAGAACACTCAAATTGACTTTTTGAAAGTAGTGATCTGCAAGTGAATGAAAAGTTTTCATTGTGGTATTCAGAAATAACTAAATTACTAAAAGAAAGTTGTACAGTTATTAAAAAGCCGGCGTTTCATGTTACCCCTAGAAAACCCTGGGTACTAGAGGACTGATGAAGGCCATATCAAATCGAAGACTGCTATATAAATATTCTGTAGTGTCTCCTGAGGCGAAAGTGAGATACAAGAAATATAATTGTGAACTCAATAACCTATTACGAGAAGCGAGAATTAATTATTATCGAAATGAGTTTAAAAAAAGTGCAGGTAATCCCAGGCGAACGTGGAGAGTAATTCACTCTGTTCTCAGCCCTTCCAAAAGTTCAATTTTACCCGAAAATTTCAACACTGATGCTTCGATTGTAGATAATATGTGTGACCATTTTTTCTATTGTTGGTAAACGGATAGCGAACTCCACGAGAAATTTTCTGAGGATGGATCATACCACCAGTTTTTACCCGAGGAAAGTGATGTATCTGCATATCTGAAACCAGTAACTGCTAGTGAATTACGTACCACATTGTGGGAACATGAGAAATAATGCTTCGGGTGCTGACTTCCTTTCATTGCGTGTACTTAAGTATGTTTTTCTCGGAAATATGCGACCAGGTTTGTGTTCTATATTTAATATGTGCCTAAAAGTTGGTGTTTTTTTTCCGATTTTATGAAAATTGCTAGAGTGGTTCCGCTTTTTAAGGGCGGGGAAAAAAATTTGCCGAATGATTATAGGCCTATTTCATTGCTGCCAGTTTTATCGAGAGTTTTTGAAAAATTGATTAGTGGCAGGGATGGTTGATTTTTCTGAGAATAAAAAGTATTTTAGTAAAACTCAGTTTGGATTCCGTAAAGCAATGTCGACAGATCAAGCTCTCTGTTTTTCTCACGACTTTTGTGAAACGATGTTCTGGATCAAGGGTGGAAAGTTGCATCTGTTTTTTTTGGACATTGTGAAAGCCTTTGATGCAGTGGACCATGGAATTCTTCTGGTGAAGCTGAGGAATTGTGGTTTTCGAGGTATGTTTTATCGTCTATTGGAATCTTTTCTCCAGGATAGAAAGCAGTTTGTCAGTGCTGGTGAAATTAAATCGCAAGTTAAAAGTGTTGAATTCGGTGTCCCTCAAGGGTCTGTTTTGGGGCCACTACTGTTTCTTATATATATTGATGACCTGCGAAATGCTATCAATGGACTGTCTTTTGATTTAAAATGTCGTGATACTGGAGCATCAAAATCTATTTTGCCTTATTTTGCTGATGACACGCATCTAACTGTTGCTGCAAAAACCGGGGAAATGCTTATACAGAATCTTCAGACTGGCATGTTAAACATTGAGAAATGGATGAGGGTTAACAGACTTCAGCTAAACCATGCAAAATCCCATTTTGTAATGTATGGGAGAAGTAGCAATTACTACCCTTGGATTGAAAAAATACAGTTAGGTGGAAAATATTCTGCCTCGGGAAGTTTCGACAAAGTATCTAGGGCGTGATTGTTGATGAGTGCCTTAACTTCAAAGAGCACATTTCATGTGTTAGTGGCAAAGTCGCCAGAAATGTTGGGATGATGAGGAAACTGAAGCACTTTTTTCCGAAAGACATTATGAGATTGCTTTATTTTTCTTTTGTTCACCCATACCTTCTATATGGTTTGTCTTGTTGGTCAAGCACGTTTTTAATTCACCTTCGTCCCCTTAGAAGTTTACAAAATAATTCCCTACGTGTTTTTAACTGGAGATAATCATAATATTGTCTGTTAGACATAGATATAATCAAGTAAATATATTACCGATGGCTGGAGGATTATTCCGTTTTTATAATGCTCTTTTTATGTTTAAATATACACACGCGTTATTACCTGAGTGTTTTAGGGAAATGTTTACAAGTGGTGTTAATTTTCATAATTACTCGACTAGAACATCAACACTAGTTCGGCGACCTCAGGTTATTACAAAGCGATCTGTTTTTTCCATAAGACATGTTGGCCCTCGGGTATGGGAACCATTAACGCAGGCAATTTCAACAATTGATGAGCTAAATGATTTCACAGTAAATTAAAAGGACAGTGTTTGTCTACATATGAGTTTTAAAATCCTTGGGCGAATTTTTCTCTCTCAAGTGAATGTGACACTTTTTTTTGGGAGGGCGACGAGGAGGTAGAATAGAATGAATGATTTTTAGCAGGTTTTGTGTCTTCGGTATCCAATTAGGTCGTGAAATTATTAGAAATTAATTTATTTCGTTTTTTTATTTATATCTTCGGTATTATTTTTTGTCCAATTAGGTCGTTTTTGTAAAATGTCTGCCCTACACAGTTAGAAATTTTTTTGTTTTTTTTATTTCTGTTTATTTTCTATTATTTATTTATTTCTTCTATCTATATCTATTATTTTTGTCCTTTTTTTTTTGGGGGGGGGTCTAAGGCTGGCTGGTAGTAATTGTGTATGTAGGGTTTTGTCTCAAAAAGGTGATGTGTACCCATACAAGTTTAATAAACTTCGGGTTTTGTTGTTAATGTGTTGTATTTTTTTTAATAAAACCTTTTTCTCTCTCATGCAAAAAGTTAGGTTCATTTAGGTTGACCTTTCGTGGCGCCACGATAAGTGAACCTAACTTTGCATGTCTCTCACTACGCCCATGTGCTTGAGCTGGTGTGCTGCCCTGCATCTATAACTAAAGATGAAAAAAGAGGGGCAGGAGTTGTGTTGGTGAAAATGTGTCAACCAACTTTAATAAAAATTCAAATGTTATTAATAAAATCACATGTATTTTAAACGTGGACTTTCTTATTGCTGAAAATTAAAACCCAACTTTATTAAAAAAAAACTATTATATAAATCAGATATATTTTAAACGTGGGTGTTCTTATTTCCTGAAAACTAAAACCCAACTTTATTAAAGAATCAAATGTTTAATAATAAAATCCGATGTATTTTAAACGTGGATGTTCGTATTTCTCTGAAAAAACTAAAATCAACTTTATTAAAAAACAAATATTACTAATAAAATCAGATGTATTTTAAAACGGGATATTCATATTTCTGACAGCTAAAACCCCACTTTATTAAAAAAATATTGTTAATAAAATCAGTTTTTCCTTAAACGTGGATGTTCTTATTTCTGAAAACTAAAACCCAACTTTATTAAAAAAAATCTAATATTATTGATAAAATCAGATGTATTTAAACGTGGATGTTCTTATTTTCTGAAAAACTATAACCAACTTTATTCAAAAATCAAATATTATTAATAAAATAACAGAAAATCAAATATTTTTTAATACAATCAGATGTATTTTAAACGCGGATTTTATTATTTCTGAAAAATAAAACCCAACTTTATTAAAAAAAAATATTATTAGCAAAATAAGATGTATTTTAGACGTGGATATTCCTATTTATGAAAACTAAAACCCAACTTTATTAGAAAATCAAATATTAGTAACAAAATCAGATATATTTTAGACGTGGATGCTCTTATTTCCGAAAAGTAAAATCCAATTTTATTAAAAAAGATCTTATTATTATAATCAGGTGTATTTTATATCAGGTGTATTTTATATCAGGTGTATTGTTCTTATTTCTGAGAACTAAAACCCAGCTTCTTTGAAAAATCAAATATTATTAATAAAATCAGATATATTTTAAACGGGGATGTTCCTATTTTTGAAAACTAAAACCCAACTTTATTAAGAAAAATCAAATATTATTAATAAAATCATATGTATTTTAAAACGTGGATGTTTTTATTTCTGAAAACTAAAACCCAACTTTGTTAATAAATCAAATATTATTAATAAAATCAAATGTATTTCAAACGTAGATATTCTTATTTCTGAAAACTAAAGCCCAACTTTATTAAAAAAATTTAAATATTATTAGTGAAATCAGATGTATTTTTAACGTGGATATTCTTATTTCTGAGAACTAAAACCCAACTTCTTTGAAGAATCAAATATTATTAATAAAATCAGATGTATTTTTAATGTGAATGCCCTTATTTCTGAAAACTATAAGCCAACTTTTTTTATCAGATGGATTTTTAACTTGAATGTCTCTATTTCCGAAAACTAAAACCGAAACTTTATTAAAAAAATATCAAATTTTAATAATAAAATGGGATGTATTTTAAACCTGGATGTTCTTAATTCTGAAACTAAAAACCCAACTTTACTAAAAAATTAAATATTATTAATAAAATCAGATGTATTTAAAACGTTGATGTTCTTATTTCTGAAATTTAAAACCCCACTTTATTAATAATTAAATATTATTAATATAATCAGATACATTTTTAAAGAGGATGTTCCTATTTCGAAAACTATAACCCAACTTATTAAAAAATTAAATATTTTATTATTAAAATCAGATGTATTTTAAACGTGGATATTCTTATTTCTGAAAACTAAAACCCAACTTTATTAAAAAAATCCAATATTATTAATAGAAAAAGATATATTTTAAACGTGGATGTTCCTGTTTCTGAAAACTAAAATTCTCTCTACCTGTATGTCAGGACGGGTGTTTGCTTGTCTGTGAAGATTTTTGAGAAAAAAATTCAGCTCATCTCTCTCTGACTTTGGTAAATTTTCTGTTAAAGTATCTCATTTTCTAATATATCCCCTATGAGCCTGCTAGTAGTATCTTTATCTCTGAAAATTCCCCTTTCTTACATCTCTGACTTTTTAATAGATATTCTAAACGTCTGACGTTTCTAGCATACAGTAAAAATAAATATCGTTTAATAACGCAATGTATAATGTATTTTTAATGAAATAATGACATATATAACATTACTATAAAAAATATGTTTCAATCATTATTATACATTATTAACATCATTGAACAACTTTGGACATTTTAAAATTTTGTTCCATGAAATAATTTATCATGTTCTCTCTTGATACTGTAGTTATTCTCTTCTCTTAGTTCATAACAGTAGAATAATCATTCATCCACTTTGAGTCATATACAATTTTAATGGGGTGTCACCTACAGGTTCAATCTGCATTTCATCTTTGGTAATATTGGGTTCATTGACTATATGATCCATAGCAGTAATAATGTTCACTTCTGCTTCATTTTTCCATCAATTTGTCTATATATTTATTGATGATATTGTGGGCCAATGCCCTTTTTATTTTGCTAGCGATTTCACTGTCTATTCTCACATTGTGTTTACACAGGTAACAGTTCTGGCACGTAGACATGATATGATTTATTACATTAGTACAGCAGTTGACTTAACTTTTCCCCTTTGCATTCATTTGAATACTAATACCAAAACGAGGGGAAAAAGATGTATCAGAAGGTAATGTGTTACTAGAACCATGAACAAGAAAATGCCCCTCTTCATCAACTATTATTTTTATGTTGGCATTCTCTTTGAGCACTATTATCTCTGGTAATGATACTAATGCATATCCACCATTTGTAAAAAGAAAAATCTTGGGTACTCCAAAGAAATCTAAACTCTCACTGTCATGACAACGCAGGCATACATTTCCAATAGTGCTACCACTTGTACTTGTTTCATAGTTCAAATACTTCTCATTGTCAGCATTCAAGACAACAATGACTTTAACATGTGTACACACTTTCCTCCAATCATTCATCCTCACTTTTTAAAAAAAAATATGATGCATAGAGTATCACTGGGAAAGCCGTGTCGTGTTTGTGAGTAAGCATAGAGAACAATTGGTACAGCCGTAAGCATATTTCATGTTAGTTTAAGATACGTAAAAAAAAGTTGAAAAAATACCATGTTTAAAAAAATGAAAAAAAAGTTAAAAAAAACTTCAAAAAAAGTATAAAAACAAAAAAATTGGGAGAGGTGCGCAAAAAGTTGGGGAGAGGGGGCCCCTTGGTAGTTGAAAGGTCCTTGGTGGTTAGGGTCATTGATGATTGCGTTCCATGATGCTTCAAACCTATAATCACCTCACTACTTGATTTCTAAGGATTTCTAAGGATTGTTCTGAATTTCTTTATTAAATTTCCTTTCTTGGCATTTACATCTCTATTAGCATCAACTTAATAGTATACTATAATGTTAGAACATATTTTATATTGACAACACTGTTCAAACGGTACTTGTGTATTATACAGAGCACATCCGAGAAGTTAAGTTAGGTCAAGTCACATGGTCGTCTTTCATTGTTAATCGTTTCCGTAGATTGATGCATAGGACGTTATTCCAAATCTATAATAAATTTACCCGGAGTTAGCAACCCCTTCGGGCTTACCTTAACTGGTAGGCAGTTTAACCCTTTTTAAAACCTTCATATAGTCCAATTCAAAATGTTATCTGCCTCTGTTTTGCCCCCTATTATTCAATCACCAATTAAGATCATTCATTGCAGAGATATGCCAGTATAATATCTTTTTCGCAAATAGAGGTATTTTTTATGCAAATGGTACAATTTTTTGATATCTAATACCATATACCATCAGTTCTGGACAAGATGCAAGGTACCTTCAGGCTAGTGGTTATTAGTGTCTGACAATTTTTGACTCAGAAACATGCACGGCTCGGATGTATCTTTAGTAAAAACATTATTTATGCGAAAAAAAAAAACATGATTTTCTTACCCTATGACTGAAAACAGTATTTTTTACAGAAAAGCATATTAAACCTTTGAATACGTAATGTGACGAAGTTTAATTTGGCTATTGAACCTAGAAGTAATTACCCTTTTCAAAAACAACGTGTCTGACAAGGCCTATAGTTGTGAATTATAGATACCCATGGTAGGGAATGAACTCGTGAAACTGCACACAGATTCTTGTGTAATCCCCTATACATCTCTGACTGGCCCAAAAAATAGGAGTTGGCTCAGAAACCTGTCTGCTGAGGTATATACCAGTCGTGGTATTAGATGAATGGCCGTGGTAAGGCATGTCCCCTTGAAACTGCACTGTATATTCATGCTCCAGGCCTTGTCCCCCCTGGATAGCAATATAGGATACTACTACTCTTAGCCATTCCAGATATATTGCAGACAAGTCCTTCTGAGAACCTGGATACATAGACTGTATTTTGATTCAGTTCAACATTTCCCTCAACTTTATGCCACGATGCATAAAGTTGATGCCCTCTGATCTGGTTCAACATACCCTGATAGTTTCTTCTTAATACCCTCAGCTTTTTGGAAAACCCAGGATCAAGCATGCCCCTTTTCCTGTATGCCAATTTTGATCGGACATCTTTGGGAAATGAGAGGGGGGGGGGGGGGCTGGCATCTAAAAAAAGATGTGGGAGCTGGTTCACCTTCAATCTATTCTGACTCTTGAAAAGGGGAGTAGAAATTTCAATTCGAAACGAATGAGGCCCATCCGAAGTTTTTACGATAGCTCCTTCTATATAAAGTGGCCGGGTGAAAAAAATACATTGATACCATGTCGCTCTTTCTTTAGGCAGTCTTATTGCACTGCATATGACAACATCGATCAGATGCAAAATGTACACATCTTTCAATGAGAGGGAGGAAGAAAAATTATCCCCGAGGGTCGTATTAAATGCTTTGATACAGTTTAAAAAGACAAGTTAAAAACCGTCGAAAAAACTTTGTAAACCAAAAAATGACTTCCATGCAATTATACCGACATAACAAAGCACAGAGTTGCACATTAAACATGCACCTTACATTCTTTTTCTTAAAGCAAGAAAACCAAGGACAAGAATCATAAATAAGTCTTTATAAGAGCCAAGAATGGGGGACTGGGTTATATTCCACTGCAGTGGCGGCTCCAACAAACAGAAGCTAAAGCAGACAGTGTTGACAAGCCATTTAATAAACGGGATTTCATACGTGAATAAAAACAGACTTCATATGGATCTATTGGAAAATGGTGTCGATTTCGGACTTTACCTCCAGGGTGTCGAAAGTCGATGTTGAGCTGTCGTTTCGATACCGGACCAGTTAGTCGAAGCTATTTAGAAATAAGACTTAAAAAGAATTTATAAATGAAAAAAAATTCTCTAACGATAAAATAAAATAATAAATGGTTGCAGGCACGCACACAAGGGGGAGGGGGACTCCAGAAATCTGATTTGAGACTTTGCCTGTAATAATCTGTCTACTTTCGCTTTTTTTAACGACCTCAAATCCAGCACTCTCGAAACACAAGAACAACGCCAAGGGATGTACTCAGATTCTTCCAAAAATGTACACATCTTTCAAATGAGAGGGAGGAAGAAAATTGACTTGACCCCCTCCCCAAGTCCATCATCGACATTTCTCAAAATATACTTCGTAGAAGAAAGGTTCAAATAGTTAAAAGAACCTTTGTTGAGTTTAGAGCTCTTCGAAACATTACCATAGACAAAATCGTCATAAGATTGATAGCTTGTAGCATGGTAAAAATACCTTTTGACTTTAGTTTATGTCTAACAAACTAAAAAGCAAGAAAAAAATCAATAGCTATCAAAAATGAAGTCAAATGAAATAATGGGGAATTTAAAAAAAAAAAGAAGGAAAAACACACACACCACAAAAACAGGTAAAACCAAGAACAGGAGGTACTGAAAATACACTATTTTCTTTTCTTATTATAAAACTATCAATCAACTGTCCATTTTGCCCTAAGGAAATCAAGGAGGTTTAATAGGCCGCTGTGAGTAGGGACGTACACAGAGGGTGGATGTTGAGGCCCAGGCCCACCTCCAAATATAGGATGATTATCCCAGAAATTTTTAAATTTCTCCAGATTCAGGGGAGAGGGAGTGTATTCCCTTGTTCCCAGGTGACGGGTCTGACGTCAACTGAAGGGGTGAGGAAATTAAAACGTAAATACTAAAACTTCAGTTGACTACACATTTCGACTTTCCTAATATGGCTCGGTGCCCTGGTTAGGATACAGAAATAAGAAGCATTAGGGTTTCAAGCTCTTTTTCCAAATTCTCGAAAATCTGATTTTGTAATTTACTTTCACTATTTGGATAAACATAAATGGTATTCATCATTATTGCTTAATAGCCTTTTTTAGCATTTGAGTGAACATATTTTTTCACAGGGTAGTTCTTTCTTCAAAAGTTTTTTTTTTTTAATTCTCACTTACTAAGGACACTTGGAGGGGACATTAAAGAGTAAATAATTTCTTAGACCACACTGCTTTTCCATTTACGAAAAATTAAGCAAGAAAAAAATGGGTTTTAATTTTTATGAAGCAGTGAATACAATAAAATAAACACTTAATTAAACATAAATACCCCGAATATTTCGGCCCCACGTCCGGAAGCCTTTATCAACGGAAAAAAAGAAAGAAAAAAAATGAAACAAAAAATGTTCTTTTTAAAAACTTTAACTTAGATCAAAATAAAAACATACTAAAACACATAAAGAGAGAGAAAAAAAACAAGAAAAAAAATATAATATAAAATAGAAAACAAAACTCACATATTAAATAAACACTTCCATTCACTGGCGTATAAACAAATCGAATGTTTATATTGATTCAAATACGCCTCCTCACAGTACATAAATGGAAATCTATCAAAAAAAAAATGAAGAATATATTTATACTTAAACCAAAACAATAAAGGTCAGCTAACCCCCGGTCCATAACCCCTAATTAAATCTCACAAGTTCATCAACCAATGTTTTGAATTATAAATTGAACGGATTCGTTGGCTTGCAAGCTTAGCTGCAGTTCGTTTACTTTTCCCAGCATTTAACCCATTCTGACCTTTGTTCGCAAGGTCATCTTTCGTTTCAGAACTATTATTAAAATCAGTACTGGTTGAAAATTTTACCTGCTTTTTAATTAAACTATTATAAAAATCGAATTGATCCTAAAATCCCCTTCATCTCTATTGATACTAATACCCCCATATAATATCTTTTTTATTTCTATAATTTCCCTGAAGCTTTGTAAAAGTCCTACAGACGTATCTACTATTTTTGTTTGATCAAATAAAATACTGTGATGAGGAAAATTATAAAGATGTTCTGCAACAGCTGAATCAAACGTTTTCCGGTGCTTATTTTGTTTTAGAGAGCAATATATGGCATTCTTGTGTTGCTGTAGCCTATTTTCTAAAATCTGTTGTGTTCTTCCCACATATAATTTACCACAAGAGCATAGAATTTTGTATACTCCCTTTTGCATATTTTTCGGTACCTTGTCTTTCCCTTTATTTAACAAAGAGCTTATAGTTTGTCCTGATTTAAATGTTGTATTTATGTTATGTTGTTTTAGTTCTCTTCTTGATTTTTGTGACAATATTGGGATAAAAGGCAAAGTTATGTAATTTGTTTCTTGATTTGACCCAGCTTCTTCTAATATTTCTGGTTCCATCAACGTTTTTTTTTCCTTTTTTCAACTATTTGAGAAATCATATTTTCCGGATAGCCATTACCTACTAGAATATCCTTAATAAAAATTTGTTCATTGCTATGTATTCTGGTGATGCTAATTTTAATACCCTATCAACTAAAGAAATAACCACACCCCTTTTTACCTGGATCGGATGATTTGATGCGAAAGACAAGTAACGGTTGTTATTAGTCGGTTTACGGTAAATTGAAAACGCTAGTTCGTTATTATGCCTGTGGATCAAAATATCTAGAAACGGTAACTTATTCTCTGTTCCTTTTCAATTGTAAAAATTAATTCTCCTCCCAGATTATTTAAATGTTCCAAAAAACCTTCAATTTGTGATTCCCCATAATTCTAAATAACTAAAATATCATCCATATATCTGCCCCAAAATTTAGGTTTTAAAAAATATGTTTCTATAGCTAAATTTTCTACATACTCTACATAAATATTTGCTAACAACGGACTTAAAGGCCCTCCCATTGCCAATCCCCTAATTTGATGGTAAAAATTATCTCTAAACGTGAAGTAATTAGTATACCTGCGAGTTATTTTAACTAAATTTAATATAGTTTCCAGTTCGATTCCCGAAGATAATTCTTCTATCTCATTTTTATGTTCCTCAAGTTTTTTGGATAAAATACTAAACGATTTATCAAAAGGACTATACGTATACATTGATTTTATATCAAAACTAAACAATCTAGATTCTTCTGATGTTTCTACACTTATAAGTTTATCTTTTAAGATAAACTTCAGGGAAAATTTACAAAGCTTCAGGGAAATTATAGAAATAAAAAAGATAATATATGGGGTATTAGTATCAATAGAGATGAAGGGGAATTTAGGATCAATTCGATTTATAATAGTTTAATTAAAAAAGCAGGTAAGATTTTCAACCAGTTCCGATTTTAATAATAGTTCTGAAACGAAAGATGACCATGCGAACAAAGGTCAGAATGGGTTAAATGCTGGGAAAAGTAAACGAACTGCAGCTTGCAAGCAAACGAATCCGTTCAATTTACAATTCAAACACTGGTTGATGAACTTGTGAGATTTAATTAGAAATTATGGGCCGGGGGTTAGCTGACCTTTATTGTTTTGGTTTAAGCATAAATATATTCTTCATTTTTTGATAGATTTCCATTATATACTGTGAGGAGGCGTGTTTGAATCAATATAGACATTCGATTGTTTTTTATACGCCAGTGAATGGAAGTGTTTATTTAATATGTGAGTTTTGTTTCCTATTTATTTATATTTTTTCTTTTGTTTTTTTTTTCTTTTTTTCTCTTTATGTGTTTAGTATGTTTTTATTTTGACGTAAGTTAAGGTTTTTAAAAAGAACATGTTTTGTTTCATTTTTTTCTTTTCTTTTTTTTTCCGCTGAGAAAGGCTTCCGGACGTGGGGCCAAAATATTCGGAGTATTTTTGTTTAATTAAGTGTTTATTTTATTGTATTCACTGCTTTATAAAAATTAAAACCCGTTTTTCTTGCTTCGGGCATTAAAGAGGGGAATTTTAAGCATCCATGAGTTAAGGATTTTTGACCAAGGATTTTCAAGGATCCTTTGTTTATGTTTCCAACCTATCCACTGCGAAAATGGCACAAAAAGTACATCAGCGTTAAATTATTTTCGAAATTTCCGAAAAATTGTTTTTTGTAATAAATGTTTGCTGTTAAGATAATCATAGATAGAAGGTGCTATTCCCAAATCAAATTTAAAAATGATTCGTACGACAGTTTCTTTTTTCAAAACATGTTTTTCAGTTTTCACTTCCTAAAGGGGCTTCGAGGGGGAGTATCTAAGGGGGAAGTTGTAAATCTTCAGTAACAGGTTTTCGACCATGGAGATTATAATAGTATTGTTTTTATACTTCCCAGCAGGGGCGTCCCAAGGGGGGGGGGAGAGGCGTGCCCCTCCCAAATTTTTTATATTCAGTAAAGTTTTCGCCGAAGGCGAACACTTCGGGAGAGAAATTTTTCAAAATCGGCCGAAATTTAGCAAAATTCTTGATTTCTGCAGAAAATTCGGCATAAATCAGGTAGCAATTCGGTAAAGTTTACGAAGATCGCCCCCCGAACAAAACGAACCTGGGGACGCCCCTGCTTCCCAGTCTTTCACCTCCTGAAATGGGGCCAAAAAGGGCTATTTTAGGTGCCATGTGGCCCTTTACGATGTCGTTATCGAAAAAAATTTACTAACAACACGTAGATACAATTAAGAGCTTTGAAATGAGCCATTGAACAGCTCTCCACGACGCTGTAGTAGCCATCTAATTCTGTTAGTCAGACTATCGGCACTAGGAGGGAGAGTAATCTCATGTTATATAGCTTTGGAATGAGCCATTAAACATATCTCCACGACGCTGTAGTAGCCATCTAATTCTGTTAGTCAGACTATCGGCACTGGGAGGGAGAGTAATCTCATGTTATATAGCTTTGGAATGAGCCATTAAACGTCTCTCCACGACGCTGTAGTAGCCATCTAATTATGTTAGTCAGACTATCGGCACTGGGAGGGAGAGTAATCTCATGTTATATATTTGCATCTCATTTCTCAGCTTTTCTGTTCGTTAGTAGCATTCTTTTCTATTTGATTATCATCATGGAGATGGTGGTACCGATGGTAATGGTTGACAGACGCTGCAACCTGCTGGGGGGCCCCCCCCCCCCCCTGCTGCGTTTACAGGAAAAATGATTTCTCAGACCACACTGCTTGCCCATCTTTAGTTAAATCAAGTGAAAATGTTGAAAATGAGGAATACTTTTAGTAACATAGTGAACCTTTTTAAAAAAATCTTTATATAAATCAGAATAAAAGTTAGAATATTTCGGCTTCGCATCCAGAAGCCCTTATCAGCGGATAAAGAAACTTAAAACATAAAAAAGATGAAAAATGACCTAAAAAATAAATAAAAACAACAAGAAAACACAGAAATGCTATACAAAAATAAAAATGAAAGAAACTCTCTTAAATGTAATTCTTCTTGTTGAAGAATATGCGAGTTCATAAAACAAACATGATTAACTGTTTACCAGTGATGTAACTAGCAGCAATTGTGTGCGAAGGGGGGGGGGGACTCAAAGACTAATCAAAACGGTGGTACTAAATAAGAAATTGGTTAAATGGGACTCAGTTTATTGTTTAAACTCTGCGTTAGTTGCAAAATCAAATATTTTCAGTGAAACCTAACAAAAAAAGAAGCGGACTATTTTTTTTCCCCGTTTGAAGACTTCCTTTGTTGAAGTTTCACTGCAGCGTAAACACTGTCTTTAGTATAATTTACCAATTTTCTTGATCTACAGCTTAAAATCAAACGCGAAAAATGTTCAAACCTTCTGAAACTCGGGTTTTTCGAAAGGCGGAAAAGGATATTTTAGATGTTTTCCAGAAGAATTTTCTACGGATTGTTTCGGGTACCCGTTTGATAGACCGTATTTTAAACAGTAACCTGTACGAAATATGTGGCTCCATTCCACTTTCTAGGACTATAATGAGAGAAAGGTTGAGATGACTAGGACTAAACCCCGGCGCCGCGCCGGCGGATCGACCGAACGCTACCAACGAGAGGCCCGGTTGACCGCCACCGAAGTGTCACTACGCCACTGGTGCGCCGTAGACGCACCTCTGCCGGCAGAGGTGGTGGCGTTCGGCTGACTTTGAGTATATTTTGCTGCAATTCTTTATTGCATCAACCGCAAAGTATAAACTTTCTTTCTCGTGTGGTTTAGTATTTCGATTTTCCTGATTAGAAATCAAGCAGGGCTTGCACTATCCCCGAATTTTTGGGCATTTCCCCGAAAATCTTTGCGTCACCGCGAACAAAAAATTATGTTCCCCGAATCCCCGAAAATCACTCAATCACGGTGCCACCCCTAGCGATTAATCACCAGTCACTTTTCCTGCCAAATATTACTTTGCATACCATAATTCTTCACTACTCTCTTGTTCGTTAAATTTCATTTCTTTTGTTACTTGGCATAAAAACCAGACAGATGCAATTGCAATATACACAGTTATTCATATGTTGACAAAAAAAAGTATCGTCTTTATGAAATGAGATTAATCATTTCGAATGCAGATTCCCAATTGCTATTTCTTACATCATTTGTAGTCAAGAAATTTATTTTTAAGTTGAATAGAACACATTCACTATTATACAGCTCCAGTTGGATTTTGAAATTGATAGGCGACAGATTGTTTCTACAGCTGAATTGTAAGTTTGCAGAATGTTGTTTTTTTTGCTGTTTTTTAGATAAGATTTTCTTATTGTTTAATATACACTTGTTGAATGCCTGATAGATTAAAGAAAATACAATCTTCTTTCTGAAAAATTTTACTCCCCCCCCCCCAAAAAAAACCTTCTATATTGAGACAAAATTTAGCTATAGACTAAGCTATGTACAAGGTTGGGGAATTAAAGATTGAAACGGAAGTGTGGTTTATAAAAAATTGTTAATTATTGCCTATAGGGGGGGGATAGGGGGCTATCATTTTAAAATGATAATATCTCTTTTTTTTTAATTGAAAGCAGCGATGCCAAAAAGATAATTATTTTTTTTTTTTCATTTAAAGCGGAGACAGAAGAAAGTGATATCAAATTCCCTGGGAAACCATTGAAATATTTTGATAGACCCAGGGCCCCCCATTGGGACTTGTTTATTGTCTCTGGTATTTTGCAATTTTCTTATAGGCTACTGGCCTAAGTTGGCTTTTTTGTGTGCTCCCTTTTAATTAGATTCTTTGCATCTTATTGAATGCCACGGGGAATCTATGACTCAATTTTCCAATAATTTGAGGTATATCTGAATAATTTCGAAATTTTTGTTGTTGTCATTGTACCTCTTTACTCATACCCTCAATTTTTTTTCAAGGAACACTAAGCTGTTTAACATTATTTCGCGTGTTTGTTTGAACCATATAGTGACCTAGTTAATTATTAAGTCAATTATTTTTCTAATGTAAAGCTGGGACGGTATCTTATCAAGGTGGTATCCAGAGGGGGGGAGGGGTAGGATTGTATTACATTTAAATGATAATATCTCGAATTTTTTTATTGAAAGCAGGGATGCCAAAAAGTTAATTATTTTTTTTTTAATTTAAAGCAGAGACGGTATCCTATCATGGTGGTATCCAGAGGGGGGAGGGGGTAGGGAGCTATCATATTTAAATGATAATACCTCGATTTTTTTTTAAAGCAGGAATGCCAATAGGTTAATCATTTTTTTTAATTTAAAGTAGAGACGGTATCCTATGAAGATGGTATCCGGAGGGGGCATAGGGCGTTATTATATATATTTTAAGTGATAGTACCTTGATTTTTATTATTGAAAGCAGGGATTTCAAAAATGTTTTTTTTTTTATTTTATCTTTTTTTATATAGACGGATCTTATAGAACATGTAGCTGCTTTAAAAAAATACAAAAGGGAGTATGAAGGGAGGTGAGAGACTTTTACAAGAATATGACAGGTTGGTTGCTACCAGTAGCTACTAGGTGGAGTATCCTATGAAAGTGTACTGTCAATGAGTAGAGAAAGTAAATTTGTAAATTTAAGCTGTGATTTGAGAAAGACTGATGATAACATTAATGTTTGCGGTCAACATTGATCGCACCAACGGCACGCCGCCGCTGCTGTTTTTGGCCGCGCCACCGCCGGTCTTCCCTCATCGGCGCGGCGCGGTACCGCTGTTTTGCAGACAAGGGATAAAAGATTGCCAAAGATTGTCCTTTTCAGGGTCCGTCTAGGGCCGAAGGAAAAGCAGGTTGTCCCTGAATGTTTTGGGAAGAGGTCATATGGAAGGATTTAAAGAAAATTGGAGCTTTTTGGAAGGGAGTAAAAAGGGAAGCTTTGAATAGATTATGATGAATGAATTAACAGATTATTTTTTGAAATAAATAAATTGATTGATTGATTGATGGAGGAGGAGTGTCCGCAGTTGCATTGGGCTCAGATGACTTGGTGCTGCAGTTTGGTCTAGGGTGGCTTGGTGCTGCAGTAAGTTTTTAGTTGTAGTAGTAACAGTATAGTTTTGAAATAATTTTTCCATTTTCTAATCTCAACAAAGAGTTCGAATATGTAAAAACGTTCATTTAGATGGTTTCCGCTCATCATTAAAGCCTTTTATTTTTGTTTAATTACATTTAAATTTTAATTACAATTAATAAAACCCTTAAGAAACAATTGAGTCCCTTTCATATTGAGAAGTTGACTTGTCACAGTGATTTACGCAAGCTCTGCCTCACACTTGCGATGGCACAAACACAGAGCTTCACAGCAATGATGCTCGAGAATAGATCAAAGCTCTATTCTTGCGTTGCGGGGTACAAATCAATATTGTATTACTGGAATGATTTACAATCCAAAAAGATTGGCAAATATAGTGCAAGAATGACGAGGACACAAGTGACCAGAATGACCAAGAATGACCAGAATCTCCCCAATTACCACAATCAAATACTGCTATTACTAACAACAACTCACTACCGCACAAAGCCCCCTGAGGCCAACACAGCTGCACACGCTCCTACTCCACCCCAATCTATTCAAAGCTGCCCTTTTTACACCCTCCCAAGAAGCCCCAATTTCCTTTAAATCTTTTTTTACGACCCCTTTTGGGACGACCTGCTTTTGGTTTGACCCCAGATAGTCCGCCATAAAGAACAATCTTTGCTAATGTTTCACCTTTCATTCACTATAAATTGCCTAACCATCTTAACCTTTCTCTCGTTATAGCCATGGAAAGTGGTATACAGCTTGCTATTTGACATACGGTCAGTTAAACGGGTAAACAAAACTATTCGTAGACAATTCTTATAAAAATATTTAACAAGTCTTCCTCTGTCTTCTGAAGCGGCACTATTCTTCCAACTTTTTATATCAATAATGCATGGCAGTCAGTCTGTGACCAATCAACAAGAAATTCAGCAAAATTATGACTGGTAAGACCAATTCCAAGTAACTTTTTCTTTTAATTTTCATTTTATTCATAACTGAAGGTTTTTCACATAATCAGCGAGTGCTCAAAATTTGTTCACTGGATTATAAGAAATATCAAATATGTTCTTCCGTTCTGTCTATCAACCAATCAAAGATCATCTATTTGGTTGAGGAATTGAAATCCTACCGACTACCCCACTTCTACATACCCACTTCTACCTTTTTTATATTCAATTTAGTGTGCTAAATTGCAGGCCATACTTCTGTTAAATAGCTAATGGAAAAAGACATTAATAAACAGGTAGATTATACAACTACAGAACACAATATTAAAATTACATAATTGTTTTTTGGTTTCACTCCATTTTTAATACGGTATTACAAGTCCAGTATAAAAGCTTCTCACGTATATGAGAAGGACTTGAACACAACAACACAAGCGAGACTGGATTACAGCGCAGACACAACACATCGCACGAACGACCAATTTAAAAAAGGCTATAAAAGTGGACTAATGCTTTCTGACTATCAGATAACTGCTATTGCAAGGGCTAAAACTTTTTTTTACTGAGTAGGATAAAAACCACCTAAGTTGTTCTGCATATATTTTTAATGGGAGCTATGAACCTCCCCCAAATAACATCCTTAATTGCTAGAAGTAAAAATAAAGTTCCAGTTTGTATTACCTGTGACCATGTAAACTGTGCCTGTATACAAGACTGAGTTCTACCAAAGCAAAAACAGCTAGTGCAGCCATCTGGATTTTCCTCAGATAGTCCAAAAGTACCGTCTAAACATTGACTGCATTTACGACCCGCAGTGTTGACCTAAATAGGGATAAGATAGGTTATAAACAATAGCAATAGTTTTAGTTCCATATTAGTGATTATGATCCATATAAAAACTTTTATTTTATATAGACTCCTCATTATTTTTACGGAAGCAACATGCTGCCACCATGAGGCAGTGTGTTCCGAGCAACTTGGAGGTTTCGCATGGTATTTGATAGTTTCGACCTGAATGACCATATAAGAGCTTTCGTTCAGTTAGGCCAAATTTCTGATTGCTTAAACATTCCCTCTGGGGTTCTCAGACATGTATGTTTCAGATTATGAATGTCCTTTGGAACATTTTCCTAATTTTTCTAGAATTATGCAAATATTCTTGAAGAGATAACCTACAAAAGGGAGCCTTAAACTTAATAAATTTCCCATGATTGTAATTGGCATAGAAATACAGATTCATATATTGTTTTCAGACCTTTAATTATCGCTGATTACCTCTTAATTAGTCCAAGTGGGAACATATTCAGTTTTCATTACCTATTTTTTTTTCAGTTAATTAGAGTTTTGTAACTTGAGTTGGAAGACCCCAACACGAGTGTCTCCTGGGGCTTTCTTTTAAATTGAGCCCTAACTGGGCTCAATATTAAAAAAAATGAAAGATGGAGTCTGGTACCAGTAGCTTAGGACTAAAATTAGAATTAACCAACTTGATTTGGCTTAACAAGCTGTTAATTGACTACAGCCATATACAACGAAAAAAGGAAAAAAATTTACAAAATTGAAAGATGAAATAAAACCATGAAATACATAAATTGTGAATAAGCCTTTTGTCAGTAATTATGTACTATCTTTACAAGTGAGCAATAATTGTGTATGTATGTGTGTATTTTTTCTCGAAAACAGCTCTATATTTTTTCACCCTGTTATATTGTGGCCTAAAAAAAAAACGATTTACATAGGTCATAATAAGTTTGAGAAAAGTCGTTAAGAGCCTTAATTTTGGTTTAAGAAAATGACGTCATGTCGTAAAAATTGCAATGACACCATGACACTTGTCACACTTACGTGGAAAAATTAAAGATTTTCATGTATGAAGAAGTTTTTATTAAATTGCTTAAAGATAAAAAAAAACTGGTAATTGTAAAAATACTTGTATATATTTTAACAAGGGATTACAACAATTCAAAAACCTTAAAAAAGAAAACAAAAAGTTTGAAGCTCGGTAGAAATCGTTGTTAGAAATCGGACTTGCTGTAATAATCAAATATCTTTCATAGCCTCCGTATGAACAGACATCAAATTGCGTAAAGAGGAAAAAACTGGTAATTGCAAAAAAATTGTATATTTTAACAAGGGATTACAACAATTCAAAAACCTTAAAAAAGAAAACCAAAAGTTTGAAGCTTAGTAAAAATCGTTGCTGGAAAAAGATCATTACCAAACTTCTTTTCTTAGTACAAGTAATGCCCTTTTAAGACATGAAAAAAACTTGAAAACAATTTTTAAGTTTAGTTCAGGGTCACTAAAGTTATTATGTAAACTGCAAAAATACTTACGGTGCCTCAGCAATAATTTTTTTATGTTTTAATTCAATCTAGAAAAATGCCTAAAAATTTTAAAGTTAGTTTCTTTTCGTTAGATAAAATCCATTCGCTACGTAATTAAGCTTACTGGTTTGAACGCAACCAATTATATAATGTCAGAAGGAAGGTCCAAAAAACGAAAATTTACAATTATTACAAATGATGATTCGATATTGTTACAAGGAATTACAACAATCCAAAAACCTTAAAAAAGAAAACCAAAATTTTCAAGCTTAGTACATATCGTTGTTAGAAATCGGAGAAGCTTCAATAATGAAATATTTTTGAAAAGACAGGAGTATGAAAAGATATTAAATTGCGTAAAGAGCAAAAAACTGGTAATTGCAAAAAATTTATATATATTTTAACAACAGATTACAACAATTCAAAAACCTTAAAAAAGAAAACCAAAAGTTTGAAGCTTAGTAGATATCGTTGTTAGAAACCAGACGTGCTTTAATAATCAAATATTTTTGAAAAGACCGCAATATGAAAAGGCAGCAAATTGTCTCAAATTGTCTGCGGTTAGAAGATAAGCGACAATGAGAATCCGTACATAGAATTCTGTCGCTTGCCGAATACCGGGGCCTGGCGGTAAAGCAAATTGTCTCAAATTGTCTGCGGTTAGAAGATAAGCGACAATGAGAATCCGTACATAGAAGACTGTCGCGTGCCGAATGACGGGGCCGGCGGTGAAGCTCCTGGTACTATATATATATATATATATATATATATATATATATATATATATATATATATATATATATTTATATATATATATATATATATATATATATATATATATATATATATATATATATATATATATATATATATATATATATATATATATATATATATATATATATATATAAATATATGTATATATATATATATATATATATATATATATATATATATATATATATATATATATATATATATATATATATATATATATATATATATATATATATATATATATATATATATATATATATATATATATATATATATATATATATATAGTTATACAGTGCCAAAAATAAAATATTCTCGGATTTGAACCATTAACCGTGTTTGACAATGGGATTTGTTTTGTAAATTCTCGAGACCCTCTCCAAATGAAATCTCGGTTCTTCCTAAATTTTGTTTTCTTAGTTAAACAAAGGTATTCTATTTTGGGTACTTGTATGATAGCCCCCTACCAGTCAAGTTGTTCATTCATTGAAGCATTATAGAACCGATGTTTTTTTCGTTAGTTTCTTTCAGCTTAGCGTGAAACAACACAAAGAGAAGTGACAGAATAGATAGAAAACATGTAATTTGGGCTATATATTTGCACGGGGGGGATAGGTATTTGGACAGTGTGAAGTTAGAAAACAATCCTTGCAACATAATATGCAGAACAATTGTACCTAACACATTAGGCATGCAGACCCGCTATACTTTACCCCCCCCCCCCCCCCCCCACTCTAATGTGCAAGTATATAACCTAAATTTGTTTCTAAACTATTATATTTTTATCTTATTTTGGTCTATTTCGTTAGGATTGAGCGTCAGAGGGGGTAATACTAGGTAGGGGGTATATCATACAAGTTCTCTATTTTGGCTAGAAAGGAAACATCATTCTGCATTTTGTTGCATACCTTGGAAGAATTTTATATTACACGTTTTCTAATGATTTCCCAAATAGAATAGATACATTTTAACGCTACAAGCTGACGAACAATTATCCCTTTTCTGATTTATTTGAAGGAAAAAAAAGAAAAATGCCCTTAGAAGTATCATATTTCACAGATACAGTCTCACCATATTCAACCACAAGCCAACTTTTATAAAGTAAAAAGAATCTCTTCATTTTATCTCTATATTATCTCAAGTTTAGAAAGGGTTTTCAAGTCTGAAAAAATAGAAACAGCTGACGGTTTAACGTCTCGAATGAGCGACTTTCTGACTGGATAACCTTTGGCATCATTAAAAATATGGTCCAAACAAATATGTAATTCAAAATCAGTTAAGGAGATATATATAGATGAATCGAGGAGCTACTAATAGGATGCAAAAAAAAAAGCAGCGATAGTTTGAATACTGACAAGAACTATTAGCGGTCGATTTTCATAGTTGTCAGCCTGGCTGCGATAGCTATAGATTTAGAACTTGAATACATACCAGATAATATAGAAAAATCGTAACAACACGTGAGCCAGCGATATATGACCGCCACCATATATCGGGAAAGAACACTTTACTGAAAAAAATATATATGTTTTTACTTTTATAACTTTAATAAATCAAATAATATTAACATTTTGATTACTAAATATCAGTATATGTATATATTAACCTGACAATGCACATTCATTTGTATTTTTTCAGTAAAGTGCAAATTATGTTCTGGCCTTGGGAAGGCATAGGGGGTTTTGAGCCCAACTTATGTTAATTTCTGCTCGTTTTGAGTTTGACTCGGTTATTTTGTTGTAATTTCTCTTCGTTTTTGGGTTTCATTTATTTATTGATGCTGATTTGTGGTAGTTTCATGCTTGGTAGATTATTTGATTTTATTTTTGCTCATTTTTTGTTTAATGGAGTTCTTTACTTTTCTTTGAAAAACTTATTTTGTGGAAAAAAGTGTTTTAATTAATAATAGAGAAAGTTCCAGACAGAAGCCTAAAAAGAAATTACTACCATTATTATCATTTATATAATTATTATTGTTATTAATTCTGAATTATTATTATTTGTATTCTAGTATTTATACTATTAACACACTAATTTATTAGTACACTACCAATGTAAATATTAATTCATAAAACAAGTATGGTCAGTTTTTAATATATAATTTCTTAGACCACACTGCCTTTCTACTCACAAAATTTAAAAAATTAAAACCCTAAAAATGAGTACACCAGTTTTCTCTCTATATTTTCGTTTGATAAATGTCAAAACTCTTAAATTTATGAAAAGAAAGCTAGTGGCAAGGAAGAAAAAAAGACTGTAAAAATAGCATATTGTCTGTTGGCAGGCCTATTGCTTATACCATTTATTTTTATATATGCTATTTTTTATCGTATATTTACTACATATGCTATTAACTAACTACTAAATACTGTTTATAAGCATTCATATATATCGTTTATAATATTAATTTACTACTTTATAACAGGTTTACTAATATGTTGGTCATGGACTTAATATATGGGGCAAATGGGGCAAATATGGTAATGGGCGGATCTAAAGCAAAATCTTGGGAGAGGCCCAATGTGACAAGGGTGCCATTGAGAAAAATCTGGGGGGGGGCAATGTGACAAAGGTACCAATAATTCACAGAATTGACAAATTTATTCTAAAAAAAAAAGAGTTAAAAAAAGGACAAGAGGAGGCCATAATAAATCTTCGGAGTCCAGGGTTCCCCGCCCCCTGGACCTACCAGTGAGCATAGTGCATTTGTGCAAGTAGGAAACGCGGATAACACACATTTAACAAAAAGTAAAAACTTTTAAATTTCATGATAGCCAAATAAGACAACGTCAAACTGGATAAAAAACAGATGAAATAAAAAGAGATAAAAGACATATCACAAAAATGATCAAATATAAAAATATGTAACAAAATAAAGATATATAATAAATAGTGAATTATAGTATACAACAGTAGAAAGAGATAAAATAAAAGACAGATTTTATCAATGGGTAAAGCTTGTTTATAGTGCAGGAGGTATGCTATAAATCCAACCTTTGCAAAAAGTGTCACCTAACACCTTTTAATTTATTGCAGCAGTATCTTCATCTAAGACCTTCCAAGTTGCTAGATAGGAAACGAATGTGGGGACCAGAAAAATTAGGGATAGGGGAAGGACTAAACTCTCCTAGAGATTATAATCTGTCAAAATTTAACGACAGATTATAATGTTAATTATAATTAATTAACTAAAATTAACTATAAATAATAAACCATATGGTAATTATAATTAATTATGTATATGAAGCTTTTGCTTTTTTAGGTTATTCTTTTTCATATACAAGGTTTTATTTTGTATGAGCTTATGCACTGTTAAAAATGAGTTCAACTTAGGACAAGTTTTGCAAAACTCGCAAGGCCTATTAGAAACATACCTTATTTCGAAAGCCTTTCCAATTTTTTTTTAACAGAAACACATTTCGAATAACATAAACTATTTTTAAAGCATCAAAGACAGTGGAAATTAAAATAAAAATATATATCTTTAAAAACAATGCAAAATTGGAAATTCAATTTCTAATTGAAAAGATTTCCAAATTCGCCTATACAATTTTGTGTTATGCCTCTTTCAAAAAAAGAAAACATGGGTGAAAAAATGGCAAAAAATAATTTGAACACATATAGAATCAACCAGCTTCAGAAGGAGCAGCTTTCCTTTGGAGGTATCCACAATTGTCTTTGGGGATAACAGATTGTTAACATTTGAACTTTTATGGAAGAAAGCCTTGTCAAATTTGAATAGTTAGTTTCACTTATTTATTTTCACGGTTCAACGTGGCAACACTGACAAAAATGTGGTACTACCCTAAAACTTCAAAATTTTGAAACGACTAAAACAAAAATCTAAGAAAATTCTGGTTTTCAGGTAGGAATGGAAAGCTGGGTATGATAGGAACAAATATTTTTAAAAGATGTTTTAAAGATATTTTAAAGATGTTCTTGGTGTTTTAATATCTACTAGTCTCACTAGTCTCATAAGATGTTTTAAAGATGTTTTAAAGATATTTTAAAGATGTTCTTGGTGTTTTAATATCTACTAGTCTCACTAGTAGATATTTTTTTTTTTTTTTGTGTTATGAAGTATTCATTGTTTTTGTTATTTATGTCCCCTATGTTGGCGATTCTTTTTGTGTTATTATTTTTGGTCCATGTTTTCTTATCTTTTGTTTTCTTTCAGGATTTGTTGGTCTGGATTTTCTCGGTTCTTGGTCGTTTCACTCATGGTATGGTATGGTTACTATTTTTTTCGCATTCCAAAATTCCGGTTTCCATCCCTTCGGATTGATTATTTTAAATGTCAAGTTTAGGCAGGGAACGGATGGGTTTTCTTGAGAGTGATTCGATGAAATCACATGATTTGGGGGGAGGGGTACTTCACAGAGATTTTGATGTGGGTGAGTTTCATGAGGTTAATCCTGATTCCCGTTATAAGTTTCTGTGTGATTTGAGTTCTATTAGTTGTCAAAATGAGTTTAATATTTTTCATTTAAATTGTCAAGGGATTGGAAGTTCATACCAGTTTTTGAATGAGTTATGTCTGCAATCAACCCCTCATGTTTTAGCTTTAACGGAGACTTGGTTGACGAACCATAGTTCTTCTCTGTTAGAGATTGGTAATTATAAGCTGTATATTAAAAATAGAGAGATGCATCAACATGGCGGCTTAGCAATTTATGTGCGTAATGATTTTGAGGTTAAGGTGAGAGATGATATAAGAGTTAATCGAGAAATGGTGTTTGAAAGTATGGTGTTAGAATTGCAGTGTCTTAATTTTAAGTGTTTTATGATTGTCGTTTATAGACCCCCTTCGTATAATATAGATGATTTTTAGCTCACTTTTAGAAGAGCAATTGGATAAGTTACCAATTTCTACTAGACCTTGTTTTATTTGTGGTGATTTCAACTTGGATTTAAGAACTGTGAATAGTAACCTTAGAGCTAGAAAGTTTCTAAACACTATGCTAGGTTATGGACTACAGCCTTCTATTAATATATGTACAAGAGTGAGCCATGATTCTGCTACGTTGATTGATAACATTTACTTAAATACTGGAAATAGTAGTGCGAGTGTCATTGTAAACGACGTTTCGGATCATTTCGGTCTGTTGGTATCTATTCCTTCTCTTTTGAACCGGCCAAGATCAGAGCGTTCTGAAGTACCGAAAACTTGTTTTCCTGTTATTAATGTACCGAAGTTAAAAAATGAGCTTGGAGGAAAAAATTGTGATTTTTTATATAGTAATGATATGGATGTGAATGATAAAATTTACACTTTGGTATTCGATGATTAAGGATATGGTAGTTGCTTGTAGTCAAGTTAGGAAGAAACGTAAGTATTTTGATTCGCCGAAGAAGCCTTGGGTTACGAAGAGTATTCTAGTTTCTCTAGCTAGGCGACAGCAATTGTATAAAAAGTCCACATTAAATAATAGTATTAGCGATGTAAATATTTATACAGCGTATAGTAATAAGTTGAATAGTATACTTCGTAAAGCTAAGTTAAATTACCTGAGTGATAGATTTAAAAATGCGGAGGGTAACCCGAGAAAGACTTGGAATGTTATAAATTCTGTTATTAAACCGAATAAGCCTGAAATTGTTAGTAGTCTTGTTGATGGTGAAAATATTCGCCAAACTACTGAACGTATGTGTGAGCACTTTTCTAGTGTAGGGGGCCGGTTAGCGTCGTCTGTTGAGCAGCATGCAAGTGATGGTGATTTTACTCAGTTTTTTGCCTGAAAGTAGTGACGTTTCTATGTACTTGCGACCGGTTACTGAAAAAGAATTGTGTGATGTGGTAAAAGGTATGCGAAACAGTGCATCCGGGTAAGACTTTATTACAACAAAGGTTTTTAAGTCAATTTTTCCTGTGATATCGCAACAAATTTTGTACCTGGTTAATGCTAGTTTTAAATGTGGTATATATCCGGAGTGTCTTAAAAGTGCCAGAGTAATACCTTTATTTAAAGGGGGTGATAGGAAAAATGTGAATCATTATCGACCGATATCCCTCCTTTCTGTTATTTCTAGGCTAGTAGAAAAACTTATTAATTCTAGAGTATCTGAGTTTTTGGAGAATATTTCCTTTTTCCATTTCTAATCAGTTCGGTTTTCGTAAGGGGATGTCTACCGAACAGGCAGTTTTATTTTTGACGACGTTTGTGCATGATGCTTTGGACCAAGGGTTTAAGGTGGCGTCTACTTTTTTAGATATTGTTAAAGCGTTCGATTCAGTTGACCATGAAATTTTAATTATGAAGCTAGAAAATTGTGGAATTAGAGGAAATGCGTTGAAGTTATTTGAAACTTTTTTGAGAGTAGGACCCAGTGCGTTGAAATTTCTAATGTGAGGTCTGGTGAAAGAATGGTTGATTATGGTGTTCACAGGGTTCTGTTTTAGGTCCGCTTTTATTCTTGGTTTATATCAATGACTTACGATTTTCTGTTTTGGATTTGTTAGATAGTGCACATTCTAATTGTAGGGTGATTATTCCTAGTTTTGCTGATGATACCCATTTTACTGCCGCAGCAAAGACTGAATCTGATTTAATAGAGATAATGAGAAGAGGTATGTTAGGTATAGATAAGTGGATGAGAGTGAATAAGCTTTTGTTAAACCATAGTAAATCAGGTTTTATTATATATGGTAGATCATCAAATTTTTACCCTTGGGTTCTGGATTTGCAAATGGAGAATTATGTAATTAAGCGTACAAATACTATACGATACCTTGGTGTTATTGTGGATGAATGCCTTAGTTTGAAAAGTCATGTTTCTTTTATTAGTAGTAAGATTGCAAGAAATGTTGGAATGATAAGAAAGTTAAAAAATATTTTCCATGATTCTGTTTTGAGATTGATTTATTTTTCGTTAGTTCACCCGTATTTAGTATATTGCGTGAGTATATGGTCTAGCACATTTTCAGTGCATTTGCAGCAGTTACGTGTGATACAAAATATGGCACTGCGAGTGTTGTCCGGAGATAATCGGAGAACCTCGGTGAGATCCCAATATGTACAGTTAAATATTATCCCTGTGTCAGGTCTTGGGAAATTTTACCATGGGTTATTTATGTTTAAGTATTTTTCTAATTTGGTTCCCAAGTGTTTTTTAAATTTATTTATTTCTGGTGATGATGTACACAATTATCCTACTCGTCATGCTAGAGATATACGGACACCTCAAGTTACTAGTACTAGATCGCTATTTTCAATACGTCATGTGGGCCAGTTGTCTGTAATAATTTGCCTGTTTCTTTAAAAAGTTCAGCGAATCTATGTGAATTCCGTCGGGACCTTAAAACCCTTTGTCTCCATAGGTATGAATTTTTATGAATTTGTTTAAAGGGTGGTATAGTTGAGTCACTCTCAGGTTTGCCCGGACCCGTTTTTCCCGTTTTTCCTATATATTTTTATTTTTTTTTTGTTTCGTTTATTTATTATTTATGGGATGGCGGCGGGAAGTTTTGGAGTATGTGAAGTATTGATTTTTGGTTATTGCGACCAGGAGCCGAGTGAGTGTAGGATTTTCATTTTTTCTTCTTTTTTTTCTTTCTTTCTTCTTTTTCTCTTTTTTTCTCTTCTTTCTCTTTATTGTGTTATTATAAGTGTTAATTTTAAGAGGGTAAATACTTCCGAACAAGCGTTAGCTTATGGAAGGTCATTTGTTTTTTTGCGTTGTGTGTTTTTTTGGAATAAACCCTTTATCTTATCTTATCTTAAAACTAGTCTCATAAGATGTTTTAAAGATGTTTTAAAGATATTTTAAAGATGTTCTTGTGTTTTAATATCTACTAGTCTCACTAGTCTCATAAGATGTTTTAAAGATGTTTTAAAGATATTTTAAAGATGTTCTTGGTGTTTTAATATCTACTAGTCTTACTAGTCTCATAAGAAGTCATCAAAGCTCAGAATTTGAGTATATAATTTACATTTTACTCAACAAAAACTGTGTTCGATATGTTCTGGTAAAAATAAATGGACAGTTAGCTCGTCTTTTATTGACCGGCGAATTTTCCCCGCTGTCAGTTCGGTTAGAAAAGAAAAAAAACTGACATTCTAAAATTAATAGAGCTTGAAAATTCAATCTTGTTTCTATGAAAGAGAATGATGATATGTTTTTGACACAGTTTATAGAATTAGCAGTATGATCATTCTCTATCTCTACCATTATAAAAACCCGGACAGGGGTGCGAGTGCTCCGGAGAACGTTTTTGCAGATAGAAACATAGGCGTTATCAGATCTTTTCGCGGGGGTAGACAAGTCAGATTTCTCTTGGACACGAAACAAGTGGAAACCCGCTATTACGACTAATGCACTTGGTAACCATTTCTCAGTGATTGACGATAACAAACTAATCCGCTAAGGCAGAAACAAGTGGGAGGAGCTTTTTGTTCGCACCGAGACCGAAGACCAGAAATTATCTGCGATAAGCTTACTGTCTATAAACTGTGGTTTTTGATAAGGAAGATGAGTCGCATTTAGCTAGGTTTGGGGTTGCATGGGGAGTCCTCCAGGTGGGATTAATTCCCTCAATAAAAAATCGTTCTAGTTTTGAGAGAGGAAGGGAAAATCTAACTCTATTTTTATAATTTATGGTTTTAGATCAGTAGCTGTCTTTAAAACTGAAGCTTGTGTTTGCGGTAAATGAAACTTCAAAAGTTGAAAATTTTTTGCAGGACGGGGGTTGAATGTGATTTCATTTTTTTTTTATTCCAATACTATTTCCTGTTGTATTATTATATGGGTAATAAATAAATAATTTAATTAACTCATTGCATGACTTTTTTTTTCTATCAGATACTAGAATAGTAGAGCATATATCTACTACCAGCTAATTTTGGCCACTGATTTTCCAATTTGCCAGCCAATTTTTGCCATCCAAAACCTTGCGTGATATTTATTTATTTTTGTCATTTGAGCTAAATAACCGAGTCAGAATTTTGTAACCACAAATCATGAAAGCTACTAAATTAAACATCAGCAATTCCAATCTCCAGTCATTGTTGCACTTTCATTTAGAAAGGTCTGGAGGGAGGTTATCCTGAAACCTCTCTTTTGATTCCTCAAAAGGTAGTGCAACGCAGACAAAAACATAGGTAAATGATTAATTAGTAGTATAATGTTCCCTAAGCTTTTAACAACCTGGGACCACAGAAATTGTGATAAAAAAGAGGGATCGGCACCCTTTACATCTAAAACAGCCTCAAATATAATACTAAAATAAACAAGAAATTAAGTGATAGAAATATACATTTTTTCAAAGAAGGTAAAAAGCAACATTGAAATCGAAGCACAGAGGCAAATATTGTCAAAAATATCAGTTAAATTATATGAAAATAGCCAAGCTGACCTCTCCAATTACACTATAGTATGATATAGTTGAAAAACCACTGGTATAATTATTAAGTGCAAAAACGAGACAAGTGTTTGTGTTTGAGTTTGTGTTTAAACACAAACTCAGAGTTTTTTATTGTTTTTAGCTTGAACTCACTGGGCTGAACTCACTCAAGATGGGTTTCAAAAACGAGAGGAACTATAAGAGGGATAGAAGGATAAAAGGGACGTGAATTTGAAGCGAGAGTGAAAAGGGATTAAGACAGTGTTAAAAAATAGGGATGAGGCAGTGAACAGTTGAGATAGTGAAAAACATAGAGATATTTTTAGATGGTTTTCAATTTAGTCTTTACTATTTTAAAACGTAAGCAAGATTCGTAAATTAAAATTAAACAAAATTCAAAGGATAATACATCAATTAAAATTTGTTTATTAATTACATAGAAATACATAGATGTCAGAGACGTAGCAAGTGTTTTCATCGTCCAGGGACAGTTTAAGTTTTTGACCCCTTCCCCCTTCCAGCAGCGCTCCCCAGAAGATCACAGTATTGACGGAAAAACAAAAACTTCCGTTTGACACTCCTCAGTGGCTCCTCTTTTGTTGCTTTTATCTTATCAGTTTGGTGGCCAGGGACAGCCGACCCCTTTGTTCCCCTAGCTACGTCATTGATAGATGTATTAAATAGATACTCTTAATTTTAGTATTAGGCACAGTCAAATGTTGATTTTAAGAAGTAAACAAAATTTTAAAATTTATCTAGACATGCATTAAAAATTAGGTTAATAATCACATAAAATACATTGACATGTCATACCCATAGCATTGACAAAAATAAATTCACTGCTTCCTCAGAGGGTGCGCCCAGGGACAGCCGTTTATTTTTAAGACCCCGAAACAAGAAAGAGACTTTTTAGAAATATTTTTGGCAAGTCTGACTAAAGTATATACTTAAATGTCAAGGAGATGAATTTGGAAGTTTATTGTATTATATGGTTGAATAGTAATATTTCTCTGAGCTTTTCAAAGATTTTTTTTTGGTTTTCCGTTTTTTTATTCAATAATTTTGTAGTCAAAACATAATTGAAGTCCTTAAAACCAGGTGACAATGCTGCTTTTGTTGATTCACTGGCGAATAAAAAAAGAAATTCACAAACTGGCAATTCATTCTTGTTTTATACTTCTTTCTGCTAGTGTAAATTCAAAATAATGCAAGGTCACTTCAAGACAAAACTTTTTGAGTTCTGAAAACTTCTGTTACGATTTTTTTTCAGGGTTATAGATCCTGAAAAATTTTATTGAATCTCTTTTTTAAACCATTTGAATTGCATTAGAACTGAGTTATAACTCTGGCTTATTTTTTCATATATAGCATACGCAGAGTCGTTCCTAGGGTTAGTGATGCCCGGGTTGAAATTAATTACAACATCCCCCTCCCGACGCAATCATAGTAAAAAGGCCAAATCAACATGAAAAAATTTGATCGAAGTGGGCAACTCTCCAACAACCCCCCCCCCCCCCCCCAGCTACGGTACCTGGGGCAGCTACCCCCTGCTTTGAACAGCTCTGAAGATGTGTAAAGGTAATCTTCTCATGGCTCTTAGATCAACTACTTCTTTTATCGGTGATCAGTATACATGTCATCTCTATAACTCAAAAAATTTTGTAATTCCTGATGCTCCATCGGCAAGATCATATTTTACTCCCTTGACAGTATGTATATTCATCGTCTGATTCGGCTTAATAACGTCCTCTAATGGCACTCATGGGTGCCGAGTGAGGGGGCCTTAGTTTTTGAAAATACTTTTTGTCTCCCCCCACCCTTGATTGTGAAAAATAATACCCGTTTGTTACCTTCAGCAGCAACAATACAAAACTCCTGCCCCTCCACCTAAAATTTCGCGAATTTGCGCCCCTAGTCGTTTGAGATTTTCAAACAAATTGTAAAATATTTTTCGTTCTTTTATAGCGTAACGGTTGTTGCCTCAGGAACAGGCCGGGTCGTCTCTAGTGAATGATGGTATCCTAGATTCTGCAGCCCAAGTTTTTGCTTCTCGGCTTTTGACTCTCATTATTGATTTTTTTGTTCCTGATTCGATTTTAGATTAAATTCGTTTTCTCCTTTCCTTGTCCTTTATCTTATTTCCTTTCTTGCTTCTGACCTTTTAGAGTTGGTGATACATGGTTTTTTCAGGCGTTTGAATATATGTTCTACGCATTTATGCGTTTTAAGCATGGCTGCGTGTTTTTTCTCCATGTCACGTTCTATTTAGCCTTATACGGAACCTTATCGCCCATAATTAGTGTATAATCTATTACTTATTAAAACAATTTATCCTATATTATCTCTGCCTCTTTTTGGACGTTTCTAGTGCGCATGTCTCCTAACAAAGACACGTCCTGTTCCATCTGCCTTGCTCTGGCATATCCCATTACTTCTACAAGCATTTGGCTTAGTGCCAGAAAGACAACATTCATACGGACGGCAATTAAAAGAAAGCATAGTAACCCAAAGGCACAGCGATGACAAGTACAAGTTAAGAAAAGATTCAAATTTGTATTTTTAACATTCACAAATAAAAAGAACAAAAAAAACAACGCTTTTGCGCAGGAGAAAAACCTATGAGGGTGTACGGTCTCGCAAAAGTCCACATAACTATTTACCTATTGAATCAAGTAATTCATGAAAACCTATTATTAAAAAAAAATTAAAATGAAAAATAACAGAAAAAAATAGCAACAGATAAATACGAAGCAAATAATAATAACAAAGCCAGTCTCCATCAACCACCAATATTCAATCATCACCCCCTACCCTGCCTTCACCACCTCACCTCACCCCTGCCAACTCTTGCCTCCCTATCAAACCCCTTTTTCCCCTAGCCATCTTTGAGTCAAGTCACTCTCTCAACAACCCTTCACGCGAAAGTCATAACATGATAATGACAAAAAATGACAATTATTGAACAATCTATAACCCTTGAATGAAATTTACTTATTCTCATATTTAACCTTTTTTGGATATTAATTAAAAAAAAACTTTTCCAAAAAATAAAGTTTTTCAAAGAAAAGTAAAGAACTCTATTAAACAAAAAATGAGTAAAAATAAAATCAAAAAATCTACAAGCATGAAACTACCACAAATCAGCATTGATAAATAAATGAAACCCAAAACGAACAGAAATTACAACAAGTAACCGAGTCAAACTCAAAACGAGCAGAAATTAACATAAGTTGGGCGCAAAAACCCTATGCCTTCCCAAGGCCAGAACAAAATTTGCACTTTACTGAAAAACTATAAATGTTTTTATTTTTATAACTTTAATAAATCAAATAGTTTTAATATTTTGATTACTAAATATCAGTATATGTATATTAAACTGACAATGCACATTCATTTGTATTTTTCAGTAAAGTGCAAATTTTGTTCTGGCCTTGGGAAGGCATAGGGGGTTTGCGCCCAACTTATGTTAATTTCTGCTCGTTTTGAGTTTGACTCGGTTATTTGTTGTAATTTCTGTTCGTTTTGGGTTTCATTTATTTATCAATGCTGATTGTGGTAGTTCCAATCACTTTCGACTATTAAAAACGGCAATATCCATTTCAATTTCCAATCGAATGATCCCTTTTTGAAGTTTCTACGAGGACGCGTTCTATAAAAACCTTATATGCCCCCAGGGCATAACTTACAAACCTTTCCCTGAGGGCTGTAGGGGAATGTCCTCCTCAAAAATATAATTTCTATCTGGAAATCCACAACACTGAACAAAATGGCTACCTAAAAATTTTGATTGGATGTGTTTGGCGAAAAGATGGGCGAGAGAGGGGGGATAGTTGCCCTCAAATCACTTTCGACTATTAAAAGGGCACTAGACCTTTGAATTTCAAATCGAATGAGCCCTTTTTCAAGTTTCTACGACAAAGGTTTCAAAAAAACTTATATGCCCCCAGGGTATAACTTATAACCTTGCCCTGAAGACTGTGGGGGGAGTGTCCTGCTCAAAGATATAATTTCCTGAACTTTAACTGCGTGGAACAAAATGGCTATCTCAAAATTTTGATTGGATGTGTTTGTCTCTTCGACTGACTTTCAGCTATTAAGAAGGGCACTAGCCATTTCAATTTCTAATCGACTGAGCCCTTTTTGAAGTTTCTACGATAACGCGTTCTATAAAAACTGTATATACCCCCAGGGCATAACTTAAAACCCTTGCCCCGAGGGTTGTAGGGGAGTGTCCTCCTCAAAAACATATTTTCTATCTGAAAATCAACTACGTTGAACAAAATGACTATCTCAAAATTTTGATTTTTTGTGTTTGGGGGAATGATAGGCGTTTGGGGGGAGGCTAGTTGTCCTCCAATCACTTTCAACTATAAAAAGGGCACTAGCCCATAACTTATAACCCTTAACCCTTGCCCTGAAGACTTTGGGGGGAGTTTCCTGCTCAAAGGTATAATTTCCTGAATTTTAAACTTCGTGGAACAAAATGGCTATCAAAAAATTTTGATTGGATATGTTTGGGGACATGATGGGCGTGGAAGGGTTGTTAGTTGCCTTCCAATCACTTTCGACTATTAAAAAGGGCACTAGCCATTTCAATTTCCAATCGAATGAGCCCTTTTTGAAGTTTCTACGACGACGCGTTCAGTAAAAACCTTATATGCCCCAAGGGCATAGCTTACAACCCTTGCCCTGAGGGCTGTGGGGGAGAGTCCTCCTCAAAAACATAATTTCTATCTGGAAATCCACAACACCGAACAAAATGGCTATCTAAAAATTTTGATTGGATGTGTTTGGGGAAACGGCGGGCGAGAAAGGGGGGCTAGTTGCCCTCAAATAACTTTCGACAATTAAAAAGGGCACTAGACCTTTGAATTTCCAATCGAATGAGCCCTTTTTCAAGTTTCTACGAAGATTTCAATAATAACTTAAAACCCTTGCTCTGAATACTGTGGGGGGAGTGTTCAGCTCAAAGTTTTAAAGTTCTCAAAGGAGCTTTAACTGCGTGGAACAAAATGGCTATCTCAAAATTTTGATTGGATGTGTTTGGGGAATTGGTGGGCGTGGAAGTGGTGTTAGTTGCGTTCCAATTACTTTCGACTATTAAAAAGGGCACAAGCCATTTCAATTTCTAATCGAATGAGCCCTTTTTGAAGTTTCTACGACAACGCGTTCTATAAAAGCTTTATATGCCCCCAGGGCATAACTTACAATCCTTGTCCTGAGGGCTGTGAGGGGGTTGTCATCCTCAAAGACCTAATTTCCAGAAGTTAAAACTATGTTGAACAAAAGGGTTATCTCAAAATTTTGATTGGACGTGTTTGGGGAAAAGGTTGGCGTGACAGGGGGGTTAGTTACCGTCCAATCACTTTCAACTATTAAAAAGGCAACTAGCCCTTTGAATTTCCAATCGAATGAGCGTTTCTTGAAGTTTCTACGACAACACCTTCTATAAAAAACCTTATATGCCCCAAGGGCATAACTTAAAACCCTTGCCCCGAGGGTTTTTAGGGGAGTGTCCTCCTCAAAAGCATATTTTCTATCTGGAAATCAACTACGCTGAACAAAATGGCTATGACAAAATTTTTGATTGGATGTGTTTGGAGGAATGATGGGCGTGGGGGGGGGGGGGGTTTGTGGGGGAGTGTCCTCCTCAAAAAGGTATTTTCTATCTGGAAATCAACTACGCTGAACAAAAAATGGCTATCTCAAAATTTTGACTGGATATGTTTGGGGGAATGATGGGCGTGGCGGGGGGGTAGTTGCCCTCCAATCGCTTTTCACTATTAAAAAGGCACTAGCCCTTTGAATTTCCAATCGAATGAGCCTTTTTTGAAATTTCTACGACAATACCTTCGATAAAAACCTTATATGCCCCCAGGGCATAACTTGAAACCCTTGCCCCGAGGGTTGTGGGGGAGTTTTCTCCTCAAAAAAACATATTTACTATCTGGAAATAAACTACGCTGAACAAAATGGCTATCTCAAAATTTGATTTGATGTGTCGGGGGAAATGATATTCGTGGGGGGGCCTAGTTGCCCTCCAATCACTTTCGACTATTAAAAAGGGCACTAGCCACTCCAATTTCCAATCGAATGAGCCCTTTTTGAAGTTTCTACGACAACTCCTTCGATACGAAGTGCCCGGGTATGGAGAAAAAAAAACACATTGTGCCAACATCGTTCTTTACTTAGGCAGCGCTAGCGCGCTGCCTATGACTTGTAGTGCGTAACCCGCTTTACAAGCAGGATTGCCAACTCATTTCGGTCCATCATTATGTCCCCTTAACATCGAAACATGTGCCATTTTTAGGCAAACTATGTCCATATTTTGTCTAAAATATGTCCATAAAATGTCCACCTTCAAACCTCAAAAATTAGAAATTTTTTAACCACTTGTGTTATAGACAAAAAAAATTATGTAAACCTCCTTGAAAGCGGTCAGTTAACATCAAATATAATGAAAACAATATAAATTCATTTCATACATCCCTTAAAAAGGATTTAATGTGAAAGTACAAATATCATAAGAATATCTAAACAGTAAAAAACTACATGCTGGAGCGAAAGGCTCATCTTCCAACGAGAATTCCTTAGACAGGCATGGTTGGCAGGAGGGTAAGCATTTCCACTTGCTTTGGTAGTTTTTTGGCAATCAGACTGCTTCTTCCGTATGTCATAAAGTACAATTCAGGAGTCAAGGGACATTCCAGAACGCCAGAAAAGCTGGGTTGCCCTCCATTCCTTTCTTAATCTTACAAAGGACACTAGAACTTTCCATTTCAATTGAATGAGCTATTTTTGAATTTTTTACGAAAGCTCTTTCTATACGAAGTATATTGGTATAAAAAATATATATGTTGTGTCCACATAGTTCTCTACTTCAGCAGTGCTAGTACGCTTCATGTGATTTCAGGGGGGGCAGCATCCCCCCAGAAAAAAAAAAACACGGAAAATACTCCCCCCTCCCAAAAAAACCCCTCCCTCACGTGGAAAATACTCTTGGGGAAGATGACCCTCTGGAAAATACCCCCTCCCCCCGCGGTTGGTAGGTCCCCAATCCCTTTCAACTGATAAAAAAAAAAACTAGAACTCTCAATTTCTGATCTAATGAGCACCCTCTGAAGTTTCTGCAACCATATGGTGGAGGTGTGGATAAGCAAGGGGTAGTCCCCTACTTATACGGAATAAGTTCAGCTCGTTTTGGGATTTAATTTTCCTCTTTACTAACAGAATAACAGCGTAGACCAGAAATATTCCTTCCAATCACTGTTTTGTCCTCTTATCACTTTTGGCTCTTAAAAGAGAACTAGAACTTTTAATTTCCAATCCAATGAGCCTCCTCTAAAGTTTTACAACAGTCAACCCTTCCATAAAATACGTTATATACTCCCAAGGCCTAACTTATAACCGTCACCCCCCGGCTCCGGGGGGTCGTGTCAACCCTACAGGCCTCGTTATATGATCTTTGGAATTTGTTTTGAACAAAATGGCTATCTCAAAATTTCTATCAGATGCACTTGGGGAAAAGAGGACTCGAGGGGATGGCTATTTGCCCTCCGATCATTTTGATCTTTATAAGGGGGCCTTGGAACTTTCTAGTTAGACCGATATAGATTTTTAGGGTCCAATACCGATACCGATATATTGGTATCGTACCGATACCCTACGATATCATTTACAAATAAACTCCCCTCCAAAAAAACATCATTTAAAAAAGTTTAGAAAAATAATTAAACCGAATGAAGTTCTTGTCTTGACAGTAACTCTATTTTAAGACCGTTTAATTATATTAACACAAATAACATTAGAATCTGATTGAAAAAGATACATATTGAAATTAATTATTCGAAACCCAAATTTTAATAGCGGGAATTTGTATTTTAATCATTAATATATTAGTGAGAAAACTTCACTTTATATTCATATGAATGGTCTATTGCAAACGAGTCCATGCAACGTACACTGGAATACAGGTGTGCAGCCAGGGTTCTCAGTTTGGAAGAGGGATTTATAGAATGTGTTGATAAAATCGTCCAGTATTTCAACAAATGTTTCCAGTTTTCAGTTTCGGTTTCGAGGTTTTCAATTTCGAGGAGGAATTTAAAGGATTTGTCGACAAAATCGTCCAATATGCCGACAAATACGGACACAAGAGCTACATGACCCGATACTATCAGACAGCCGATATATTGGTCACGCCCTGCTATGAAGTGACTTGATCAGAAAAAAAACACACACACATTATGACCATATCACTCTTTCCTTAAACATTTTCCAACTGACGAAACCAATCCTGGGTGCTTGGCTTTAATTCCAGACCCTCAAGAACCCAAAGTTTTCATTTTGTTAAACTTTTCATTTGCAGCTGATTTTAATTTGAATAATTGATAAATAGATGGATGTTTTTAACAAATACAGTATAAAATTAAAAAATAATAGAAAGTAAGTTAAGTAGATAAGGAAATTTAGTACTAGATAAGTAGTTTCAGCACTACTTGGTGAAAAGTGACATGTTTTACAAATGTATATATATATACATATATATATATATATATATATATATATATATATATATAATATATATATATATATATATATATATATATATATATATATATATATATATATATATATATATATATATATATATATATATATATATATATAATATATATATATATATATATATATATAATATATATATATATATATATATATATATAGATAGTAGGGAAATATTTTGTTTTATGTCATAAATTTGCCAAATATGTCCCTAATTTTTTAATATGTCCCTTATTTGCCCTGTTATGTCATTTTGTCCTTGCTCGTAGAAATATGTCCTTTGGACATAAAATATGTCCAGTTGGCAACCCTGTTTACAAGAACAGGATCCATATACAATGCACTGATATATCTCATCATTCCTAAAAAAGCTTTTGACACAGTGCCAAAAATAGAGCGTCCACATGGACGACAATTAAAAAATCCAAAATGACCGGAATCACAGAGATCGCCGTCATCAACAACAACTCCCTCTCAAAACGAAAATGTTTCAATGTAAGGGTGACATTGCCTTCTTTCTGTCTCTTTACTGTTTGGTAGGTGATTTTAGCTCGTTTTTTTCCATTTCTTTCGGTGATGGATTAACCTCTTTTCCTTTCTTTTCCTTTGTGTTCTATTTCCTCCTAGTATCCTTTTGTTCGTTTTTGATATATGAGTTTTGTCCAAGTGTTTCATCAAGGTGTACATGTTCAATTTGTATGCATGCGTTCTAAAAATAGTTGTGTATTTCCCCCTAGGTCACAGGCTATTTAGCTTTAGAGGAGTTACTTAAAATGGCAAGTATTGTGTAATCTGTAACTCATGAATAACATTTGTATAATACACACCCCTTTTTGAAAGCTTATAATACGTCGCTCACCTTACAAGGACAGGTTCCATCTGAATTGCACTGGCATACCCCATCATTTCTACAAGCATTTGGCTCAGTGCCAGAAAGAGAACATTCACACGGGTGACAATCAGGAAAGCTATAGTAGCCAAAGGCACAGCGATCACAGTCATCACCAACAACTCCCTTTCGACAAGAACATTTCCCTGTGTAAGGGTCACAATCTCCTCTTTCTGTCCTAACTCCACCTCCTTTGCACGAACAGGGCTGAAATGATGAGATCAAATTAGGCGGCCTGTTCAATATAAAAAAAAAATAGTCAGCGACGTTTTTAGAGAAAATTAATAGCTTAGAATACTTCTCCGAGGCACTTTTGTGTGTGTAAATTTATAAAAAAAAATTAATTATTTTCGATACTTGCCTTCTTACCATTTTAGGCTTTTAAAAAACGGCACTAAATTCTTTCAATTTGTAATTGAATGAGCAATCTCCCAAGTTTAGGCAATAACGATTCCCAAACGAGGTAGTAAGAAGAAAGGGAGGCACTCTGTTCTTTACTAAGTCTTCTCTGGTGCGCAGACTCTGATGACGAGTTGTCAATTCATAAACAAATCAAGCTATTTTTGAGGATTTTGCAGAATAACAGTGAAATAACATTAGAAATTTCAGGGATTTAACTCGTCACTTCTTTCTCGCCAAATTTCTCCAGGCAGGCTCACCACAGTAATTAGTTTGGTTTTAAGTTTTAACCCTTTAGTGTTCAATATAATGCACTCCTTTATGATAATAGACATTAGACTCTCAATTATTCTGAATTGTATTTCACCAAAAGACTTTCGGGGGGGGGGGGAAGGGGCAGTTGCCCCCAAATACTTTGGAGAAAAAAATGTTATATAGCCCATACCCCTTGACTCTCCGGATGGAGACCACTCTTAGCCCCCCAATAAAAATACTAGAGCTACACCCCTGGTGGTATATGAAATCGTTTAGGCAGGGTTATATATCTGCTCCGGGCGCGTTGTAAGCGGACTCGAATTGGAGAGAAGTCTGCACTGGGATGCTAAAAGTATCGTAAATGCTTAAGTGTATAATTAAGAATAGACAGCGTCCAAGCAATTAAAATAGTAAGCAATTTCGTCCTACTATGGATACACCATAATTAGCGCTAATGCTTCTTGGTTACAGTTAATGGCGCTCACCGCTGCCTAAGTCGGTGACATATATGGCATAAATAGAGATATAACTAAATGTTCTCCCATTAGGAAACTGACAAGTTGACGTAAATAACATAGGTGCAAATGGTTTACCTTGGCAGTTAGTATTTAAATACATAGATAGGGAATATAGGCTTTATTATTTATTAGTCTTTCATGTTGGTTACAATAATGGCAAATTAATAAAGAAAACGCATTTGTCTCTCGTCAATTACACGAGGGGAGCCTTCAGCTGGGCCGTTCCTAGGGTTGGTGAAGCCCGGGGCCAACTTAATTACAATGCCCCTCTTCAGACTCAAACATAAATAAAAAAAGCTCTAGCCACGGCACCCCCCTGCCGCAGCGTCGGGGCAGCTCCCTCCCCCCCCCCCTTGAACGGCCCTCGTCTTCAGGACTATGCCCCTACCACTCCTCCAAAGAAAGAAGATTATTCTTATAACTTCCTACAAGTTCAACATGTCTCCTTGCTTTGGGCGTTTTCTCGAATTTGCTCTCAGCCTCCCTCCCCTTAGATTTTGAAAAAAAAATTGGGGGGTATTTTCATTGAGAAATACCCTTTTTAGTGTTTTTCTAGAAGGAATTGAAAAACTGCTCCCCCCCACTAGACTTTGACAAAAAATACATTACGCCCTCCCCCTAATTTTTTTTGACTTGACAACACTGACACTAACATCAAAATAACACAAATACAGGATTCCAGATGCAACCCCTCCTCTAATGATGGACGCTTTTTGAACCGTTATTTCTCCCCTATGCAAGTATTGAAAAAATGCTTTAAAAATTAAGGACATTCAAAATCCTTAATGGTAAATATCTGAATCTATCAATGTTCCTTTTAAAAAAAAACTACTCCTATTACTACTAACAATGCAATGCAGCTCCAATCGGCATGAGGCCAACAAAGTTAGGCACGCTCCTCCTCCACCCAATCTAATCAAAGTTTTACTTTTTACCTCCTATCATGAAGTTCCTGTTCCCTTTAAAGACTACTTCCTTTTGGTTTGGCCCTAGATGGATGACAAAAAGGTCGAATCTTTGGCAATCGTTCACCCTTCATCCGTAACACGTGGCCTTCTTAATCTTCCTCTATAGCCCTGAAAAATGGGATCGACCCCTACATTTACCACAACGTATTGTTTGATATACGGTCAGTTTAAACGCGTAACTAAAGCTATACTTGGACATATCCTCTGGGATACATTTAATAGATTTTCCTCAGCCTTTCAAAGTCAAGGCCACACACAAGGGTACCGGGATTGACCCCCCCCCCCCCCCCCCCCAGTAATTTTGACCGACTCATAGAAACGTAACAAAAAAACGCATGTAAAAAAATTTTGGTACTTGTATGATATAGCGACCACACTTTGTTCTTGATCTATAATAAAAACAAGTTTTTTTCTGTGTGTACTCGGAGATAATTAGTTTAGCCTGAGTGAGACAAACTACTAGGCAGATATATTTTTTAATTAAATATTTAATATATAAATTTCTAAGTTATGTTAGGTATCTAATATAATGCATTCTGGGTAGCCTGCTTTCCATTTTTCTGTGTTGTGATTTTCATAATTTTGCTACTTAAGTATTATATTTTCATCATATTTTGGTATATTTCATTGGGATTAACCTAACTTAACTCCTTGAGTGCGATCGGGATATAACCGTCCGGGTAAGTACCGTCCAGTCTTTGACAATCTTTAATCCTTCATCCGTAACAAGTGGCCTTCTTAACCTATTACCCTCCCACGAACAAAACCTTGATACGCCCTTGTTCGGACTGCTCATGTTTCCGAACCATTCTTGACCACTGTGATTTCTTTAGCTTATAAAATTCCGCAGACTAACCTTCCTGTTCTTCCAAACACTTTTCAACTGCGAAAAAACACCCAGGGTCTATTTTCTACTATAAGAGATTCAGGGTCTATAAGATATTCTACTTTTTACATATTCAACTCATCCCCCATCTTTACAAAGAAGAACCGTTGACTATATCGAAATAAAAATCTTACTGTAAGTCGTTAAGATCGAACGAATCGCAATCGCAGTAAACCATAAATTTCACCATAATCACGCCTCTAAATCTAAGGAAGTTAAATCATTTTTATTTTCTGCCAGGCATACTCAAAACCATTACAAATTGTCACTACTAATTCAAGTTGCGTTCGATATCAAGATGCATAAATCTTTCAAACCTTTCAGTGACAACTTATGGGAATTCCAACTTTTCTTCTGTCCACGACAAGCTAATGTGACAAATGATTTTAATTAAAGGCCTATAATTTTACATTCTATCTTGCTGACAGAAAAGTTTATATGACCTTTTTAAGAGCCAGAAGAGTTAATGTTTGTTACCAGATCCGGTATACCCCAGATCCTTATCTGCATTTCCCGATCCAGATCCGTTTTTGTTATGGGGGTCAGTGGCGTGACTCTGTAAACTCAGCAGAGTCGATTGAGCTCAAAATTTGTGCCTAGAGAAATCTGGAGAAGGTAAGAAGGAAGGGTGTGCGAAAGCACAGGATAGTTGGCCCTAACCCCCCATTGCATTTTCCTGGCTGAAGGGCGTTGAAAATGAGATCAGCACCGCCAATTTGGAATTTGAGGGTGTGCAGTATCTTTTATTTTTTTTAGAATGGAATGAAAAACAAAATTGGCAAACACTAAATTCTATTATCAAAAAAACAAATTTGACATTGTCATCACTTTTTTCATTGTCCTATCGCCCGCTGTAACGCCGTATGCCACCCGATTACCCCAGGGCTGCCACCAGGTCAAAAAATTTAACCAGTACATATGGATTAAAATCACTAAGACCATGAAAAACAAGTCACCAAATAAACGAATGCTTTTACTACTACTACTAACAACTCACTGCAGCACCAAGCCGCCAGATACCAACACAGCTCCACACATTCCTCTCTCAATCCCAATCTATTTAAAGCCTCCCTCTTTACATCCTTCCATGAAGTTCCCGTTTCCCTTAAATCTTTCCTTACGATATCCTCCTATCCCATTCGGGGACGACCTGCTTTGAACGAATAAACCTGCTTTGGACGAAATGAATAAATAAACCACTAAATTTATAATTTACCAGCTTTCTTTTTGAAAGCGGTTAAAAAACGCGCTGTTTTCGATTATCTGGGCCTAAGTCGATTTTTCTAAGGAGATAGGAGGTCTTCTACATGGAGAAAAAAAAAAATAAAACGTGCTTGTTGATGACTGTGATGCTGTTATGGGTGAATAACATCACCCTCCGACTGGGCCATAAACAAAGAAATTTCATCAACGACAATAGGTTCTATGTTGTCGACTAAGTTCTGTATTTAGAAATTTGGAGTGAAATGCAATTTTGAAGGGAATGATAAAAAGATACGACAAATAATAAACTTCATCACCCCAAAAAAATGTTTGACGTCGTCACCACTTTTCTCAATGCTAGGCCGTCTACCGTGCACACTTGTCCAGCTTTAAAGTAGGACGAAATCTGATTTTTTGAATCGGTTAAGTGGGAACTTAACCAACCTTACAATTGTGTATCTTTAAAAAAAAAAAAAATATGGAAAAAAGAAAAAAAAAATCATGAATTTAATTTTTAATGAAAAGAACCATGTGCAGCTTTACAGTTCTTGGTAATGGTGGGCACCAAATTAAGAAAGAGACATGGGCGAAAAAATCATGAAAAATCAACAACAAAAAAAAAAAGCTAAAAAACTATGGTATCAGACAGGCCAAGAAGGTGTAGCTTTTCTTTGAAGGTATAGTTTCTATGTGAATTAACAAACTGTTGATTTTTTGTCGAAATTTTTATGGATGAAAAATGTTGTCAAATTATCAAACTGGTTTTAATGTGGCAACACTGACGAAGATAAGGTACTGCCTTAAAATCGTGGTCTTTGTACACGAATAAACCTAAGTTAGGTTCAGGGAGAAAAAACGTGTTTTATTTTGACATTTTTGACATTAGGCGTTTTTATTTTTGACATTAGGCAATAATAGCGTGGTTTTCATTGCGTATACGATATTAAACTGTAGTTTTTTGGGGTTTAGGGGGGGGAAGGTACCTAGGTTAGGTTAGGTTACGTATTTAATATATGCTATGCTTTAACCCCCCCCCCCACCCCTAATGTGCGTATATATAGCCAAAAAAAATTTCTAAACTATTATATATTCATCCTATTTCTCTTTATTTCATTAGCATTAAGCAAACTTGACTTTTTAGAAAGGCCCATATAATGGGAAAGTACCCTTGATTATAGTTGTTAAACTATCCATTACAAATGGTAAAATATGATCACCAGTATCAGCCAATACCGGGTATCAAAAGGTAAATGAGGTAAGTTACCTTACAGCCATCTAGTGGGTGGTGGCCATAGCTTCCTGGCACGCATCTTTCGCAAAATTCGCCTTCTGTATAAGGGGGACATATGCATCTGCCCGTATCTGGGTCACAGACATGACCAGGCTTTAGACATGGTTCACACTCTGAAAAAAAGAATAGCAAGTTCATGACTGAGAAATGGGCAAATGAAAAACAAGGTTAAAAATGTGCTTTGTGATGTTTTTATTTCAATGAAATTTAAACTGGTCGACAAATTTCATTCCGCGCGCTCATGTATCCCTGTCAAATTCCATTAAAAGCTTAAATTTCATATTCAAGACATTATACAATAATATTTAATTTTATGCAAAATTACTTTGATATTTTATAGAATAAAACATAATGTTACAGATAATGGAATATATTCTTCTTTTCTTGGCATTCAAATATTTTTACTTTTTGCATTTGTTTCCCAGAATTTTATACACGATTTTTGCTCGACAAGCTTATATATTTCTTAATAATATTTTAAATTTTTAAATGATATATTTTATATTTTATAACTGAATATTTACACTCCCATAATAGTATATGATAATTAACAGCACAGATTGTCGGAATACAGGCCCGAAAAAAAAAAAACTTGGCGCATACATTCTTGTGACGATAGAAAACCAACTGACTTACTGTAGAATGACTTCCTTCAGGTATCCTTTGTATAAAGCCACAAGGTTGTTTTTAAGAGTTGACCATGACTGACAGTTGCCGCAATAACCAACTGCATTCCTTTTTTTTTGTTTTTTTTTGTTTTTTTTTTAACTATAACATTGCATTTCTAAAGAATATTATTGTGAACTTTGATGTACAGAAATATAAAGTTTTCTAGAATTAACAATTTTCTGTAATATTTTTGTTTACTGAATTCATAGAATCCTAAAAATTTAGCTTTCTAGAATCCTAGAAAAACCTGAGCTTTTTCAAGGAGGCTTCATTCTGCTAGAGAAATTTTAAAGTTACGACAGTACAATCAATTTGAGCGCTTTAATATTTTGCCATGCTATATATGTCGTAAAAAACGTAACCAAATGCATATAAACAGATTTTTGATGCGTTTTATGAAAGAATTGCCCCCCCCCCTCCCCGGGACAAAAATATTGGATATGCCCTTGGAATATGTAGCCTAATTTGTCTTATCAGGTTAAATGTATTTAGATGCTTATTTTTATTTATTACTCTGCATATATTCCAGTTAGTTTTATTGTATTTACTTTATTCTGATTACATTTGGTTTTATGCTATCATAAGTTCAATTATTTAATTAAGTCCTTTTATTTTCGTCGGTCTATTTATTTTATGTATTTTTCAGTATTCTCGTAAATAAAAAGCTATTTGTCTCATCTCTTTCCAGAAAAAGTGAATTTTTCAGACCAATTAACTGGTAAAAGAGAAGTAGCAATCTTAGTAGGAGAAAAGACAGTAATAAAATAAAAAGAACATTACATACGAACGTTAGAAAATATTACCTTCAATTTTCAAATTTAGTGTTCTTGAAACAAAGCGAATCTGCAAGCTCAAATAAAGGTTTTTAGTCAAACGATTGACAGCAGGGAATTATCTGACAATGAATGTTTAATGGTTTAAATTTAGGAATAATTTTAGATAAATGAGGGAAGGCTACCGAAAAGTCCCACGGTAAGAAAAAACCAAATATTTTTTTGAGTTCCTCTAACAATGAAGATAATTAACTGATTTTAGTATATAAAATGAAGCATTTAATGGAGTCCAAGTTTTCGGGTTTTTTTGTGAGTACGGAGCATGCACTTAAAGAGAATACACTTAAGCCTATAATTTAAACTGCGCATACTTATTCCAAACGATCAACTCATTCTAGTCAATAAGAAGGCCGGAGCAGTCTCCATTATTGGCCTTTTCAGCATCTATGTACTTGATGGACACCGTATTTTTGTGTCTTCGATCAACCGCTCTTGTGCATGCTATGCTTGAACCTTAAGGATTTCGATAAGGGATTTCTTGAACCTTAAGTCAATCTTGAACCTTAAGGGATTTTAATACCTTAAAGGATCACCCAAAAACTCGATACCTTAAAGGATCACCCAAAACTTAAGGGATTTCTTGAACCATAAGTCAATCTTGAACCTTAAGAGATTTCGATACTTTAAAAGATCATCCAAAACTCGATACCTTAAAGGATCACCCAAAACTTAAGGGATTTCTTGAACCTTAAGTCAATCTTGAACCTTAAGGGATTCCGATACCCTTAAAGGATCACCCAAAACTCAATACCTTAAAGGATCACCCAAAACTTAAGGGATTTCTTGAACCTTAAGTCAATCTTGAACCTTAAGGGATTTTGATACCTTAAAGGATCACCCAAAACTCGATACCTTAAAGGATCACCCAAAAACTTAAGGGATTTCTTGAACCTTAAGTAAATCTTGAACCTTAAGGGATTTCGATATCTTAAAGGATCACCCAAAACTCGATACTTAAAGGATCACCCAAAAACTTAAGGGATTTCTTGAACCTTAAGTCAATCTTGAACCTTAAGGGATTTTGATACCTTAAAGTATCACCCAAAACTCGATACCTTAAAGGATCACCCAAAACTTAAGGGATTTCTTGAACCTTAAGTAAATCTTGAACCTTAAGGGATTTCGATATCTTAAAGGATCACCCAAAACTCGATACCTTAAAGGATCACCCAAAACTTAAGGGATTTCTTGAACCTTAAGTCAATCTTGAACCTTAAGGGATTTCGATATCTTAAAGGATCACCCAAAACTCGATACCTTAAAGGATCACCCAAAACTTAAGGGATTTCTTGAACCTTAAGTCAATCTTGAACCTTAAGGGATTTCGATACCTCAAAGGACCACCCAAAACTCGATACCTTAAAGGATCACCCAAAACTTAAGGGATTTCTTGAACCTTAAGTCAATCTTGAACCTTAAGGGATTTCGATACCTTAGAGGATCACCCAAAACTCGATTACCTTAAAGGATCGATACCTTAGAGGATCAACCCAAAACTCGATAAACCTAAAGGATCACCATAACTCGTCCATTACAAACGTTTTTAGTTTGTGTGGCCAAACTATTTAGAATTGATTGGGCGGTCGACACCTACTTTCATCTGCTTTCATACAGGGGCATCGGGCGAGGGGGGAAGCTGCCCCAGGCGCCTTCGCTAGGGGGCACCACGGCAAAGATTTAAGAACATGTTTACAATTGTCACTTATTTGTTGCATAATTTTTTCAAATGGGAAGGGGGAGTGGATTCAAAATTTACCCTAGGCATCACCAACCCTAGAACTGGTCTACCTCAAGGGCACAGACATTCGCAAGTTATTGTCTATTTTTATGTCACTGATCCAGATATTGCTGTTTTTAGACGATGAACTAAACATAATCCAAATATTTTTCAAAATAGAAATGAATAGTCTTATGTTGTATCCAGTGGCAAATTAACCGATTTATTAATTGATATTTTTCTTTCTTTCTTTTTGTTTTACATTATTGTATCCCTCGTTTTCGCTATCTTTGCTATTTTTTTGTGTGTGTTCTCTGTGTGTTTTTTCCTATTCCTTATGTGTTTCGTCTTGTCCTGTGTTGTACACAAAGCACTTTCCATCAAAAAATTATATATATATATATATATATATATATATATATATATATATATATATATATATATATATATATATATATATATATATATATATATATATATATATATATATATATATATATATATATATATATATATATATATATATATATATATATATATATATATATATATATATATATATATATATCGTAAATTGAAAAGTAGTATCGTCTAAGAAATTATTTAAACAATAAAAATAAATGATTAGAAAATATGCACAGAGCACAATTTAAAAATTCAAAGATCTTTCAAAATTGATCTTGGGCCTTCTCAGACTCAGTCATACTCATAGCCTTACCTTTACATCCATTTTCTGAGAAGCCATAAAATCCATGCAGACACTGATCACAATAAATGCCTCCAATTCCTGGTTTGCATGGACACTGCCCACTAAATTGATCACAAATGGCTGAAATTGAACCCCATCAAAAGGGTCACAAACGCAAGGAATACATCCATTGTTAGTTGTAGACAGGTCCCAAAATCCTTCCTGAAACAAAAGGTAACCAATAGTTCAAATATTTACCGAGTAATTAAAAGTTCGCTCTGTCGATTACTAATAGAACTTATTAGACTGTTTAAACCACCTGAGGAGATATACTGGAAAACACTATTTCCCTATCCCAATCTTGACCGTATTTCCAAAAATTCTTATAGTCGAGGATGACTGTATTGTCGAGTATGACTGTAACCAATTTTCTAAGGAAAAGGTTTAGTTTCTAATTTTTTTTAAACAAAACGGGAAAAACACCATCTCCCTATCCCAATCTTGACCGTATTTCCAAAAAATTCTTAAGAATTCTAAGTTATTTGTAAAGTCATCCTGCACTAATCTGGGAATGTCCTGCTTTTTCCCTTTGCAGGCCGTTTTCAGCAATTCCATTTTTCAATTTCAACAATTCCATTACGGCCGTTGCAGGCCGTTTTCAACAATTGAATTTTTGCGGGAATATTTCATAGTATCTGACCATTCAGCGTCGTACTAAGCAATTTAAGTGCTTTCACAATACCAGTTTCAAGTGAATTTGGACCATTTTGTTTGTAAGAAGTGGCATACAGCCTTCGTAATTACAGAAAAAATTAATTAAAAATATTAAAATATAAAAATAATTAAAAGTAAAAAATAGAAAAAAATTAGTTAAAAATAAGAAAAAACATCTTCTCAGGTGGAACAAAAATACAAGGGACTTCTTAGTCTCTATAGTAAACTTACTTTCCATTCTATTTGTTGCCTATGGGTGTCGATTAAGAGGATGGGTAAGGATGGATGAGGGGCAGTTGATCCCCTAACATTAAAAAAAATACCATTTTTGGCATTTTTATTCAAAAATTTGAAAAACAAAATCCTACCTTATATTTAAGAAAGTATTTATTGTATCTTCCTTAAAGAATAAAAAAAAAATACCCCCCCCCCCCTAAATTTGTGTGAATTGGTACCCCTTGGTCGACCACTGAGAATCTAACAATATCCTAAAATTCATTTACAAAAAATCACCAAAAATATCCCAAAGTAGTCAAATAATAGTATATGAACGCATTATACTTTTGTAGATAAGCTTGAAATACGTTTCCCTAGATCCCAAACACAGAACAGAAATCCCAATATTTCCAGGAAAAATTCCAAGGGGTGGCCAGCCTTGCGTCGAACTAAAGCTGGGTACTATACCCATATCCTGGTGCCCCAAAATCCAGAAATCCCGTCCAACCCACTCAACAGTCAGTTAATTTTGTCAGTCTGGAATCTAGAAATAAAGATTAAATAAGATTAAAGAATAAATTTTTAATCTTTTTTTTATTTTTTTTAATTTAATCTAATTAAAGATTAAATTAAAGATTAGATTACATTAATAAAGATTGAAGATTAAATAGAATAGAGATCAAACAAAGATTTACTTAAAAAAAAAAGAGCCGGATCGTCATTAGTATCAACAAGTGATGGGTAAACACCACAAAATTAATTATAATATATCTATCAGAACCTGAAGAATATTTTTAAATGTCTGATTTCATGTCAAAAATTCTAAGCATTTTCTAATGGTGGAATTGGCCATGGCTAGATTTGAGCTCGAATTCCTCTACAGAGAGGGGAGTGTACAGCGACAACTAACGTGGACTCACTAGTGGGCTACAACAACTAAATCAGGGTATTTAATATGCATGCCCCTGATAAGGTTATTAAAAACCTTATAAGGTTTTTATAGAAAGCGCTGTCGTAGAAACTTCAAAAAGGGCTCATTCGATTGGAAATTGAGAGGGCTATTGCCCTTTTTAATAGTCAAAAGTAGTCGAAGGGAGAATCAACCCCCCCCCCCCCCCCACAACTCCCTCCTCCTACGCCCATCATTTCCCCAAACACTTACGATCAACATTTTGATATAACCATTATGTTCAACGCAGTTGAAAGGTCTGGAACTTATGTCTTAGAGGATGACAGACAGGGTTGTCCCGAGGGGAGGGGGGGGGGGCAGGTAGGAGTACGCTCCCCCCACCCAAATTTGTTGGTATTCGGTAAATTGCGCCGAAGCCGAAAATTTCAGCAGAAATTTTGCAAAATGGGCTGAAATTTAGAAAAATTCTTGATTTCTGCAGAAAATTCGGCATAAATCAGGTAGCGATTCGGCAAAATTTACAAAGATTGCCCCCCCCTCCCAATGAAATGAGCCTCAGGACGCTCCTGATGACAACCCCCCATAGCCCTCAGGACAAGGGTTGTAAGTTATGCCCTTGGGGCAAATTAGGTTTTTTTAAAGAAAGTGTTGTCGTAGAAGTTTCAGAAAGGGCTCATTCGATTGGAAACTGAGAGGACTAGTGCCTTTTTGTTAGTTGAAAACCATCAGAGGGCAAATGACCCCCCCCCCCACGCCCATCATTTCCCCAAACACTTCCAATCAAAATTTTGAAATAGCCATTTTGTTCAAGGTATTTGAAAGGTCCGGAAATTATGTCTTGGAGGATAACAATTCCCCCCAGCCCTCAGGGCAAGGGTTGTAAGTTATGCCCTGGGGGAATATAAGGTTTTTTATAGAAAGCGTGGTCATATAAACTTTGGAGCGGCGTCATTGGATTGGCTATCAGACGCTCTAGTGCTCTTTTTAAGAGTCAAAGTGATCGGAGGGCAGCTACCCCCCCCCCCCACACACGTCGTATTGTCCTAAAAATACATCTAATAGTAATTTTGAGATAGCCATTCAATTCAAAATAGTCTAAATATCATATAAAAAGGCTTTTTGGGTTGAACCAAACTCCAAAGATTAGGGGCAAGTGTTGTAAATTATGCCCAGGGGGTATTTAAGGTTTTATGGAAAGGCTTGTGGTTTAGCTTTAGAAGAGGCTCATTTGACTAAAAATTGGAAGTTCTAGTTCCTTATCAAGTGTAAAAGTGATGGAGGTCATTTTGCCCCCCCCCCCCACCTACAACACCTCCTTTAACCAAAGGCATCTAACTGAAATTAGGAGATAGTGATTTTTTTTTTCAAAATAGTCCAAGGAACATATAATAATGTCTCTAGGGATGACACAACCCCTCAGCGCCCTGGGGATAGGGTTGTAAGCTATTTTATGAGGGCATATTAGGTTTTTATGGAGTGGGCGGTCATATAAACATCAGATGGGGCTTATTTGATTTGAAATTGGAAGTTATAGTGCCCTTTTTAAGAGTCAAAGTGATTTGAGAGCAAACAGCCCCCCCCCCTCTCCACGCTCATCATTTGCCTTAACACCTCCAATCAAAATTTGGAGATAACAATTTTAGTCATCATGGTTGAAGGTTTTGGAAACTATGTCTGTGAGGAAATTATGTCTCAGGGAAAGGGTTTTAAGTTATGCCCTAGGGGCATATAAGGTTCTTATAAAAAGAGAGGTCGTATATGATTTGGAAGGGACTCATTGGATTGGTAATTATAAGTTCTAGTGCCCTTTTTAAGAGTCAAAGTGATCAGAGCGCAGCTACACCCCCCCCCCCCACACATACACACACAAACACGTCGCGTTTTCCTGAGATGTATCCAATAGATATTTTGAGACAGTCCTCTTATTCAAAATAGTTCAGGTATCATATAACAAGGCGTTTGAGGTTGATACAAACCACCAGAGCCTGAGGGCGAGAGTTGTAAGTTATGCCCCTGGGGCATTTAAGGTTCTTATGAAAGGGGCGGTTGTATAAGCCTTAGAGGTGGTTCATTTGGTTGAAATTGGAAGTTCTAGTTCCCTTTAAAGAGTCAGTAGTGATGGAGGTCAAATAGCACCCCTCCCATCCGACTACGCCCTTTTCACCAAATGCATCTGATTGAAATTGTGCGATGACAATTTTGTTTAAAATAGTTCAAAGAAGATATAAAATGCTTCCAGGGTTGGCACAACCCCCCAGAGCTCTGGGGCAGGGGCTTTAAGTTATGTCCTGGGGGCATATAAGGATTTTATGGAATGGGTGGTCGTATTAAATTCAGATGGGTCTCATTGATTTTAAATTAGAAGTTATAGTGTCCTTTTTAAGAGTCAAAGTGATTTGAGAGAAACCCCCCACCCCACACCCATCATATCCCATAACAAATATGCAAAAAGAGCTTGAGACATCAATTTTGTCAGCATTGTTCAAAGGTTCAGTAATTATGCGTAGCAATAGCTGCAGTAGCAGTAGTTGCAGTATGCAAATAGTACCTTTTTTTTAAAATCCCCTTCAACAAAAAAATGATATTTTTAACTTAATACCATCAACCAGACCTGAAGCATTGCTGATACTTCCTCTTGACAACCTATATGGGCATAGTGTGTTTCGATTTATTTCAAAACAGTTAGAATATTGCCCAAATTTTAAACTTAATACCCTTAGGTTTATTAGTTGTAGTAGTAGCACCAGTAAATATAGTAGTAGCAGTAGGAGTACAGTAAATAGTAGTAGTCTTAGTTTTAGTAGCAGTAGTAGTAGTAGCAGCAGTAATAGTAATAGTAGCAGTAGTTGTAGGAGTAGAAGCATTAGTATTATGACGCAAATATTGTCTTTTGGTTAGTTCAACATCCCCACAACAAGGGTTGTACGTTTTAATTTCACACACGAAACTGTTCCTAAGATATTGCTGATATGCCCTTTTGACAACCTGCATACGGATGGCAGGCTGTCATCCTTACAACAGAAATTTTCTCTGAAAATTTCACCTTCATACCTTCATAGGTTGTGGATTTTGAGCTAGCCATAAGACACTGTGTGTATTCATTTAATGCTGCTTCTACGGTTACTGTAACTAACGGCACTAATGGCGTTAAGTTGGAACTTTTAGGGAACGTTTAGGAGTTTCAATTAAACCAAAAACTTATATGCATTCTGGTATTAAAAGGGTATATAAGCACTATAGGGCATATAAGTACATAGGCAGCGATGCTCTATCATAGCTAGTAGTATCATTGATATTTTAAAGGAGCTAATTTGATTGAAAATTAAAAGTTTTAGTGCCCCTCTTAAGAGTCAAAAGTGATTGGACAGGAGTGATTGCTCAGAAATACTCGTATTAAAAGAGTATTTCTTGGGGAACTAGTTAGTTATTGTTTTTTTTTTTTTTTTTTTGTTGTTATTTCTTTTGAAGGGAGGGGGAGGGGAGAGTAGGCTGCAGGGATGGGAGGAGGAGTAGATGGAGAGTAGGTTGCAGGGATGGGAGGAGGAGTAGATGGAAGGGGTCGGGGTGGATGGAATCATATTTTGACGGTGGTTGTTACCCTGGGGGTGTGTGGGTGAAGGGGATTTTTTTTTTGTTTTTATTAGTTTTGGATGTTTCAAGGAATGTTTATGTAGGTAGTCCCTTCGCGTTACGATTTTTTTTTTCCCTAGCGTACCGATTTACATTTGTAATGGTTTGTATTTTTGTTTATTATGTTGAATAAAAGTAAAAAAAAGCTGAGGGTCAACCAATAGCAGTTGCTAATTTGATTGTGTCATGAGGATTAGTAGTTACATCAACAAAAAAAAAAGAGTTCCTGTTTCCAATTCACAATTTTTTAGAGTCTAGAATTATGAATTTTGCACGAGGTTGTATTTTACGCAAACTTCATGCTAGAAGCATACTTTAATTAGAAATTGCTTTTAATTACAAGTTATGAAAACAACGAAACGGTTTCCTCATGGGTGGTCTTGGCTAGAGTAATTTCCTCTTTAAAAGTAGCACGAAAGGACATAGTTGCAAGACAATATTCAGAATATTAGAGCCTATTGCCAAATTTAGTTTTCCCAAAAGCAAATCTGGAAATCAAGAAGAACCTCCAGTTTCTCCTAAACACCAAACGATACACGTCGCTGCCGTCGGGTTGTACGAAACACGTCGGGTTTCTATTTCAAGGCAGTACTACCAGGTTGAGTTAGTGTCTACCAATTGGGCCAGTCTACCATCACCTAACATCACATCCTCACCCTCATTTATTCAAACACTGATTCCACAATGAGAGGAGGGATGTCATCCCCCTCTCAGCACCCTCTCCCCTCCTCTCAGCACCCTCTCATTCCCCTCCCACTGGAATGAAAGGGTCCAAACATGTTTCTCAAAATGAAGGAATGACAGGGAGGCATGGATCCAGAATCAACTTCGTTTTCTTATGAGCATTTTAGTTAAACTACCCACAACTCCTCGCATAAAAAGATCCAATACCCATTCAAAGTATCTGGTGCGTCACCAAGCAATACTACATATAACGTTAGTGGTACTAGATAAATGGTAAATCACAACCGATGACTGATGAAATCCAGGTTGAGCGAAGAAATGAGGCTACTAAACGGTACTTTCGCATTATCCGGGCCTCTCTAAAAAGTCAAGTTTGGTTAATACTAAACAAACTTGAATGAAATGAAATAACCAAACTTGAATGAAATAACCAAAAAAGAATGAAATAGGATGAAATATAATAGTTTAGAAACAAATATATTTGCACATTAGGTGGTGGGGGGGTTTTTTTATGGGTAAAGATAGAATATATTTTGCCCAACAATTAGGTGGTGGGGGTAAAGAATTGCATATATTAAATACGTAACCTAACATAACCTAGGTACCTCCCCCCCTAAAATCCAAAAACCACAGTTTAATATCTTATACGCAATGAAAAACCTTACTATCATTGCCTGCTCTACAACAGATAAGACGTCACAAAACGGGTTTTATCATTGCGAGTATATAGTGTTTAAGCTGGGAGGCCCTGATAATGCGAAAGTACCTACTAAACTAGTTGTTTTTTATCGTGCGCTTCCCCACAAAAAAAAATAAATAAAAAAAAAAAAAAAATAAAAAAAAAAAATCAAAGACAATCCCTAATGGCTTTGCAGCAGATAATAGCTATCTCAAAGTTTCACCACAAATACAATTTAGCCCTATTCATGCCCAATTCTTTTTTTTCTTTTTATGATACGAAGTGGCAGTTATCAAAACTGCACTATGGCACAATCTATCTTGCTACTGAAAGTGACTACTAGAGTCCACTAGACTGGAGTTCATCTCTACTCAACTTGAGCCGTGCCCCAACGGCCATTGATTCAACGAACCTTGAGAAAACAAAATCTAAGAGTTCCGTGACCATCCTACTTGGGAAAAAATAAGATATTTCATAATCTTGTAGACAGAAGCTGCAAGCCCTATCAAAAAAATGTAAGAGTTCCGTGACCATCCTACTTGGGGAAAATAAGATATTTCATAATTTTGTATAGAAGCTGCAAGCCCTATCTAAAAAAATGTAAGAGTTCCGTGACTATCCTACTTGGGGAAAAAGATATTTCACAATTTTGTAGATAAGAGCTGCAAGCCTCTGTTCTGAGATTCTCTGATATAATGAATGTCAAGGAATACTTTTATCATCTAGGTATAGACTTATCAACTAGGCAAATTTCTAAGACTTAGAAATCAGAAGAGGGTTTACATAGTAGCTTGGCAGTACCTTCCCCGAATACATTTTTGCCCTGGGTTAATTACTGAAATTTTCATTTTTCTAACTTAGCCCCTTTCCAAGATAGCGAAAAGTAGCTCGTCTAGTATCTTACCATTGTTAGCTTCGAGGAAGCACATTTGCAGTTGATTTATCTTTGTTCTTTTGGCACCCTCTTTCAAGAAAAGCAACAAGATCAATTATTGCCAACAGATTTCAACATTATCTTACCGTCTTGGCATACAGAGAATAAAATAAATGTCAACATGGCTAACAAAAAATGCTCTCAGTAGAAAAGTGCAGGATCAGCAACAATCCCAATAAAACTGTAATTAAACTTTGGAATATTTCAAGATTAAATCTTAGTCGGTCGAAAGTTTAATAAAATATTAAATAATTGGATTTATCTTACACAGTTAGTGCTAGTTCAAGAGCCATTCGAGGGAAAAGCATAAGAAAACAACAGTTTTACTCTCTGGGTGGACCGGGAAAAAATATTTTTGCCAACTCCCCACCCCCCCAAAAAAAATACCTCAAGTTCTGAACTTGGTCCCCGTCCAAGAATGACCAATCATTTTTGCGTAATCATATCTTCCCTTACCGACCCGTAGCCCTCCCCCCAAAGAAACAGCCCAGAAAGTTTCAACTCTATTCCTCAGCCGTGAGACAATAGAGGGCAGACACACCAAAACCACGTATAATATTGATCATAATCTTAATGAAACCTATTAACAGCATAATAAGAAATTGTCGGATGACATAAGGCTTCAAGTGCCCGTTGCATAGCGTCACACAATTGTTTTCAAAACTGGACATTAGTGATTGGCTAGATTTATCGATACAATCAATTACCGTATATAGGTAAATACTGCTGCTACTTCTACTAACTACTCACTCCAGCCTCAACCCGTCTGAGATGAGAGTGAGGATAGCTGCGCACACTCACCCCAGGGTTCTCACCCAGGCTCACCCGACTGCGCAACAATTAGGGTTGCCAACTTTTTGGTCCATGAATATGTCTCCTGAGCATCCGAAAATGTGTCATTTTTTGGCTAAAATGTGTCCATTTTAAAAACTAAAAAACTAATGGTTTTTTTACCAGTTCTATAATTGACCAAAAGACGCTTTGTAAGCCTCTTTTAAAGCGGCTAGTTAACATTAAGTGTAATGAAAATAAAAAAAAAAAAAACATATGAAACATTGTTCCAATATGACTTAGTGGGAAAGCACGAAACTCGTATCCCGGTTGGGAAATGTTTTGTTTTATCTCTGGCAAAACCTGAATGGTAAAGAAAAAAGCCCTACTTTGGTGAAAAGTAATATCTTTTTTCCAAAATACGCCCAAAATTACATATCCGGTTGGAAAATGTTTCGTTTTATGTCATAAATTTACAAAATGTGTCCCTTTTTTGTTCTTTTTACTTTTGTTTTCCAAATTTCTAAAATATATCACTTTTTTGCCCTTTTATGTCATTGTGTCCCGGCATATGGGAATGTGTCCTTTCGACCTAAAATGTGTCCAGTAGGCAACCCTGGCTCACCTTTCATCCCAATATATTCAAAGCTTCACTCTTTAGCTCCATACATGAAGCTCCAACTTCCTCTAAATCACTTTTTATAACCTCTTCCTACTTCATTCAGGGACAACCTCCTTCTCCTTGATCCCAAACAGAAGGCCAAATAGCACCATCTATGAAGGCCTGTCACATCTTTTTCAACTTGTTCTTTGCTATACTGTCAGTCAAACAAATCCCTAATGAGACAATTTTTTTTTAATGAGACAAGCACCCACGTTTCAGAGCCCTACTTAGCCACTAACATTACCGTGGTCTCCAATATTCTAACACAATTTACCCATTTATAAAGGACAGGATCTATGGGGGCTAGAGGGGGCAAGCACCCCGGGCGGCATGGCTGGGGGCGACAAAACAAGCTTAAATTGTAATATTTTTTGGTCAAAAATTATAATATTTGTAGTATTGACGATGCGGCAGGGTGCACCAAAGTCTACATTTCCCCCCTCCCCTGAGAAAAAACCTATCTCCAGTTCTGCATTTATATACCTCTTTCATGGGGCCTATGATTGAAAATGTTTGTCTCCTTGGATCACTAACAACCGGATAAATATTATACTCACAATCAGGGCCGTATCTAGAAATTTGTTCGGTGAGGTTTTCTTCGGGGGGGGGGGGGGGGGGCACAAAAACTTAAAAGACACATCCAATTTCTTTTTTTTACTTTTTCAAGCACAAAAGACATTTAGGGGGAGGGGCGGGGGTTCAAACCCCCCTGGATACGGCCGTGCTCACAATAGAACAAGTCTTGTTGGAATTATCATCAAGTCTTTAAAATGAAAAATACGACCTCAATTATAAAAGCCCGAAATTTATAGCCAACATTTAACGTGGAAGATCATATCAAGAAAAAAAAACATTGTTGATACCAAATCAGAAGAGAAAACAATATAGATATTTATCTTAAAATAATCTCCTTTGGGTATTGTTAACTGAAGCTTCTGAGCGCGCAGCAGAGATAATTACATTAGATGTAGAGAAAGTTAATGTTCTAAATGATTTATGTTTCATGTTGACATAAATAATAATCTGTTCAGCTGTTTTTTAGATTAGCTGCTGTGAGTTACCTTCCGCTAAAAAAAAGTACAGAAGTGACAAACCCTGAAATTTGTTTGTGATCAGATCAAAGAGTAATTCATAAGAGTGGGAAGTATCGACAAAAAGAACTATCAACACTATCTAGCATTTGGTGACAGTAAGAAAAATTAATTTAACTGGTAAAATTAGGGTAGTAATGTGTCTAATCTCAGTTCCTGATAGAAAAACGGTTACAGAGCTTGAAAAAATGCCAATTGTCGCCAAACACTAGATGGCGTTGATATTTTTTGTCGACACTAGCACCAATTCCCATTCACATAAGTTACCCATGCTCTTTGTACCAGATATAAAAAAAAAAATGTGTTTCAACTGCAAAAGATTCTTCATCATGGATTCAGCAGTAGCTGCACCTTGGTAAGCAGTGGCGTAGTTTAGTAAAAATCCTGGAGGGGGGGGGGGCAAAGTTGGAGCCCATTTTCCCAAATCAAGTGAAAATGAGAGTGAAAAACTCAAAAATGAATCATATTACCATAAATGCAAAGATATAATAAAGAAAACTGACCTTGTTTCTCTGGATACTTGAAATATACAGGCTTATGATAATTTTGACAAGTTTTTTTTGTAGAAACTAAATTTCAGCAGGGGGGACACTGAGGTCTGGGGGATAAACTGAATTTGGAATGCGAAGTTGCCCCTGCCCCAAAATTACGCCCCTGCTGGAAAGGAGCGAACCGCGGTGCATGCTCGTTTAATTTTTGTTAGTTGAATTTTCAGAGCCGTTGCTGCCATGTAGGGTGAAGTTGCTGCCGTTGCTACCATGTAGGATACCTTTTCTGCCATGTAGGGTGCCGTTGCTGCCATGTGGGGTGCCGTTTGCTGCAATATAGGGTGTCGTTGCTGCCATGTAGGGTGTCATTGCTGCTATGTAGGGTGCCGTTGATGCCATGTAGGGTGCCGTTAATGCCACGTCGGGTGGGCTAGTTCCCGTCAATGGGGCTACCAAAAAGCGAATTTGGGTAGTTTATAAAACCCAGCTCACTTTCAAGACCTATTTTCCTATTTTCCTGTTTGTACTAAAATAATCTGTGAAAACCTAGCAAGCATGTTCTGTGGGCGCAACATATATAATCATGTCCGATGTAGAAAAAGTTAATGTTTAAATAATTCATGTTTCACGTTGAAATAAATGATAGTCTACTCAGCCAGCTGTTTGTTAGATCAACTTCTATTAGTTACTTTGCTGCTAAAAAAAGCAGAGAAGTTGTGAACTTTGAATTAGTTTTGATTAAATAAGACAAAACTTATCTCAGTTGTAAAAAAACATTTGTCATCGTGGCTGGTGTCATCTGCAGCTGTAGCAACACGATTTGTCATCGGGTAGCTGCAGCTGGGTAAGGAGCGAACCAGGGTCTATACTTTTTTTTTTAGAAAAAACAAAAATTCTGGAAAGTTAAAAAAAGAAGGTTATTACACAGATTGAGACTAATTTTTGGCTGCGTCAATTCATGAATCCCAAAATTAAACCCTAATAAAGACATGCGAAGTTTGGTATCAACATCAACATATATCATTTCGTTAAAGTATCAACATTACACAGTATCAAAGTATACGTTGTTGATACAACATAAAGTATTAACATTATGCGCCTGAAACTGACCATAAAAACATTTCCCAGTTGCCTTGAACTTAGAGGGCATGTGGACAGGGCGAATGGAGGCCCCCTTTGATGACCATATAAAGACAAAGAAAGTATTTAAAAAACTGGATGCATGAATTTGGGACATGTGAATTTCTAAAAACCTCAAATTCTCCTCTTTTTGGCTTGAAACTTACAGGGCATGAGAAAGGGACGAAGGGAGATGGATGAAAATTGACAACATTTCATAAAATTTGTCCGTATTGATCCATGACACCTGAAGTAAGGGTACTGTTCTGTTAGTCTGACAAAACGTGAGAATTGGATTATTTAATATATTCTATGCTTTACCCCGACCACCCCCTAATGTGCACAAATATTGCCCAAATTTGTTTCTAAACTATTATATTTTCATCATATTTTATTTATTTCATTAGCATTAACGAAACTTCACTTCTCGCGTTCTTTTTATGGACAACAGAAAATTGTTGTCTGGCTAACAGAACAGTACCAAAGTAAGCCCAAGTTTGTTTTGTAGCAAATTGTCTAACAAATAATTTTTATTAATTGAACTTTCTGAGCTGGTGGTGCCATCTTTAGTGGGCTAGTTTCTATCAATGGGGCTATCAAAAAGTGAATTGAGTAAGTTAATTTATGGAAACCCAATTTAATTGATTGGAGAACAAGGGTGTCGGCAGAAAATTTTCCAGGGAGGGGGGGCAAACGCCAAAATATCAGTGGTGGTTTGGTGACAGGGAATATATTTCAGAATTTTTTTTCCTAGGAATAAGTTTACTTTTAAATACTTTTAGGAAAAAAAAAACTCTCAAATAAAAAGAGCAATTAGATTGCATACAAAATGAAACAAAATACACCCCTCCCCAATAAAAGCAAGCGATCTTATTGAAAATCTTTTAATTAGATACATCATATCAGAGAACCCTATCGTGGAGGTTTCAAGCTCTCCAATCTTCCAAATGTGTAATTTCGCTTTTTTTCAGATGAAACATCGTCGACGCATGTTTATTTGTTTTATTGTTTCCCAAGGGTGATTGTATCTAACTGAAGGTCCATGATAATTGGGAGGGATCTCATTCAAACGTAAATTTAAAGCTCTTTTTTAAGTGACCATAATTCTTGTTTTCTTGCTATTTTAGGGCACACAACTACGACTTTACCCCGAAGAGGATGAATTTGCAATCAATTTAAAATTTTGAAAAGCTAATTAATTTAAAAGTATGAATAGCTATATTTTAGGCTTTCCAGTCGTAAAAGAAGTAATGCCAACCAGTGACAGCACTGGATTCAACCAAGTTGATTCGTTTTATTTGTAATCAAACTAGGCAATGTTTGGCGATCTGTAATTGCGTATAAGCTATAATGAAGGGGGGGGCAAGTCATTGTTTAGGTGGGGGTAGGGTATTGGGCAAGTCATTGTTTAGGTGGGGGTAGGGTAGATTCCTAAAAAAAGTAGAATTTAATGGACAAACAGTTTACTCTTCACGAGGCTCCAGATAAATGTTGAAAGAGGTAAGGGGGGGGAGTAGGAATTAATTAAATTGCCTCTCTATACAGCTAAAATGTTACATTCCGATTTCTACCACCACAGAGATGGAAAAGGCAAGGCAAGGTCATCATCAGCCCCGCCAGAAAATTTCTTTGGGTGGCAAATACTGCAAGGTACTTAGTTTTCAGCAATTTTAAATCGTGTTATTTTCTTTTTCCATTTATATGAACTATTTCAATGTATTTTAACAAATGTATTTAACGTATTTATCGATAAGAAAATCCTATTGCAGGGGTTGTGATGGCTTCAATTATGTAGAAGATGAAAAGTCTCACAGAATTTTCATCCATCAAACAATAATACTCCTTTTTATACAACCGAAATTCTTTTGTAGTAAATTTACAAGGACTTTTTACCAAAATTACCATTCATCGCCATTTTTTAAGTATATTCAAATTTTATCCAAGATTTAAATTGAAAATTTAAACGTAGGACGGTACTAATACACGTGCAATTATTGATTTACACATCTTTGATTTACATATTTCAATATTGATTTACACTATATTTATTTACACAATATTGATTTACACATTTCAAAAGCAATTAACCAGGGAATTAAGGGACAGGTACCTAAAATTATATCTTGGTTAGGCCTGGGAATGATTTGGAAAATAATCAGAAGTTAAATAAAAAAGAGCTTTTTAACTGAAAGCAAGGAACAGATTTGAAACCTATTCGAACAGATTATTCTTTATATGAAGGGGTTGTCTTCTCCTTAGCTCCTTAATCTTTATTGTGAAGTTTGGCTTTTTTCCATTTTTTTTTTTCAGAAAATTTGCAACTGGAAAGATAAGATTTTTCAAAGCCATACAAATCTTTTGTTTAATGAGCAAGGTATTGAGAAGGGGGCAGTCCCCCTTATATACAGAGTAGTTTATATTTGTTCTAAGTTTTAAACTTGCTCCTTACTTTAATTGAAAACCCTTTTCTATTTGTTTAATTACATTTCAAGAAACTGTAAAGTTTTATGAATGCAGTACTTTTGGTAACGCAGAAAAAACGATTGATATTTCAATGATCTCTGTTTGGGTTTTGATGGGTAATCAAACAGTTCGTGGTAGCGAACTGTAAGTACAGAGCGAGCCGGCTCAATAGTAACCGAAACTCTAAAAAACTGAATTTTGATACCAATTGATACATAAAAAGAATTGGCTTATTATGCTGGTTCCAAATATATAAGCTTCATTAAGTTTAGTTTTACCCATCAAAAGCTACGAGCCTCAGCAAATTTGTCTGATTTTCTAAAAAAGGGGGAAAGACCCCTTCGAAGTCATATAATTTTAATGAAAATTGCACCATCAGTTTCAGTGTCTCAAAGAACCCTATTGTAGAGGTTTCAAGCTCCTATCTACAAAAATGTGGAATTTTTAATTTTTGCCAGAAGAAAGATCATGGATGCGTGTTTATTGGTTGTTTTTGTTCTTCCCAGGGGTGATCGTATCGACCCAGTGGGCCTAGACCGTCGAGAGAAGACTCATTCTTTTGGAAATGATAGATTCTAGTGCCCTTTTTAAGGGACCAAAAAAATTGGAGGGCAACTAGGCCCCCTCCCACTCCACCTTTTCCCAAAAATCATACAATCAAAATTTTTAAGATAGCGTTTTTCTTCAGCACAGTTGAAAGGCCCAACAACTATGTCTTTAGAGATAAAAAGACCCCTAGAGCCCCCGGGGGAAAGGTTTTTAAGTTATAAAATTTACGCATTGTTTTATTTGTTTTGGGGAATATGCATAGAGGTTCCAAGCTCATATCAGCAAAAATGCGGAATTTTGTAATTTTTGCCAGACGAAAGATCACGGATGCGTGTTTCTTTGTTGTTTTTTTTTTGTGTTTTTTTTTCCATGGGTGATCGTATCGATCCAGTGGGCCGGAAACGTCGAGAGAGGGCTGACTCTAACGGAAATGAAAAGTTCTAGTACCCTTTTTAAGTGACCAAAAAAATTGGAGGGCAAATAGGCCCCCTCCCACGCCACTTTGTCTCAAAATCGTCTGATAAAAGTTTTGAGATAGCTTATTTCTTCAGAATAGTTGAAAGGCCCAATAACTATGTCTTTAGAAATAAAATGACCCCATACAACCCCTGGGGAAAGGTTTTTAAGTTATAAAATTTACCCATTGTTTTATTTGTTTTTGGGAATATGCATACATTTTTTGGGTGAGGAAGGAAGGAAGAATTTTCTGCTGGAGGATTTTACACGGAGAGTATTTTCCATGGAGAGGGAAGTTTCCAGGGGGTCAACTTTTCAGGGGAAATTTTACGCAACCACCCTCATATACGTAATAATTTCTGTTCGTTTTTAAGTTTTAATGTTGCTCCTTACTTTCAGTCGAAAACACTTTTCGTTATTTAATGAAGCTTAGAGACAACCATTTTTCTAGAGGCAATGAAAAAAGTATGTCAATTAAAGTAAAAGTATATAAAAATCGAAAAAGTAATTAATTAAAAAATCATAGGCAGCGCGATATCGCTGCCTAAGTAAAGAATGATGTGGGCACAATGTATTATTTTTTTTTTCTTCTTTCTCCATTGCGGGGCACTTCGTATCGAAGGAGATGTCGTAGAAACTTCGAAAAGGGCTCATTCGATTGGAAATTGAAGTGGCTAGTGCCGTTTTTAATAGTCGAAAGTGATTGGAGGGTAACTAGCCCCCCCCCCCCCCGGCCCATAATTCCCCAAACACATCCCCATACATATGCCCTAATTTCCAAAAACTTTCAACCACGTTGAATAAAATGGCTATCTAAAATATTGATTGGATGTGTTTGGGGAAAAGATGGGCGTGAGAGGGGGGTTAGTTGCCCTCAAATAACTTTCGACTATTAAAAAGGGCACTAGCCCTTTGAATTTCCATCGAATGAGCCCATTTTCAAGTTTCTACGGCAAAGATTTCAATAAAAACCTTATATGCCCCCAGGACATAACTTATAACCCTTGCCTTGAAGACTGTGGAGGGAGGGTGTCCTGCTCAAAGGTATAATTTCCTTAACTTTGAACTGCGTGGAACAAAATGGCTATCTCAAAATCTTTATTGAATGTATTTGGGGAAATGATGGGCGTTGAAGGGGTGTTAGTTGCTTTCCAATCACTTTCGACCATTTCAATTTCCAATCGATGTTATATAAAAACCTTATATGCCCCTGGGCATAATTTACAACCCTTGCCCTGAGGGCTGTGGGGGGAGAGGGGTTGTCATCCTCGAAGACCTAATTTCCAGAGCTTAAAACTACGTTGAATAAAATGGCTATCTTAAAGTTTTGATTAGATGTGTTTGGGGAAAAAGGTGGGCGTGAGAGGCGGGTTAGTTGCCCTCTAATCACTTTCGACTATTAAAAAGGGCACTAGCCCTTTGAATTTCCAATCGAATGAGCCGTTTTGAAGTTTCTACGACAACGCCTTCTAAAAAAAAAAAAAATTATATGCCCCCAGGGCATAACTTAAAACCCTTGCCATAAGGGCTGTGGGGGACTGTCCTCCTCTAAAACATAATTTCTTTCTGGAAATCAACTACGCTGAACAAAATGGCTATCTCAAAATTTTGATTGGATGTGTTTCGGGAAATGGTGGGCGTGAAAGGGGTGTTTGTCGCCTTCCAATCACTTTCGACTATTAAAAGGGCATAAGCCACTCAAATATCCAATTGAATGAGCCCTTTTCGAAGTTTCTACGACAACTTCTTCGATACTAAGTGCCCTGCTCTAAAGGAAAAAATTAATAAATAATATATTGTAACTTAGTTCTTATATGCCCCCAGGGCATAATTAAAAACCTTTGCCCTGAGGGTTGTGTGGGGGAGTTTCCTCCTCTTTTCTTAGTCCCCGTTTTTTTGTCTCGTTCTCGAGTGTCCCTCTTCTTTACTTAGGCAGAGCGATCGCGCTGCCTATGATTTATGCAACAACTTTCTATATAAACCTTACAGGCTATACCCCCAGGGCATAACTTACAACCCTTGCACTGAGGGCTCTGAGGGGGTTATCATCCTAAAAGACCTAATTTCCAGAGCGTTCAACTACGTTGAACAAAATGGATATCTCAAAACTTTGACTGGATGTGTTTTGGAAAATGGTGGGCGTGAGAGGGGCGTTAGTCGCTATCCAATCACTTTCAAATATTAAAAAAGGCACTAGCCCTTTCAATTTCCAATTGAATGAGCCTTTTGAAGTTTCTACGACAACACTTTCATTAAAAACTTTAAATGCCTCCAGGGCATAACTTACAACCATTGCACTGAGGGGGTTATCATCCTAAAAGACCTAATTTCCAGAACTTTCAACTACGTTGAACAAAACGGATATCTCAAAATTTTGATTGGATGTGTTTGGGATATCCAATCACTTTCAACTATTAAAAAAGGCACTAGCCCTTTCAATTTCCAATTGAATGAGGCCTTTTGAAGTTTCTTCGACAAAAGATTTCAATAAAAACTTTATATGCCCCCAGGGCATAACTTACAAACCTTGCCCTGAGGGCTGTGGGGGGGGGAGGGTTTGTCATCCTTAAAGAACTAATTTCCAAACTTTCAACTACGTTGAATAACATGGCTATCTAAAAATTTGATTTGATGTGTTTGGGGAAAAGGTGGGCGTGAGAGGGGGGTAGTTGCCCTCAAATCCCTTTCGATTATTAAAGAGGGTACTATCCCTTTGAATTTCAAATCGAATGAGCCCTTTTTCAAGTTTCTACGACAAATATTTCAATAAAAACCTTATATGCTTCCAGGGCATAACTTATAACCCTTGCCCTGAAGACTGTGGGGGAGTGTATGCTTAAAGGTATAATTTCCTGAACTTTGAACGTCTTGGGACAAATTGGCTATCTCAAAATTTTGATTAGATGTGTTTGGGGAAATGGTGGGCGTGGAAGGGGTGTTAGCTGCCTTCCAATTACTTCCGACTATTAAAAAGGGCACTAGCCATTTCAATTTCCAATCGAATGAATCCTTTTAGAAGTTTCTTCAACGTTTTTTATAAAAAACCTTATATACCCAAGGTGTTGTGGGGGAGTGTCCTCCTCAAAAACACATTTTCTATCTGGAAATCAATTGCGCTAAACAAAATGGCTATCTCAAAATTTTAATTGGATGTGTTTGGGGGAATCATGTGCTTGGGGAGGGCTATTTGCCCTCCAATCACTTTCGACTATTAAAAAGGGCATTAGCCCTTTGAATTTCTAATTGAATGAGCCTTTTTTGAAGTTTCTACGACAACGCCTTCTATAAAAACCTCATATGCCCACAGGGCATAACTTACAACCCTTGCCCTGAAGGCTGTGGGGAGAGTTCTCCTCAAAAACATAATTTCTATCTGGAAATCAACTTCGCTGAACAAAATGGCTATCTCAAAATTTTGATTGGATGTGTTTTGTGAAATGGTGGGCGTGGAAGGGGTGTTAGTTGCCTTCCAAACACTTTCGACTATTAAAAAGGGCACAAGCCACTCCACTTTCCAATTGAATGAGCCTTTTCGAAGTTTCTACGACAACTTCTTCGATAAGAAGTGCCCTGCTCTAAAGGAAAAAAAAAAATAATAAATGATAAATTGTGCCAACATCGTTCTTATATGCCCTTAGGGCATATGTTTAGTCGAAAGTGATTTGAGGGCAAACTAACCCCCCTCTCACGTCCATCTTTTCCCCAAACACATTTAATCAATATTTTAAATAGCCATTTTATTCAACGTAGTTGAAAGTTTTGGAAATTAGGGCATATGTATGGGGATGTGTTTGGGAGAATGATGGGCCTGGGGGTGGCTAGTTGCCCTCCAATCACTTTCGACTATTAAAACGGCACTAGCCACTCCAATTTCCAATCGAATGAGCCCTTTTCGAAGTTTCTACGACAACTCCTTCGATACGAAGTGCCCCGGTATGAAAAAGAAAGTGATTTGAGGGCAACTAACCCCCCTCTCACGCCCATCTTTTCCCCCAAACACATCCAATCAATATTTTAGATAGCCATTTTATTCAACGTGGTTGAAGGTTTTGGAAATTAGGTCTTTAAGGATTACAACCCCTCTCCCCCCCTAAAGCCCTCAGGGCAAGGGTTGTAAGTTATGCCCTGGGGGCATATAAGGTTTTTATTGAAAGCGTAGAAACTTCGAAAAGGCTCATTCAATTGGAAATTGAAAGGGATAGTGCCTTTTTAATAGTTGAAAGTGATTGGAGAGTGACTAACACCCCTCTCACGCCCCACCGTTTTCCCAAATACATCCAATCAAAATTTTGAGATATCCATTTTGTTCAACGTAGTTGAAAGTTCTTGAAATTAAGTTTTTTAGTATGATAGCCCCCTCAGAGCCCTCATTCCAAGGGTTGTAAGTTATACCCTGAAATTGAAATCGCCCCTTTTAATAGTCGAAAGTGATTGGAGAGTAATTAACCACCCTCTTAAGCCCAGCATTTCCCCAAAACTTTCAATCAAAGTTTAGAGATAGCCATTTTGTTCAACGTAGATGAAAGTTCTGGAAATTATGTATTTAAGGATGACAAACCCCCCAGAGCCCCAAGGGCAAAGGTTGTAAGTTCTGCCCTGGGGGCATATAAGGTTTTTATAGATACAATTGTCGTAAAACTTCAAAAGGGGCTCATTCAATTGGAAACTGAGAGGGCTAGTAACCTTTGTAATAATCGAAAGTGATTGGAGGGTAACTAACCCCCCTCTCACGCCCACCATTCCTCCAAACACATCCAATCAATATTTTCGGATAGCCATTTTGTTCAACGTTGTAGAAAGTTCTGGAAATTAGGTCTTTGAAAATGACACCCCCCCCCCCAGCTTTCAGGGCAAGGGTTGTAAGTTATGTCCTGGGGGCGTATAAGATTTTATATGAAAGTTTTGTCGTAGAAACTTCAAAAGGGCTCATTTGATTAGAAATTACTTTTAACCATTTTTAATAGTTAAAAGTAATTGGAGAGCGAATACCGCCCCTCTCACGCCCACCATTTCCGCAAACACATCTAATCAAAATTTCGAGATGGCCATTTTGTTTAACGTAGTTGAAAGTTCTGGAAATTCGGTCTTAGAGGATGACAACCATCCTAACAGACCTTAGGGTAAGGGTTATAATTTATGCCCCGGGGGCATATAAGGTGTTTATAGAAAGCGTTGTCGTTTCCAAACGGGCTCATTCGATTGGAAATCGAAAGACCTAGTTCCCTTTTTAATAGTCAAAAGTGATTGGAAGGCTTGACATTTTTATAGTAAAGATCGATGTGGGTATAATGTATTATTTTTTGTTGTTGTTGTTGCTTAGACCAGGGCACTTCGTATCGAAGGAGTTGTCGTGGGAACTTCGAAAAGGGCTCATTTGATTCAAAATAGAAAGGGCTGACGCCCTTTTTAATAGTCGAAAGTGATGGGAGGGCAACTAATCCCCCTTACACTTCCGCCCTCACACGCCCACCCTCCCATTTGCCCATTATGTTTAAAAAATAAATGTTGCTTTAAGATTAAATCAAAATGCACTGTGATAATACTAATTCCCAATAAGGCATCTCAGCAGTATCCCAAGAACGACTGAGGGTATTATGTTCAAACTTTCGGGGCTACTTCTGCTCTTAAAATTTAACCAAATCAAAATAGTGTAGCAATTTTTTTTGCAAATGGTATCAAGTTTTCCATTTCAGGTCAACTAGAGGAGGTATGAAACTAAATTAAACAGTACTATTTGTGTCCAGATTTTTAAAAGGGTGTATGTTGTTAAAAATTGCTGAAAATTTTTCTCCAGCATACAAATAGCAGGCCAAACTATAAAGTCTTAAAAAATAAAAATATTTAAAGTATTATTTTCTTTTTCCCTGAAAAGACAATGTCAATATAAAACAAACAGAAATTAATTAAAAAACAACGTTTTCCACAAAATAAGTTTTTCAATGAAAAGTAAAGAACTCCATTAAACGGAAAGCGAGCAAAAATAAAATGAAATAATCTACCAAGCGCGAAACTACCATCAATCAGCATCGATAAATAAATGAAACCCAAAACGAACAGAAATTACTATAAATAATCTATTCAAACTCAAGAAGAGCAGAAATTAATATAAGTTGGGCGCAAAACCCTATGCCTTCCCAAGGCCAGAACAAAATTTGCACTTTACTGAAAAAATACAAATGAATGTGCATTGTCAGTTTAATATACATATACTGATATTTAGTAATCAAAATGTTAATATTATTTGATTTATTAAAGTTATAAAAGTAAAAACATCTATATTTTTTCAGTAAAGTGCAAATTTTGTTCTGGCCTTGGGAAGGCATAGGGGTTTTGCGCCCAACTTGTGTTAATTTATGCTCGTTTTGAGTTTGACTCGGTTATTTATTGTAATTTCTGTTCTTTTTGGTTTCATTTATTTATCGATGGTGATTTGTGGTAGTTTCACGCTTGGTAGATTATTTGATTTTATTTTTGCTCATTTTTTTGTTTAATGGAGTTCTTTACTTTTCTTTGAAAACTTTTTTGAGGAAACAGTTTTTTTTTTAATTAATTACACAAAACAATAGCCTACTTACAAAAACTAAGATATTAACTCCCAGCATTCAGTTTCTGTTTAGCAATGTCGAAGCATTGGACGGATATATTTTACGAAAACGATCAAATATTAAATAAAAAAAACAAGTTTTTTGAACTGAAAGTAACGAGCGACATTAAAACTTAAAACGAACAGAAATTATTTTGTATATGAAAGAAGCTGTCCCTTCCTCAACGCGTCGCTCTTTACACTAAAGTTTTTTATTGTTTAAAAGAATTAGAGTTGTGAGAAAGAGTCAAACTTTAGCATAAAGACCGAGGCGTTGAGGAGGGGACAGCTCCTTTCATATACGGACTATTTCTGTTCGTTTTAAGTTTTAATGTCGCTCCTAACTTTCAGTTAAAAAAAATTGTTTTTTTTTTTTGTTTAATTTTTGGTTGTTTTTGAATTAATGCAGGTTTTGATTATGGCTCACCGTACGTGAATAATTAAAAAAAAAAAAAAATTGCATATTAATTTTACTTTTATTTGATTAAATGGCTTTCTCGAGATTGTTTAATTTTATTTATGAACGATTTTATTAATAATAAATATACGTATCTTACGAATTAACTTACGTACCGAACTTCGATATTCATATAATTTTAATACGTATATTAGGGGGTTTGCCTTCACCCCCCCCCCTAGTCAATACCTCGTTCTTTACGCTGAAATTCGAATTTTGTTTCAATTCTTTGAAAAATGACCCCTTAATCGCAAAGGCCGTTAATTAGAATTTCTGATCGGTTTTTTAAATAATGCTGGGAAAACCCGGCGCCCCTTCATAGCAATATCCCTTCCCCTATGAAAACTTCCTCCACGGAAAGATCCTCCTACATTACCCCCGACCTACCCCCATCCCCCCACTAACAGAAAAAATCCCCCCTGAATACGTCTGTATATTTTCCCAATAACCAATACTATATGTAAACATTGGGTAAAGTTCATAACTTTCAGCCCTCCCCCCCGGGGACTTTGGGGGATTAAGTCATCCTAAAAGACATATTTATTATATTTTCAACCATACTGATCAAAATGGCTGTCTCAAAATTTTGATCGGGTAACTTTGAAAGAAATGAGCGTGGGAGGGGGCCTAGTTGCCCTCCATTTTTTGGTCACTTAAAAAGGGCACTAGAACTTTTGATTTCCGTTCGAATGAGCCCTCCCATGATATTCTAGGACCACTGGGTCGATACGATCACCCCTGAAAAAAAACAAACAAAAAAAAAACAAATAAACACGCATCCGTGATCCTTCTTCTGGCAAAAAAAAATACAAAATTCCACATTTTTGCAGATAGGAGCTTCAAACCACTACAGTAGGGTTCTCTGATACGCTAAATCTGATAGTGTGATTTTCATTAAGGTCATATAACTTTTAGGGGATGTTTCTTCCTTTTTTCGAAAATTAGGCAAATTTTCTCAGTCGCGTTACTTTTGATGGGTAGGACTAAACTTGATGAAACTTATATATTTTGAAATTGGCGTTAAAATCTGATTCTTTTGATGTATCTATTGGTATTCCGTTTTTTTAGAGTTTCGGTTACTATTGAGCCGGGTCGCTCCTTACTTACAGTTCGTTACCACGAATTGTTTGATATCAACAGATTTGATCTTGGTTATCAAACACCAAAATATTTAATGCCTTTAGACTCAATTGTTTATAAAAAGTAACGCATAATCAAAGTAGTTTGTTCAAAGTAAAACATTAAAACTAAGATTAAAAAAATCAAATTAGAAATTTTAATTCAATATTTTAATTTAATTTAGAATACCAAAAAACATTATATTTGACACCTTTATATTTCATAACTGTAAAAAATTAAATCTTTTTCACAGTGACAACTAGATCAATACAATCACTCCGTGAAAAAAAATGATAATAAAACACAAAAAACATATCCGCTCAGGGGGAAAATACAGAAATTCCCTGCATTCCGTTCAGGGGAAACATTTCTGATTACAGTAGCTTCATATATCAGCTCATGGGTACTCTGGCAATGCAAGGAAAAGTTGACGGCAATTTTCTACCGAAATTACCCCTTATTAAGTTGTTTTCCTTGTGTTTTCTTTAATTATACAAACTTTCTTGTTTACTAATAACTGCACTAATTACTAATAAAACGAATACATATTAAGGATCGATATAAATAGCTGATTCTTTGATTTAGTGTTATCAATAGTTAGGCTCTTACACTTTCGTTATAGGGTTAAAATCTATTGGCAGGCAGTCAAAGATGGGGCAATATACATTTTCTTTCATGGTTTTTCCATATTCTGTCTTTTTTCTTTTGGTTACCTTATAATTACTTTATAGTCCCAAATTTCCGGGGGGGGAGGGGCGTGCCCCCCTGCCGGTGCCCATGTTGGAGAATCATGTAAAAACAATGTCAATTAAAAAAGGTGAAACTACCCCAACTTGGCTAAGGATTCTCCCCGTTTTTCAAGTTAGCCTAATCCACAATTACATGGCAACCATGTCCTTGCGCATAGCATAATCTTGTTCAATGCAGAGAAAGTTAACGCTTAAATGATTTTTGAAAGTTTTAGGTTGACATAAACCATAATATTTTCAGGTGTTTTTAGATTCACTTGAAAAAAATCCAAGGTCTGAAAGAATATCAAACAATAATTTTGTATATACTTAACATCTTTTTGAGGGTAATGTTTGAGATGTGCATTTTTCCCGAGACCCCAAGTTCTGAACTAAAAATTTCAATACCTTGGGGAAAATGAATCACAGTGAGGGACAACCATGGTTTAGAGCAAAAGGACAGTTTCGAGTTTGTAATCAGCGTAAAAATCTACGCAGTAAAAAGTAAACATCAGACTAACTACATATCTATGGCTTGTTATTGTGTGTTAGTAGATTAAAGACTCTGAGTTACCTATCCACCAAGAAAAAGGAGAAAAACTACCAAACATTTGGTTGTATAAAATTAAAAAAAAAAAACGAAAATGATTTTTTTTTCAACTGAAAGTAAGGAGCAACATTTAAAACTTAAAACGAACAGAAATCATTACGTATATGAGGGGGATTACTCTTCCAAAGTTACGCTAAAGTTTTTTTTAATACTTAAAAAAAAAGCTTCTTATTGTTCTAATTAAGTGAACATAGTATTACAGGAGTCGTTTAAAAAAATTAAAAAATTGGGACAGAATTCAAACTTCAGCGTAAAGAGCGAGGTGGTTTGGAGGAGTAACCCCCCTCATATACGGAATAATTTTTGTTCGTTTTAAGCTTTAATGTCGCTCCTTAATTTCAGTTGAAAAAAACTTGTTTTTTTTTTTATTTAATTTCTGATCGTTTTTAAATGATTCCAGGAAATTTGGCTACTCCTCCAAGAAAAAATCCCTCCTCCCCAAGGATTTATTCAGTCCTGGTGAAAATTTACCTCAGACAATTACCCTTGACATCTCCACGCGTAAAATTGAGCACTGAAAAAACAAGACAAAAGAAGAATTTCGTATAGGAATTCAGGGTAATTCCCCGAGTATAAAATTTACCCTGAAAAATTAACCTCCTTAAGACTTCCCTCCCTATGGGAAATTATCCCCGTGGAAAATACCACCAACAGATAATTCCACCCCCTCCCCCGAAAAATGTATGCATACTTCCCAATAACAAATACTACACGTAAATAATGGACAAATTTTGTAACTTAAAGACCTTTCCCTTGGGGCTTTGGGAGGGTCATGATATCCCCAAAGGCATAGTTATTCCGCCTTTCAACTATGCTGAACAAAATGGCTATCTCTAGCTGCCCTCCATTTTTTTTTTTATCACTTCAAAAGGACTAGAACTTTTAATTTCCGTTCGAATGAACCATCTGACGATATTTGAGGACCACTGGGTCGATACGATTACCCCAGGAAAAAAAAACAAATAAACATGCATCCGTGATCGTTCTTCTGGCAAAAAATATTAAATTCCACATTTTTTCAGATAGGCACTTGAAACCTATACAGTAAGGTTCTCTGATACGCTGAATCTGATTCTGTGATTTTTATCAAGATTCTATGACTTTTAGGGGGTGTTTCTCCCTTTTTCAAAAATCAGGCAAATTTTCTCAGGCTCGTAACCCTTGATGGGTAAGAATAAACTTAATGAAATTTATATATTTGATATCAGCATAAACTTCAATTCTTTAGATATATCTATTGGTATTAAAAATTCCGTTTTTAGAGCTTCGGTTACTATTCAGCTGAGTCACTCCTTACTTACAGTTCGTTATCACGAACTGTTTGATTAGTTTTCAAATATGAAAAGGGCGTATTTCAGTTTTAATAAATTGTTCTACACCGAGTTTTAGATGCCTATATATCCCTTTCCTTTCTAGTACAACCTATTTTTGGAAAAAACATTGTATTACCCAGTATGTAGCATATTTTAAATACTGTTAGCTATTTTCTTCGGAGGGGCGGAGTATTTTCAAAAATTGAACGAAATAGATGACTTATAAATTAAATAAAAGAAATCCATTTCAAATTACAAAATTTTGAAATTCGAGGAAGTGGTCAAATGCCCCCCAGATGTACGTGCCTGCATTTATGTTGCTTTTAATTGTATCAGGTTTACATACTCAACGTTGAGTCAGATAAAAACAGAGTACTAATAAAACAAGTTTTTATCAAACAAGTTTTCGTACTTTTTACTAACTTATAATTTAGCACAAAAACTACAGGTAACTACAACAATGTGTAAAAAGACTGGGTTATTGACTTCCGGTTCTGACATACGCTTAAGGAATAATGTGGTTGGCTTAACGAAACTGTAGATTCAAGACAAAAAAAAATAAATTTTTTAACACAGTATTACAGAACAGTGATTTCTCTTTGTCTCACTGGTTGAGTTACATTGTATTGAGCTATGCGGGGGCTTAATTTTAGGAATGGTTAAGGGGGGATGCTCTCAAACATTTGCTTTAAAGCAATCCAGCATGATGTGAGCCTTTGAAGTCAGGGCGTCGTCTGGGGGTGGCAAGGGGGGCAGTTGCCCCCAGTAATGTGGAAAAAAAATATTATACATCCCATGCCCTTTGACTATCCAGATATGGACCCCTTTTGCCCCCCTCAATAAAAATGCTGGAGATTCGCCCCTGTTTGAAGTACATGTGAAGGGGGTATCACGATGAAAACACTAGGGCAGCACTACACTTTCGTCAGTGTTGCTATTTTGAACCATGAAAATAAATAAACACAACAAATTAATTAAATTTGACAACACTTTTTGCACGTAACACTTTACACTTTTACACTCAACACTTTTGCACTTCAACACTTCAACACTCAACACTTTACACTTTTTGCACGTAAAAATCCAAAATTTAACAACCTGTTAATTCCTGAAGACAAATACACCTTTAAAGGAAAGCTATACCTTCTTAAACTGTTTTGGTCCATATTTATTTTATTTATTATTTTTATTCATTTTTAGCATATTTATTACTGTTTTTTCACCCGCGTTTCTTTTTTATTTAGTTTGGCGCCAACTATTAACAGAAACTACAAACTACAGAAGGAGGTCTTTTCCATTAAAAACTGAATTCCTGCTTTTTCCTGTTTTGTTAAGACCTATATGGCTGTGTTAGCATCCAAAAAAACAGTTCAAACAATCAGGTTTAACTTCACTGCCCTTGGTGCTTCAGCTTATGTCTGTTCATTTATACAGAAACAAAGAACATATTAAGACAGAGGCGTAATTCACTAAGGGACAGTGGGGATACTCTTTCCCCCAGATTGCCCCCCCCCCCCAGCTGAAATTTAGCGTTTTCACAAATTTTGTCAAAACTAAGATAGGCCTACATAATTTAAGCATCCACAGAAACAGTTCAGTTTTCTTTAGTATACCTTTGCCCTTATGGTACATGGCTAATTTTTCACTTGACTTGAGAAAATTGGCTCTAACCCCCCCCCCCCCCCCCCTCCACAGAATTTTGATGAAATTCCGCCACTTTACAAAGGAGATTTCATTTTTTTTTTATTCCGTAGGAGGTAAAATCCCTCTCAAAACTTTCATAACGTTAAAATCCTACCTGACACCGATCACACTGTCTTCCTGTCACCCCGTTCCTGCATTCACATTGACCAGTAATGATGTCACACTGCCGTTTTAAAGAACCAAACTCATGGCAGCCACAACCTATTAAAAAAAAGTTAAATATAGCAATAAATAAATAATTAAAATCCATAATAAATTTCATAATAAAACTGAATAACTAATATAAATACAATTGGAAGTTAAATAATTAGGTAAGACTTACGGCGATGTGTACTAAGCAGCTCTACAGTAGCAACTACTACTTTGTAAATAATAAACTGGTAATTATAATGTATGGGTCAAAAAGATAGGTCAATGGCTTTCGTGGCCACACCCTTCCCCTGCCGTTATTTCAAGGTTGCTACTGTCCTTGACATAATTCTTTACATTTCCTATGCAGCTAACCTGTTCTCTTTTTTTAACTATCCCCTCCCCCCTTCCCCCAAAAAATTCCATATACGTGCCTGGGATGGATATTTTTAGCCTAATTGTCGTACTTTAGCTTAATTCAGTTGTTGCAGAGCCAAAAAACTCCAAATCTCCCAAATCTCCTAATCTTCTCCAAGCATAATGCCCCCACCTCCCGCGTAAAAACACTTTCCCTGAAAGTTCAACTTCATACCTCAGTCGTGATACAATAGACAGTAGACTTACCAAAATTAGGGAGGAGGGGGGAGGGCAAATTTTTACTGTTATTCTTACCTGTTTCTCATATTTATTTTAGTTCTACAATTATTACAGTTATTCCTGTAAATCCTTAATCTACAGGATGATTTATATTTGTTTTAAGTTCTATTTAGCTCCCTACTTTCATTTGAAAACTTTTTTATTTCTGATTTAATCTTATATGAGATGGATCTTGGTTGCATTTTGTAGCACTGGAATCTTTATGAGTAGGGTGCACTGCTTTATACCAAAAGTATTAAAATAGATAAAATACAGTTTACATTTAAATATTTTGTTCAATCAAAAGAAATGAATGTAACTTGGTCAAGAGATCATGTTACTCATGGTCATACAGATAAAGTGGTCCCTTACACTGACGGGGGAAAATTTCAAGAGGGTCAAGGGAATTGGTTTTCTGCCAGCCCCTATAATTTTCATTATTACGACGTTCCCCGTATTGTTGGGTATTAGTTGTATAATTCGCCACTTTTTAACGTCGTATCACATGCATACGCAGGGAGGGGGTATGACTCGCGGCCCGGGAACAGCCGGAATTGTCATATATTTTCCTGAATATCTGGACCCAGCCCTCTTTTCAAATTATCAAATAAAATATTTTTTTCTTTTATTAACCCCTCGCTCCAATTTTCTTTTATTATCGAGCCCCCACGACATAATACCTTTAATAGGGATAAAATGAGCATTCCTGAAGACTGACAACCCCCACCGCCAGAAGGAATCACAGGTATACCTCTGTAGTTCATTTTTGACATAATTAAATAAAAGAACAAGTTTTTTTTTAAACTGAAAGTAAGGAACGACGTTAAAACTTAAAACGAACAGAAATTATTCCTTATATGAAAAGGACTGTCTCCTCCTCAACGCCTCGCTCTTTACGCTAAAGTATTTTATTATTTAAAAAAAAAGAATTGTGAGAAAGTCAAACTTTAGTGTAAAGAGCGAGGCGTTGAGGAGGGGACAGCCCCTTTCATATACGGAATAATTTCTGTTCGTTTTAAGTTTTAATGTCGCTCCTTACTTTCAGTTAAAAAAACTTGTTTTTTTTTATTTAATTTTTGAACGTTTTTGAATTAATGCAGATTTTGATTTTGGCTCCCCGAACATGAATAATTACAAAAAAATTTTCATATTAATTTTACTTTTATTTGGTTAAATGGCTTTCTCGAAAGTTGTTTAATTTTATTTACGAACGTTTTTATTGGTAATAAATATACGTAACTTACGTAACGAACTTCTATGTTCATATATTTTTATACGTATATTAGGGGGTTCGCCCCCTTGTCAATACCTTGCTCTTTAAGCTTAAGTTCGAGTTTTGTTCCAATTCTTTAAAAATGACCCCTTAATCACAAAGGCCGTTAATTAGAATAAATAGCTCTTATGAAAGTACTAAAAAAAATTTGGCTTAAAGAGCGAGGTATTGACTAGCGGGTGAACTCAATCACATACGTAATATTTTCTGTTCGTTTTAAGTTTTATGTTGCTCCTTACTTTCAGTTGAAGAACTTGTTTTTTTTATTTAATTTCTGATCTTTTTTTAAATAGTGTTGGGAAATCCGGCGCCCCCTTCATAGCAATGTCCCTTCCCTCGTGAAAACTTCCTTCATGGAAAGATCCTCCCACATAAACCCCAACCCGCCCCCTCCCCCACTACCAGAAAAAATCCCCCCTGAAAACGTCTATATATTTCCCAATAACCAATACTATATGTTAACATTGGGTAAAGTTCATAACTTTCAGCCCTTCCCCCGGAGACTTCTGGGGATCAAGTCATCCTAAAGACATAGTTATCATATTTTCGACCATGCTGAACAAAATGGCTATCTCAAAATTTTGATCGGGTGACTTTGGGGGAAAACGTGCGTGGGAGGGGGCCTAGTTGCCCTCCATTTTTTGTCACTTAAAAAGGGTACTAGAACTTTTAATTTCCGTTCCAATGAGCCCTCCCACGATATTCTAGGACCACTGGGTCGATACGATCACCCCTGGGAAAAAAAAAATAAAAAAATAAAAACGCATCCGTGATCTTTCTTCTGGCAAAAAATGCAAAATTCCACATTTTTGTAGATAGGTGCTTGAAACCGCTACAGTAGGGTTCTCTGATACGCTGAATATGATGGTGTGATTTTCATTAAGGTTCTATAGCTTTAAGGGAGTCTTTCCCCCTTTTTTCTAAAATCAGCAAAATTTTCTGAGGTGCGTAACTTTTGATCGGTAAAACTAAACTTGATGAAATTTATATATTTGAAATCAGCATTAAAATTTGATTCTTGTGATGTATCTATTGGTATCAAAATTCCGTGTTTTAGAGTTTCGGTTACCATTGAGCCGGGCCACTCCTTACTTACAGTTCGTTACCACGAACTGTTTGATACCTTAAATTAGGTATTTTTTTTCTAAGACCCCGCTGCCTTATTATGATAAACAAATAAAAGTTCAAATGGGGATAAGTATTTAAAATGGGGGATAAGGACTTATCTCCATTTGAACTTCTATTTGTTCGTCATAGAAAGGCAGTGTCGTCTTAGAAAAAATACCTAATTTAGGGTATTACTTCAAAAATACGTCATATAGATGGGGAGATATAACCAATCAAGGATATAACCTTAAATTCAACAATATTTCTTTTGCAATTGGAAGAAGAACAAGTGTGTGCCACCTTCCTTAAAAATTCAAGTTTCACTTAATTCAACTTTTCAACTTAATTCACAAAATTCAACTTTTCACTTAAAAATTCAATTTTTCCTTAAAAATTCAGGGAATATTGAAGAAGACAATTTACAACACAAGACTTTGAATGAACCCTGCTAATGAACTCTCTCAGAAAGATCTAGTGAATTACCTGGAAACAATTTGTACCCCGAAAGTAATTATTTTCAAATCAGTATAAATAGGGTTATGTTAATACAAATGCTTTAGTGATTCTGCTGATGACGTCCCATTGGTGTATAGGGTCAAAATATGGGGCCCATTTGAACTTTTATTTGTTCCCTATTGGCTACTACCCATCCTTTGTATAGTCATTTATTTAAAATGAACTAAAAGTGTAAGAATACAATATTCCAAATGTCGAAAAACCTAACAGTTGAAATATTGAAAGACAATTTTATACACAATAAATAGCTCGGTTTCAAATTGAAAAGGGGGGTAGTAGTAATAAGTTCTCCATTGTGTCTCGTCAGGCGAAAAGTCTGTAGAGTAGTATATCATTAAACCATATCTTTTGTTAGTCCCTATCTGGTCAAGAAGGACGTAACTGTGTGATCAATAGATGAAAAAGTTGGGCTCTGACCAAGGCTAAGGGGTTAAGCACTAGGCTGGGCTAAACCAAAGAAGTAAATCTTGGATGAACGGGTCTACGGCCAATCTACGGAAAAAGATGAATATTTCATCGGTATACAAAAGGCGTTCACGGTATTGAAAATAGGAAAAATTTCAACAAGTGATTTAAAAAAAGAAAAATCAAAAGAGAATAAAAGGAAAAAACAATATATACATAAACTACTTCGTATTAAGATATTAGTGGTCTGATTAAATTTTCATATTCTCTCTTCATTTTAGATTTTTTTTTCATTTTTTAAATTGTTTGTAAACTAAAGAAAGGCACAAAAATAGAATATTCAGAATGGTAACCTATAAAAAGCTCCCCAACTCCAATCAGAAAAAATGTTATGATCTTACAAATGCTATATAGAACAGATTAGCAGGCGTACTTTGCCAGTGTAGATTCACCATTATTCTGATTCTACTTGGGAACTATTAAATTTTTCGGATTCCCTAACTGAAAATTAAGTAGACACAAACCGAGGGGTTGCTCTCTCTCTAAAAAAAACCTGTATACTAGGTGGCGTAATCCAAGCGCGGCAGAACTGTGCCAAGCTTTTCGGGGACTGTGCCTACCGTGGCAGAACTGTGGCAGCGTGGTGAAACTTTTTGGCACACGTGGAGTTTCCGAGGTTTACACCAGGTTGGCGGAAAGTAAGCACCCCTAAAACCAAACCTTGGTGACAACCCTTTTCATAAAATTTATAGGGAGATGCAAGGGTGGCATTTGGGGAGGGGTCACTGCCCCTTTAGGTTTTTGAAAAATATTGGTATTTTTAATCAAAAAAAAACCAAACGACCCCCTCTTTAACTTTAAAATGTACCTTTTGTATCTATTTTTGAAAAATTGAAAACAAATCCTTGCCCGCTTCCTCTCTACTATCCCCACTGGGAAGACGGCCTAATAGCAATAATTTAGTTTATACTTGTGAGTTTATAAGTAATTAAGTTTATAAGTTTATATATACAGAGGAAACGCGCAAGTCAAAGTAATTTTGATAAAAGTAAATTGAACAATAATAATTTGTCTAGACAAATTATACCAAGCCTTAAAGCAACAGTCCGTGATCAAAAGCTAAACGCTGTGTCCAACACTACGCCAATTACAGCGAAACAAAAGGCTCGTTTTTTGCCTAATCAATATGCCAAGATCTTTTGACGAAAATGATCTTCCAAGAAAATCTGAGAACTGTGATCTTACTTCTCAGGCTGTTCTAATAAAAGTCCATCGTGCTCTGAACATCTAAGGACTTCGTTGAACAGGCTAAGGACCGTTCAATGCTGTATTTGGCAGAAACAAAAATATAAATTTTAAGATTTTTCACTGAGCTCGTGCTAAATTCCATTTAAAGTTTTAGTTACGGTCATACTCTTGAAATACACATTCAACAGAGTTAAATTATTGGGGGGCAGTTTACCCCCAATAATGTGGAGAAAAGGTTAGTATATATCCCATGCCCCTTGACTATCCGGATATGGACCCATGTTACCCCCTCCCCCCTAAAAAATGCTGGAGATTCGCCCCTGCATAACGCCAACACTCAAGTGCTTCATTTAAGTGGAACCTAAGTAGAACCGGTTTCTATGACCATGTATGAAATTTATTTAGTTTGCGATCTGTGTTGATAGAGAAATAAAGTGGAGAAAGTGTGGGGTTCCGCAAAGTGCAGAAATATACGGCAGCGAAGTACAGCAGCGGCAGCGAAGTACACCATCTGAAATCATATCTAGCGGAGTACATGTGACGTGCGGCAGTGAGGTCAGAAGGCAGAGATCCTATAAACGCGATTCTTAATGACATCAATATGTTCTGGGTGGCCTGCATTCCATAAGTTTCTTCCGTAGTTTGCATATTTTTGTTAATAAAGTATTATATTTTCATCATATTTTGTGATATTTCATTAGGATAGAGCGTCAGAGAAACAGGTTCCAATTAGGTTCTACTTAAATGAAGCACTTGAGTGTTGGCGGTATTATACATAAATACCCAATTGAGGCCCGAAAAAAGTGTTTTAGGCCTCATACTAGGGTCATATCCAGGGGGTATGTGGCTTACCCGGTTTGACCCCCCCCCCGAAATTTTTGTCCAAATCGTCAAAAAAGTAGCGAAAATACATACAAACGAATTCGACAGAGCCCCGAAAATAATTTCTGAGACCACACTGGCTAATCATGATAAAACAAAAAATCACGAAGAAAGGAAGAAACGATGACAATTAACAGCCAGTGAAAAAATGAAACAATATGCAAACAGGTAGAGTAATATGAGGTAGCACTAACAAAGTGATGCGATAACAGAAGTATATAATGAGCCATGCCAAGCATACTGGACCATGAGAGGAATAACGAATAATGGCGGGGAAAATGAGTCAATTGCACGTGCAATAAATGAGCGATACCATAGCGGTATCGCTGTTTGATTTTTTTTTTTTTTTTAACGGCGGGCCTGCGCTTTGTAATCATAGCGTTGAAATCATATCAACATTTTGTCGTTTTGGACAATAAAAAAAAGAAGAAAATACTCGTAGATGCTCCTTGCCAACATATAAATTATAAATTCTTTGATAAATTCTAAATGATTTGTTGCGTTTTGTAAGGTTCTATTTGTACTGAACAAAAATTCTGGACCTGGTCTTGCCCCATACCTTTGATTAATCTTGATTTATAAGATTTGAAAGATTTGTAGAATTACTTTCTTAAATTTCAGAAACGCTTATGCCTTGGATTCAAAATCCTAGTTTATACGGTTTTAAAAATTCAATTTTTATTATTTTTTTAGGTCGATTTATTTGGTAGGCCTATTATGAACAAGTTGTTAATGAGATACAAGTATTAAAATAATGGCGAATCCACAAATTAGCATACTTATGTTTATAACCTAGGGCTATATATTATTCCAGTAGGAGGGGGCATGGGAGGGAAATTTTTCGCAGTTCATATTATTGACTTACAAATATAGTAAACATAATGAATTTTTCGCAGTTCATATTATTGACTTACAAATATAAAGTAAAAAAACACCACTCGATGCCTTTTTTATGCTCTTTCCAAATATAATAATCATTTTTGTCGGAAATTAATTTTACCCCCACCCCTATATCTACCAATTCAGGGTATATATTTGCATATTAGGGGGGGGGGGGTAAAGTTTAAATTTACCTCTCACATACATCCGAAATAAAATTTACCCCCACCTCCCCTAATGTGCAAATATACACCCTGAATGGTAGATATAGGGGTGGGGGTAAAATTCATTTTCGACAAAAATCATTATTAGGCTATATTTGGAAAGAGCATAAAAATGGCATCGAGTGGTATGTTTACTTTATTCGTAAGTCAATAATATGAACTGCGAAAAATTAAAATAAAAGTTACGAGTATACGAGAAGAATCACAAAAATCATGAGTTTTGGAGAAGAGCCCAGCCCTCCCACAAAAAATGTAATCTTACAAACCCTTTTCAAAACTGATCTATATGAAAAGCTATGAACTTATGTACCTTTTTTCAATCCTATCCATTTGTTATAATGCTCCTTTGTATATTGAAAATATCCACTTTGTTTCTTACTTTTCGCTTTCCCCTACAATAGCTGGCGGCCCTGGAGACAATCCTAAGGGTCTCGGGCGATAAGACACAGTTGTCACGTCATACAAACACGCCGGAAAAGTCAAGCAATTCCTTTTACATAGAAAATCACAAACGATAATGTTATCCATATCAAAATTGGATAACACGTGGTCGATACCATTGTATGAAAGCATTTTTTAATTATGTTTTATTTCCATTGATTTAAATCATTTTTAATCATGAGTGTATCCTCAACGAAAGGTATTTTTACAACTGTGCGGCTGTGCCAGTGAAATAATGGTTCACAATATTGGTAAGGTCCGCCGCCGGAGCACAGAGAAAAGTACTCATGTTTCGAATATCAATATTTAATCAAACTCAAATAGTGCAGAAGCATATTAAGCGTCAGACAGGAAATAATACTAGATAGTTAAAAACCAAATAGGGTGTTAAAAAAAGGGGAGATGAAAGATCTAAAAAAGATGCGTACGGGGTTTTATCCTCCCCCCTCCCAGGTTGTTTTTTGTCCGACTCGTAAAAACGTAACAAAAATGCATAGAAACAAATTTCTGATCCGTCTTTAAAGTTTTTACGTAACCCCCTCCGAAAAAATACTGGCTATGGCCATGCGTGTATTATAATTTTTTAATTATCTATATTAAAAGATTATATACTTTTTTCCAACAAAATATAACAGGGATACCATTTTGGTAAAGGCAACTCATCAAAAATGGAAGGTCCCACAAAGAAGGCGTTATAATATACAATTATATTTTAATGTGAATATGGTGTTGAAATTTATGAGGAAAATAATCCCCCCCGGGTCTGGGTACTCCAGTCTATTAAGGCCAAGGAGTACTTTTACTTTTAATCTGTCAGTCAAGAGGAAAAAGTCTGATATAGCGAAAACGTTCGTAGGGGAGGGGGATGTGTCATATTCACTACTAAAATGAACATGGTCTTAAAATCTACTAGGATTGTATTTCCTCCCCTTCAGCTATGGGGACTTTAGTCAATTAAAAAAATGATGTTTTTATATTTATTATGCTCAATCAAACCAATAAAGGGCAGTGTTGCGGAAATTTACATAAGGGGGGGGGGGACTAACCTCGGGTCTGTGCCCTTTTAAAATCTTAAGGGTTCTGTGATTTCCCAAATTATTGCTTTTTTTTGAAATCCTTATATTATCTGTATATTTCTCCCTTTTATTCGAACCCTCCCCTAAAGTGCAGGTTCCTCAAAACAAACTCCGACGAACATGCCTGTTGTGCATTATATAGACGAGAGGAGAGGGCTAAGTTTAGGTAGTGTATTTGACAAATAAGACTTAATGATGCAATATAATTTATGGCCTTATCCGCCCAAAGTATAACTCTAAGAAAAAAAAATCATGGGGAGATGGGAACCACGACACAGTTACGACAGCAGCGATCGCTGTGAGTAGAAAGTAGTTCTGGTTAAGTCAAGGGCAGCAACGGGGTGAGACAATCTTTCCGTAGAAAAAAAAATAAAAATAACAGAAAAAATACAAAATTGCTTAGCCTTCTCAATAGAACATGATGTTTTATTTCCATGAAATAACGTTTCCTCAAAAATATTCCGTAAGGACATGGAATTCATCGGAAGAGATCGTTGAAAATACCACTGCCTTTGTAAATTGATTGTAAAAAAAACTCTAACAACTCCTAGCAACGCCAAGCCACCCGATGCCAACACGGCTACAAAAACGTCCTCCACCCCGATCTATCCAATGATCCAATCTTTACCCTCCCCCCCCTTGAAGTTCCAATTTCCTTAAAGTCCCTCCTTGTGATCTCATCCCGGCCCTTTAGGGAACGACCTGCTTTTCATTTGGCACCAGATTGATGGCCAAAATGAGCAATCATTGACAATCTATCATCCTCCATCCGATAAACATGTCCTAGCTATCTCAACCTTTCTTTCATTATAGCTACAGAAAGCGAATTAGAGACACATTTTTCGTACTCCTTGTTCTTCAAAACACGGTCAGTTAAAGGGGCTCCTAAAAATACCCGTAGACATTTTTTTGTACAACATTTGACAATCTTCTTCCATCTTTCAGATTGCCCATATTTCAGACCCATGCTTGACCACTGTCATTATCATTGCTTCCAATGTTCTAATTTTGGTTCGCAGACTTATTTTGTACAACATTTGACAATCTTCCTCCATCTTTCAGACTGCCCATATTTCAGAATAATGCTTGACCACTGTCATTATCATTGCTTCCAAGGTTCTAATTTAGATTGGCAAACTTATTTTGTAGATAATTTGACAATTTTCCTCCATCTTTCAGATTGCCCATATTTTAGAACCATGCTTGACCACTGTCATTATCATTGCTTCCAATCTTCCTATTTTGGCTCGCAGACTTATTTTCTGTTCTTCCATTCTGTTGTTTTATTCAGTCTATCGTTGAAAATAAAAGATTCAAAACTTGATCTTGGGCACAATTATAACTTAATTGTTGCTGTATTTGAGCTCAATAAAAAAAAAAAAAACATTTTTATTATAATTAAATATGGAACTGCATTATTTTTTTTGGTCTTTTTTAAGTTATTTTTAATTAAGTGTATTCCTCTCCATGCACAAGCTCTGCAATTCTTTAATCCCTGTGGAATTTCTAAAGTTATACTTCAAGAAATCCCCCATCCCTTTAAAATAAAAATTATAACAGCTAATTAGCTGTTTCACCAAGACTATTACAGCTGTTAGATGTATAACCCAGAAGCTAGTTTAGTTTTGGTATTTGTGAAGTTGTCTCCCATCGATCGAAGAGAGGTTGGCAACCCTGGCAGCAATGCTCAAGCTGGCGTTTGAATGTTGGAAATACTCAGAGAAATTGTGTGACATAGCTGACAAGGGGCAGACAGAATAAAACAAGAATGAATAACTTCCTTTAAATTAAACAGAGAAAAGCTGAAAATCAGCTAAGGATACGGCTCCGTTTATGTCTGATCTGTCAGCCAGTTCTTATCTTATTATACTAATGGTAGTGTCTTACGCCGTCCTAATGATATTCTGCTTAATCCATTATTGGCAGTGGACAACTAAAAATGTCAAAGGGTGACAATGGAGAAAAGCTGATCAAATTGAGATAAAAGTCTGCCTACACAGAAACTCCATTTATCTGTATGTAATCAGATAGTCAAAACAAGCAAAACGTCAAGAGGTTTAAAGAAGAGCGAAGAAATATGCTGATGTGTCATCCCAACAAGAGATTGCCGACTGCGGAATAATCAGGGTTGCCAACTTTTTGATCCATGAATGTGCCCTGATTATCCAAAAGTGTGTAATTTTTAGCTAAAATGTGTCCATCTTGAAATCTCAAAACTACATGTTATTTTTTTTTAGCAGCTGTGTTGCTAAACCTCTTTCCAAATTGACCAAAAGGCGCTTTGTCAACCTCTTTCAAAGCGGACAGTTAACATTAAATAAAATGATAACCAAGAAAAACATATAAAACATTAACATAAAATAACTTAATATGAAAGCACAAAAACTCCTATGAACATGTAAATCCCTTACTTTGGAAAAAAGCCTTTACATACGACATCTCTGACAAAACCTGAATACTAAAAAAAAAAAAGAAAAAGAAAAAAAAAGAAGAAAAAAAAAAAGAAAAACAACTACTTTGGTGGAAGTGACTTTTTTTTTTACCAAAACATATATCCAGTTGGGGAATGTATCATTTTATGTCATAAATTTACAAAATATGTTCCTTTTTTATCCTTTTATGTCCCAAATTTCTAAAATGTGTCACTTTTTGCCCTTTTATGTCATTGTGTCCCAGCACATGGGAATGTGTCCTTTTGGCATACAATTTATCCAGTTGGCAACCCTGGCAATAATACGGCTGACGAAGATAATTTACGTCAAGATCGCAAAAGGAGCGTGTTTATGCCATTTGGGGGCTTTTTTGAAGAGGCTACAGATTGAGTTATACAAATCAGCGGATCATTAAAAGCGATCTTTTCCAGATATCACCGTCGGTGCATTTTCCCTCGAATTAACATCTCTAAAACTGGAGCATTTCTGCTTTTGTAGTTGCACTGTGTCGTACCATGTATCTGGTAACATTTTTATCGAAGAATATATCAAGAATCACCTATTCAAAGAAAATCTTTGTATACAAGTTCACGAAGATAGAACTCATTGCCCCTTCCCCTAAAAGATCCTGTGTCAGAGCCTAGGTTACACACTTTCTACCACTTGGTCTACATCTCGGAACGCCAGTTTTACTACCGAGAGTGGTAGACTACACACTATGCGTAGACAGAGTTCCGCCCCGTTGCACACACCACTCGCACCACTCGTGGTCCACTTCTGTCACTCGCGGCGAGCGTCACATGGTGCGCTATATCCCCGCGGATTTACCATTCTGACTTACCATTCTGAAAAAGAAAATTTAAATTGCGGCTGGCTACTGAAAATGGGGTGATTTTATCCAGACATTTAAACACCCTCTCCCCTCCGTGCTCAAACTATCCCCCTCCCAGCCCCCCCCCCCCCACCAAAAAAAAAATCAATTCTTGTGTACAAGTCTGATATTACGCAGAATTTTCTGTACCATGATATGATCGTAATCATCGTGCTAATATCCTATTCTTGTTGAGAATAGGCGTGATATTTTTCATATATAATTAGGCAGTTAAAATACGGCAAAACGCCTATCTTGTAATTTTCCTTGTCTTTGGGATTTATGCGGATGAACACTGATATCTTCATTAGTTCACAGGTATCTAGGGGAATGTTAAGGCCAGATTTCAATCTGTGGAATTTTGACGCTAATCAGATATACCTGGAATTAGTGAGATCTCCTATCAAAAGGGTTTAGATGCTATTTTCTCACCAGAGTTTAGGCAATTAAATAAAAATTTGAAACTGTCCTAATTTTAATAAATATGATAAATTTGAAACGGATAAAAAATAGGTGTTGTTTAGACTGGTGTGCAAGGCCGTGTCCAGTATTTTTTTCGGAGGGGGGGGGGGTGGGGGGGGGTGTTTTACACACACAAAAGTTTTGGGGGATTGGTACACCCAAAAAATCTAAAGAACTAATGAGAAATTTGTTTACATCCATTTTTGTTACGTTTTTACGAGTCAGACAAACATTTTGGGGGGGGGGGGGGTTCAAACATCCTAACCCCCCTGGACACGTCCATGCCGTTGTGTTAAGCGGGATGGGGGAGGGGCTTACGCAGTAATCCTCCCTACTATATCATTATTGTTGTGGGTTTCCAAAATACCCTATAGTTTGCAGATATTTTGCACAAGATAATTTTGTAGACTTCACAATGTTCTGTTTCTTACATAGAAACATTCGCTTGATTCTTCAAGTATCACCATAGGCATTTAAATCCCTATTTTCGATCTTTATTTCTTCAAATTTGTTTTTGTTACTTTGAACCCCTCCCACAAAAACAAATTTGTGGGTATAAAGGTGGATATAACCACAAAAGCACATTCATTAAATCTTCTGGTTTTCGTTTGAAGGAATTAATGGATGGTTTTGATGGGAAAATCCCATCAGGGACTCCATTGAAATGGATGTACTGCCAGGAATTTTTGTAGAGAGCCAAATAATAATGAAATTAAATAATCTATATAAGTCGTGCCGAGAAAACATGAACCAGCACAGGATTCTTTTTTTTTTTTTTTTTGAGGACAATGATGAGAAATTCTGGGAAGCAGGGTCCTATGTATCCAGGGGGATACAAAACCATATCCCCCTGGATACGGCTTTGTTGGGGGGTGGGACAATATGAAACAAGCAAATTTTATTAAATCGTTAAGATAAAAAGTACTCAGAAATTCAAAAAATTAAAAAAAAAAAATCCAAAAAAGAGGGGGCAGGTCCTGAGCTCTTCCCATTCCTTTGGTACGTCCCTCTGCATAGCGTCGAATAAAGCTATTTTTCAGAACATGGTCCTAGAGATTTTCTGCTACATGTAGTCAGAGCAAGATGTATAGCAGTGTGTTGCAGCTGTAGTGCTATTATTAGCTTTATTGATTAATAATCCCGAGTAAGCTGAAATGTGTTAGTAAATAGTAGCCTATAGCCTACTTCATCACCATGTTCTTGATAAGTTCTTGTACATTAGATTAATAGCTATTAAAAAAATATCGTTATTCATTTATGACTGATGCGGTATTTTCACATCCAGCTTTTTTGTTTAGTTTGCTCAAGAACATCCTTACAAAACAGTGAGAATCAGCAGCCTGCTACCTAAAGCAATAATATAGAAAACTAGAAACAATTTCTTACTTGAAAAAGACACTTTTCTGACAATAATACTTGTTCGCTAATCTTAGCTCCTACTCAAAATTGTTCCAGACCCCCCCCCCCCCCGCTGAAGTCATTTACAGACACACTGGAGTGTATTGTTCTCTACTGCCTTATACCATCAACTTATCAAATACCTTTCATGGTCTTTAGCGGTATAAAATTAAATTAAAAGATACTATTTGTATCAGGATTAAAAATTGTCCAAAAAGTGTCTCCAACATATAAACAGGACGCCAGACTCTGGATTCTTGTAGAAAAAAATCCGAAAAGATATGAAATGTTTTTTCTATGAAAAAGACTATGCCAATAAAAAACGAACAGAAATCAATTTAAAACACTTTTTCACAAAACAAGTTTTCCTAAGAAAAGTAAAAGGCTCCATTAAGCCAAAATGAGCAGAAATAAAGTCAGTTGATTTTTCAAGGGTAAAACTACCATAAATCAGTATCAATTAATAAATGGAACTCGAAACGAACAGAAATTACAATAAATAACCGAGTCAAACTCAAAACGAGCAAAAATTAACACGAGGAGGGCTGAAAACCCCCATGCCTTCTCAAGATCAGAAAATAATTTGCACTTTAGTGAAAACAAAATAAATTTCGAATGGTTTTACTATTTTTACTTTAATAAATAAAAAATTTGTACATGTAAATAAACTGACAATCCACTGTCTTTTTTTCTATTAAGTGAAAATTATTTTCTGGTCTTGAGAAAGCATGGGGGTTGTCAGCCCTACTCATGATAATTTTTGTTCGTTTTGAGCTTGACCCGACTATTTATTGTTATTTATGTTTGTTTCGGGTTCCATTTATATATTGATAGTGATTTATGGTAGTTTTACCCTTGGAAGATTACTTGACTTTATTTCTGCTTGTTTTTGGCTTAATGGAGCTCTTTACTTTTCTTTGAAAAAACTTGTTTTGTGGAAACAGTTTTTTAAGTTAATTAATACAAACATTGATAGACTTGATAGCATTAGCCTAAATACTAGTTGGCTAATGATAAGAAAAAGAAATTAGATGTTATATGAATCATAGCAAATGACAAATGATAAAATATTAATATATTTTGAAAAGAATGCCAACTGGTAGGGGGCAAGTGGCAACTCTCCCCCTAGATTCCGAATACCTATTTTTTGTATCTTCATCTAAAAAATAAAAATAAAAACAAATCCTGGCCCCACTCTGCATTGTTGTGAATAGGTGTCAATAATATTTACTACTACTACTACTAACAACTCAATGCAATACAGGGGCGTCAGTAGAAGGGGAGGTGCTACTCCGGGACGAACCACGTGGTTTATGGTTTTTGTCAGTGAGAATTTGAAAAAAAAAAAACAGGAACTTTGTCACATTTATGTCTGTTTTTATGGTTTTTGTCAGTGAGAATGAAAAAACAGTATTTTTCTCACTTGAAAAAACAGGAATTTTCTCACTTTTATGTCTGTTTTTATGGTTTTTGTCAGTGAGAATGAAAAACAGGAACTTTCTCACATTTATGTCTGTTTTATGGATTTTGTCAGTGAGAATGGAAAAACAGGAACTTTCTCACTTTAATGGATTATTGAGTCATTAATCAAATTGTTTCCGGGGAATGTCTGACAGATGACGTCAAGTTAATTAATGTCTTTGATGCATTTCCAAAGAGAATTGTCTCCGGGGCAAAGTTTAGATCACACATGACAGATGATGTCATGATTGATTGATTGACACGAAAGGGGAATTAATTTGTTGTTTCTAAAGAGAATAGATTCACGAAAGGGAAATTAATTTGTTGTTTCTAAAGAGAACTGTCTCAGAGCGAATGTTTAGATCTTAGCGATGAATTGTTTTAGCGCGGGAATCAGGTTTCTAAATAATTTGAAATGTGCCAGCGCAGAGATGCCAAAACAAAAGGAACATGCTGAAATTACGTTTAAGGATTATTTGGGCGAAACCGTTTTTAGCCATTTTATGGAATTATTTCGGCGAAACAGTTAGAGACATTTTAAAAGATGATTTAAAAGACGATTTTAGAAGAGAATTTGAGGGTGAAACTCTGTGGTCGTTATAATACACAAGTTGTATTTTAACATTGTTGTGAGGTCCCGTACCACAACCCCAAAGAGTTCGGATCCCCCTACCCCAACCCCAAAGGGTTCCAATCCCCCTACCCCAACCCCGAAGAAAGCCCCGGTCCTCAAAGGTCTCCCAAGCTCCCAAAGGGCCCCCCGACCCCCAAACACCCTCACCCGGTTCCCAAAGGACCAATCGGTGCTCAAGGGCCCTCCAGACCCCCAAAGGCCCTCCCCCGGTCCTCAAAGGTCCCCCAGGCTCCCAAAGGGCCCCCCGGACCCCCAAAGGCCCCCCCGGTCCCCACAGGTCCACCGGGCTCCCAAAGGACCAATCGGTCCTCAAGGGCCCCCCCTCAGACCCTCAAAGACCCTCCCCAGGCCCCCAAAGGCCCACCCCGGTCCCCAAAGGCCCCCCGGGCTCCCATATGACCACCCCAGCCCTCAAGGGCCCCTGGATCCCCAAACGCCCTCCCCGGGCCCCTCCAAAGAGCCCCCTCTCCATTTTTAAACACTTTTTATGGCTTTATTATATCTTTTCAGAACAAGTTCCTTTCATAATGTCATTCCTAAACCCATTTTCCAACTTGAAGTACCAATCCCTTCACTCACAACTATACTTTACAGCTTTTTGGATACCTCAACATCAAGAAATACTTTTCAAAAGTCATTTCAGAGCAACTTCCTTTCTTAATGTTCATTCTAAACCCATTTTCCAACTTGAAGTACTTATCTTTTTCACTCACAACTATACTCTACAGCTTTTTGGATACCTCAACATCAAGAAATACTTTTCAAAGACCATTTCAGAGCAAATTACTTTCTTAATGTCCTTCCTAAACCCATTTTCCCACTTGAAGTACTTATCTTTTTCACCCACAGCTATACTCTACAGCTTTTTGGATACCTCAACGCCAAGAAATACTTTTCAAAGACCATTTCAGAGCAAGTTACTTTCTTAATGTCCCTCCTAAACCCATTTTCCAACTTGAAGTACTTATCTTTTTCACCCAAAACTATACTTTACAGCTTTTTGGATACCTCAACACCAAGAAATACTTTTCAAAGACCATTTTAGAGCAAGTTACTTTCTTAATGTCCTTCCTAAACCCATTTTCCAACTTGAAGTACTTATCTTTTTCACCCACAACTATACTTTACAGATTTTTGGATATCTCAACACCAAGAAATACTTTTCAAAGACCATTTCAGAGCAAGTTAATTTCTTAATGTCCCTTTAAACCCATTTTCCACTTGAAGTACTTATCTTTTTCATCACAACTATACTTTACAGCTTTTTGGATACATCAACACAAAGAAGAAATACTTTTCAAAGACCATTTCAGAGCAAGTTACTTTCTTAATGTCCCTCCTAAACCCATTTTCCAACTTGAAGTGCTTATCTTTTTCACCACAACTAGACCTTACAGCTTTTTGGATACCTCAACACCAAGAAATACTTTTCAAAGACCATTTCAGAGCAAGTTACTTTCTTAATGTCCCTTCTTAACCCATTCTCCGACTTGAAGTACTTATCTTTTTCACCCAAAACTATACTTTACAGCTTTTTGGATACCTCAACATCAAGAAAAAAACTTTTCAAAGACCATTTCAGAGCAAGTCAATTTCTTAATGTCCCTCCTAAAACCCATTTTCCAACTTGAAGTACTTATCTTTTTCACCACAACTATACTTTACAGCTTTTTGGATACCTCAACACCAAGAAATACTTTTCAAAGACCATTTCAGAGCAAGTTACTTTCTTAATGTCCCTCCTAAACCCATTTTCCAACTTGAAGTACTTATCTTTTTCACCACAACTATACTTTACAGCTTTTTGGATACCTCAACACCAAGAAATACTTTTCAAAGACCATTTCAGAGCAAGTTACTTTCTTAATGTCACTCCTAAACCCATTCTCCGACTTGAAGTACTTATCTTTTTCACTCACAACTATACTCTACAGATTTTTGGATACCTCAACATCAAGAAATACTTTTCAAAGACCATTTCAGAGCAAATTACTTTCTTAATGTCACTCCTAAACCCATTTTCCAACTTGAAGTACTTATCTTTTTCACCCACAACTATACTCTACAGATTTTTGGATACCTCAACACCAAGAAATACTTTTCAAAGACCATTTCAGAGCAAATTACTTTCTTAATGTCCCTCCTAAACCCATTTTGCAACTTGAAGTACTTATCTTTTTCACCCACAACTAGACCTTACAGCTTTTTGGATACCTCAACACCAAGAAATACTTTTCAAAGACCATTTCAGAGCAAGTTACTTTCTTAATGTCCCTCCTAAATCCATTTTCCAACTTGAAGTACTTATCTTTTTCACCCAAAACTATACTTTACAGCTTTTTGGATACCTCAACACCAAGAAATACTTTTCAAAGACCATTTTAGAGCAAGTTACTTTCTTAATGTCCTTCCTAAACCCATTTTCCAACTTGAAGTACTTATCTTTTTCACCCACAACTATACTTTACAGATTTTTGGATATCTCAACACCAAGAAATACTTTTCAAAGACCATTTCAGAGCAAGTTAATTTCTTAATGTCCCTTCTAAACCCATTTTCCCCACTTGAAGTACTTATCTTTTTCATCACAACTATACTTTACAGCTTTTTGGATACATCAACACAAAGAAATACTTTTCAAAGACCATTTCAGAGCAAGTTACTTTCTTAATGTCCCTCCTAAACCCATTTTCCAACTTGAAGTGCTTATCTTTTTCACCACAACTAGACCTTACAGCTTTTTGGATACCTCAACACCAAGAAATACTTTTCAAAGACCATTTCAGAGCAAGTTACTTTCTTAATGTCCCTTCTTAACCCATTCTCCGACTTGAAGTACTTATCTTTTTCACCCAAAACTATACTTTACAGCTTTTTGGATACCTCAACATCAAGAAATACTTTTCAAAGACCATTTCAGAGCAAGTCAATTTCTTAATGTCCCTCCTAAACCCATTTTCCAACTTGAAGTACTTATCTTTTTCACCACAACTATACTTTACAGCTTTTTGGATACCTCAACACCAAGAAATACTTTTCAAAGACCATTTCAGAGCAAGTTACTTTCTTAATGTCCCTCCTAAACCCATTTTCCAACTTGAAGTACTTATCTTTTTCACCACAACTATACTTTACAGCTTTTTGGATACCTCAACACCAAGAAATACTTTTCAAAGACCATTTCAGAGCAAGTTACTTTCTTAATGTCACTCCTAAACCCATTCTCCGACTTGAAGTACTTATCTTTTTCACTCACAACTATACTCTACAGATTTTTGGATACCTCAACATCAAGAAATACTTTTCAAAGACCATTTCAGAGCAAATTACTTTCTTAATGTCACTCCTAAACCCATTTTCCAACTTGAAGTACTTATCTTTTTCACCCACAACTATACTCTACAGATTTTTGGATACCTCAACACCAAGAAATACTTTTCAAAGACCATTTCAGAGCAAATTACTTTCTTAATGTCCCTCCTAAACCCATTTTGCAACTTGAAGTACTTATCTTTTTCACCCACAACTAGACCTTACAGCTTTTTGGATACCTCAACACCAAGAAATACTTTTCAAAGACCATTTCAGAGCAAGTTACTTTCTTAATGTCCCTCCTAAACGCATTTTCCGACTTGAAGTACTTATCTTTTTCACCACAACTATACTTTACAGCATTTTGGTTACCTCAACACTAAGAAATACTTTTCAAAGACCATTTCAGAGCAAGTTACTTTCTTAATGTCCCTCCTAAACCCATTTTCCAACTTGAAGTACTTATCTTTTTCACCCACTTTCTCAATGAAAAAGAAATTAGTTTTTAATCAATTCTAATTTTCCAAATAATATAAAAATTTTCCACTTCGGTTCAGATTTTTCTCAAAGGGATGAAAAAATTTAAAATAATGTTCCAAATTCTTCATAGAAGATAGAAAAGTTCAAGTTCTCTTCTGATTTTTACCAAAAAACACGCTTCAATTCTAATTTCTCCAGAGAAAACAAAAATCTTCCACTTCAGTTCTTTATTTCACAAAGACATAAAGAAATTTAAAGTTCAATTCTAATTTTTCGGTGGAAGATAGAAAAAGTAATATCATACTTGTGAATATCTTCATGGAAGATAAAAAGTTTCTAGTTCAATTTAAAATTTTCTCAACGAAGTGAAGAAAAAAGTTCAAGTTTCTCTTCTGAACTTTACCAAAGAACACACTTTAATTCTAATTTCTCCAGAGAAAACAAAAATCTTCCACTTCAGTTCTTTATTTCACAAAGACATAAAGAAATTTAACGTTCAATTCTAATTTTTCGATGGAAGATAGAAAAAGTAATACCATACTTGTGAATATTTTCACGCAAAATAAAAAGTTCTAGTTCAATTTTAAATTTTCTCAATGAAGTGAAGAAAAGTTCAAGTTCTCTACTGAATTTTACCAAAGAACACAATACAATTCTAATTTCTCCAGAGAAAATAAAAATCCTCCACTTAGGTTCTATGTTTCACAAAGACATAAAGAAATTTAAAGTTCAATTCTAAATTTTTCGGTGGAAGATAGAAAAAGCAATACCATACTTGTGAAATATTTTCACGGAAGATAAAAAGTTCTAGTTCAATTTTAAATTTTCTCAACGAAGTGAAGAAAAGTTCAAGTTCCCTACTGAATTTTACCAAAGAACACAATTCAATTCTAATTTATCCAGAGAAAATAAAAATCTTCCACTTAAGTTCTTTATTTCACAAAGACATAAAGAAATTTAAAGTTCAATTCTAAATTTTTCAGTGGAAGATAGAAAAAGTAATACCATACTTGTGAATATTTTCCCGGAAGATAAAAAGTTCTAGTTCAATTTAAAATTTTCTCAACGAAGTGAAGAAGAATTCAAGTTCTCTTCTGAATTTTACCAAAGAACACAATTCAATTCTAATTTCACCAGAGAAAATAAAAATCTTCCACTTCAGTTCTTTATTTCACAAAGACATAAAGAAATTTAAAGTTCAATTCTAAATTTTTCGGTGGAAGATAGAAAAAGTAATACCATACTTGTGAATATTTTCACGGAACATAAAAAGTTCTAGTTCAATTTAAAATTTTCTCAACGAAGTGAAGAAAAGTTCAAGTTCTCTACTGAATTTTACCAAAGAACACATTTCAATTCTAATTTCTCCAGAGAAAACAAAAATCTTCCACTTAAGTTCTATATTTTACAAAGACATAAAGAAATTTAGAGTTCAATTCTAAATTTTTCGTTGGAAGATAGAAAAAGTAATACCATACTTGTGAATATTTTCCCGGAAGATAAAAAGTTCTAGTTCAATTCAAAATTTTCTCAACGAAGTGAAGAAGAATCAAGATCTCTTCTGAATTTTACCAAAGAACACAATTCAATTCTAATTACACCAGAGAAAATAAAAATCTTCCACTTAAGTTCTTTATTTCGCAAAGACATAAAGAAATTTAAAGTTTCAATTCTAAATTTTTCGGTGGAAGATAGAAAAAGTAATACCATACTTGTGAATATTTTCTCGAAGAGATGAAAAATTTAAAATACTGTTCCAAATTTTTCACAGAAGATAAAAAAGTTCAAGTTCTCTTCGGAATTTTACCAACAACATAATTCAATTCTAATTTCTCCAGAGAAAACAAAAATCTTACACTTCAGTTCTTTATTTCACAAAGACATAAAGAAATTTAGAGTTCAATTCTAAATTTTTCGGTGGAAGATAGAAAAAGTAATACCATACTTGTGAATATTTTCCCGAAGATAAAAAGTTCTAGTTCATTTTAAAATTTTCTCAACGAAGTGAAGAAAAATTCAAGTTCTCTTCTGAATTTTACCAAAGAACACAATTCAATTCTAATTTCACCAGAGAAAATCAAAATCTTCCACTTAAGTTCTTTATTTCACAAAGACATAAAGAAATTTAAAGTTCAATTCTAAATTTTTCGGTGGAAACAAGAAAAATTAATACCATACTTGTGAATATTTTCCCGGAAGATAAAAAGTTCTAGTTCAATTTAAAATTTTCTCAACGAAGTGAAGAAAAATTCAAGTTCTCTTCTGAATTTTAGCAGAGAACACAATTCAATTCTAATTTCACCAGAGAAAATAAAAATCTTCCACTTCAGTTCTATACTTCACAAAGACATAAAGAAATTTAAAGTTCAGTTCTAAATTTTTCGGTGGAAGATAGAAAAAGTAATACCATACCTGTGAATATTTTCTCGAAAAGATGAAAAATTTAAAATACTGTTCCAAATTTTTCACAGAAGATAAAAAAGTTCAAGTTCTCTTCGGAATTTTACCAAAGAACACAATTCAATTCTAATTTCTCCAGAGAAAATAAAATCTTCCACTTAAGTTCTTTATTTCACAAAGACACAAAGAAATTTAAAGTTCAATTCTAAATTTTTCGGTGGAATATAGAAAAAGTAATACCATACTTGTGAATGTTTTCCCGGAAGATAAAAAAGTTCTAGTTCAATTTAAAATTTTCTCAACGAAGTGAAGAAAAGTTCAAGTTCTCTTCTGAATTTTACTAAAGACCACAATTCAATTCTTATTTCACCAGAGAAAATAAAAATCTTCCACTACGTACGTGCGCGTACGTAGGCTAACCTAGCCTAACCTAACTTAACCTAACCTAACTTAATCTAACCTAACCTAACCTAATCATACACCTAACTTTTTGCCTGTCTCTCACCTAACCTAAGCTAACCTAAGTGAAGCGTACGTAGGCTAACCTAACCTAACTTAACCTAACCTAATCTAACCTAACTTAATCTAGCCTAACCTAACCTAACATACTCCCCAGAAAAGGTTAGGTTAACTTATCATGAGCGCTCATGATAAGTTAACCTAACCTAACTTAAACATGTAGAAATGTTTCTATTTATTTATTAATATTTATTTATACCTAACCTAACCTATTGTTTTCAAGGTTAGATGAACGAGTTTGAACGATTGTCTTTAATAATAGAAGGAGTCACTCATTTTCTAATTTAAAAATTTGAGGGGTAAATCCATAAGACAAAGGAGCTAAAATTTAATTTAAAATTAGAATAGAACTTTAAAATTTTTCATCTCTTTGAGAAAAAACCAGAACTGAAGCGGAACCTTTTTTATTTTCTTGGAAAAATTAGAAGAGAACTTTGAATTTTTTATGTCTTTGAGAAATTAAGAACTGAAGTGGAAGCTTTTTTCATTTTCATTGGTAAAATTCAGAATTGAGCTAACTTTTTTTATCTTCTTTAAGAAATTCAGAAGAGAACTAGAACATTTTGCACTTCTTCGAGAAAACTCAGAATTAAAGTGATGCACCTTATCTTTCTGTCGAAGATTCAAAATCAATGTATAACTTTTTCTATCTTCTATGAAAAATTTGGAACAGAACTTTAAATTTTTCATCTCTTTGCAAAAAATCGGAACTGAATTTAAGAAAATTAGAATTAAAGTGAAACTTTTTATCTTCACTGGAAAATAAAAACACAATCATAGTATAACTTTTCCTATCTTCTACAGAAAAAATTTTAGAACTGAACTTTAAATTTTTATGTCTTTGAGAAATTATGAACTGAAGTGGAAGGTTTTTTTCTATTTTCATTTTCATTGGTAAAATTCAGAATTGAGCTAACTTTTTTCTCTTCTTTAAGAAAATTCAGAAGAGAACTTGAACATTTTGCACTTCTTCGAGAAAGCTCTGAATTAAAGTGGAGTTCCTTATCTTCATGTTGAATATTCACAATCAATGTATAACTTTTTCTATCTTCTATGAAAATTTGGAACAGAACTTTAAATTTTTCATCTCTTTGAGAAAAATCAGAACTGATTTAAGAAAAATTATAAATAAAGTGAAACTTTTGATCTCATTGAAAATAATCACAATCATAGTATTACTTTTCTATCTTTCATCTAAAAATTTAGAAAAAGAACTTTAAATTTCTTTATTTCATTGTGGAACTTAAAACTGAAGTGGAAGATTTTTTATTTTCTCTGGAGAAGTTAGAATTGAAGTGTGTTCTTTGGTAAAGTTCAGAAGAGAACTTGAACTTTTCTTCACTTCGTTGAGAAAATTTGAAATTGAACTAGAACTTTTTATCTTCCGTGAAAATATTCACAAGTATGGTATTACTTTTTCTATCTTCCACCGAAAAATTTACAATTGAACTTTAAATTTCTTTATGTCCTTGTGAAATGAAGAACTGAAGTGGAAGATTTTTATTTTCTCTGGTGAAATTAGAATTGAATTGTGTTCTTTAGTAAAATTCAGAAGAGAACTTGAACTTTTCTTCACTTCGTTGAGAAAAATTTTAAATTGAACTAGAACTTTTTATCTTCCGGGAAAATATTCACAAGTATGGTATTACTTTTTCTATATTCCACGAAAAATTTAGAATTGAACTTTAAATTTCTTTATGTCTTTGTGAAATAAAGAACTTAAGTGGAAGATTTTTATTTTCTCTGGAGAAATTAGAATTGAGTTGTGTTCTTTGGTAAAATTCCGAAGAGAACTTGAACTTTTTTATCTTCTGTGAAAAATTTGGAACAGTATTTTAAATTTTTATCTTTTCGAGAAAATATTCACAGGTATGGTATTACTTTTTCTACCTTCCACCGAAAAATTTAGAACTGAACTTTAAATTTCTTTATGTCTTTGTGAAATATAGAACTGAAGTGGAAGATTTTTATTTTCTCTGGTGAAATTAGAATTGAATTGTGTTCTCTGCTTAAATTCAGAAGAGAACTTGAATTTTTCTCCACTTCGTTGAGAAAATTTTAAATTGAACTAGAACTTTTATCTTCCGGAAAAACATTCACAAGTATGGTATTACTTTTTCTCTGTTTCCACCGAAAAATTTAGAATTGAACTTTAAATTTCTTTATGTCTTGTGAAATAAAGAACTTAAGTGGAAGATTTTGATTTTCTCAGGTGAAATTAGAATTGAATTGTGTTCTTTGGTAAAATTCAGAAGAGAACTTGAATTTTTTCTTCACTTCGTTGAGAAAATTTTAAAATGAACTAGAACTTTTTATCTTCCGGGAAAATATTCACAAGTATGGTATTACTTTTTCTATCTTCCACCGAAAAATTTAGAATTGAACTCTAAATTTCTTTATGTCTTTGTGAAATAAAGAACTGAAGTGTAAGATTTTTGTTTTCTCTCTGGAGAAATTAGAATTGAATTATGTTGTTTTGGTAAAATTCCGAAGAGAACTTGAACTTTTTTATCTTCTGTGAAAATTTTTGGAACAGTATTTTAAATTTTTTTATCTCTTCGAGAAAATATTCACAAGTATGGTATTACTTTTTCTATCTTCCACCGAAAAATTTAGAATTGAACTTTAAATTTCTTTATGTCCTTGTGAAATGAAGAACTTAAGTGGAAGATTTTTATTTTCTCTGGTGTAATTAGAATTGAATTGTGTTCTTTGGTAAAATTCAGAAGAGATCTTGAATTCTTCTTCACTTCGTTGAGAAAATTTTTGAATTGAACTAGAACTTTTTATCTTCCGGGAAAATATTCACAAGTATGGTATTACTTTTTCTATCTTCCAACGAAAAAATTTAGAATTGAACTCTAAATTTCTTTATGTCTTTGTAAAATATAGAACTTAAGTGGAAGATTTTTGTTTTCTCTGGAGAAATTAGAATTGAATTGTGTTCTTTGGTAAAATTCAGTAGAGAACTTGAACTTTTCTTCACTTCGTTGAGAAAATTTTAAATTGAACTAGAACTTTTTATGTTCCGTGAAAATATTCACAAGTATGGTATTACTTTTTCTATCTTCCACCGAAAAATTTAGAATTGAACTTTAAATTTCTTTATGTCATTGTGAAATAAAGAACTGAAGTGGAAGATTTTTATTTTCTCTGGTGAAATTAGAATTGAATTGTGTTCTTTGGTAAAATTCAGAAGAGAACTTGAATTCTTCTTCACTTCGTTCAGAAAATTTTAAATTGAACTAGAACTTTTTATCTTCCGGGAAAATATTCACAAGTATGGTATTACTTTTTTCTATCTTCCACTGAAAAATTTAGAATTGAACTTTAAATTTCTTTATGTCTTTGTGAAATAAAGAACTTAAGTGGAAGATTTTTATTTTCTCTGGATAAATTAGAATTGAATTGTGTTCTTTGGTAAAATTCAGTAGGGAACTTGAACTTTTCTTCACTTCGTTGAGAAAATTTAAAATTGAACTAGAACTTTTTTATCTTCCGTGAAAATATTTCACAGTATGGTATTGCTTTTTCTATCTTCCACCGAAAAATTTAGAATTGAACTTTAAATTTCTTTATGTCTTTGTGAAACATAGAACCTAAGTGGAGGATTTTTATTTTCTCTGGAGAAATTAGAATTGTATTGTGTTCTTTGGTAAAATTCAGTAGAGAACTTGAACTTTTCTTCACTTCATTGAGAAAATTAAAATTGAACTAGAACTTTTTATTTTGCGTGAAAATATTCACAAGTATGGTATTACTTTTTCTATCACCATCGAAAAATTAGAATTGAACGTTAAATTTCTTTATGTCTTTGTGAAATAAAGAACTGAAGTGGAAGATTTTTGTGTTTCTCTCTGAGAGAATTAGAATTAAAGTGTGTTCTTTGGTAAAGTTCAGAAGAGAACTTGAACTTTTCTTCACTTCGTTGAGAAAATTTTAAATTGAACTAGAACTTTTTATCTTCCATGAAGATATTCACAAGTATGATATTACTTTTTCTATCTTCCACCGAAAAATTAGAATTGAACTTTAAATTTCTTTATGTCTTTGTGAAATAAAGAACTGAAGTGGAAGATTTTTATTTTCTCTGGAGAAATTAGAATTGAAGCGTGTTTTTTGGTAAAAATCAGAAGAGAACTTGAACTTTTCTATCTTCTATGAAAAATTTGGAACATTATTTTAAATTTTTTCATCCCTTTGAGAAAAATCTGAACCGAAGTGGAAAATTTTTTATATTATTTGGAAAAATTAGAATTGATTAAAAACTAATTTCTTTTTTATTGAGAAAGTGGTGTGAAAAATATAAGTACTTCAAGTTGGAAAATGGGTTTAGGAGGGACATTAAGAAAGTAACTTGCTCTGAAATGGTCTTTGAAAAGTATTTCTTAGTGTTGAGGTAACCAAAATGCTGTAAAGTATAGTTGTGGTGAAAAAGATAAGTACTCCAATTCGGAAAATGGGTTTAGGAGGGACATTAAGAAAGTAACTTGCTCTGAAATGGTCTTTGAAAAGTATTTCTTGGTGTTGAGGTATCCAAAAAGCTGTAAGGTCTAGTTGTGGGTGAAAAAGATAAGACTTCAAGTTGCAAAATGGGTTTAGGAGGGACATTAAGAAAGTAATTTGCTCTGAAATGGTCTTTGAAAAGTATTTCTTGGTGTTGAGGTATCCAAAAATCTGTAGATATATAGTTGTGGGTGAAAAAAGATAAGTACTTCAAGTTGGAAAATGGGTTTAGGAGTGACATTAAGAAAGTAATTGCTCTGAAATGGTCTTTGAAAAGTATTTCTTGATGTTGAGGTATCCAAAAATCTGTAGAGTATAGTTGTGAGTGAAAAAGATAAGTACTTCAAGTCGGAGAATGGGTTTAGGAGTTACATTAAGAAAGTAACTTGCTCTGAAATGGTCTTTGAAAAGTATTTCTTGGTGTTGAGGTATCCAAAAAGCTGTAAAGTATAGTTGTGGTGAAAAAGATAAGTACTTCAAGTTGGAAAATGGGTTTAGGAGGGACATTAAGAAATTAACTTGCTCTGAAATGGTCTTTGAAAAGTATTTCTTGATGTTGAGGTATCCAAAAAGCTGTAAAGTATAGTTGTGGGTGAAAAAGATAAGTACTTCAAGTCGGAGAATGGGTTAAGAAGGGACATTAAGAAAATAACTTGCTCTGAAATGGTCTTTGAAAAGTATTTCTTGGTGTTGAGGTATCCAAAAAGCTGTAAGGTCTAGTTGTGGTGAAAAAGATAAGCACTTCAAGTTGGAAAATGGGTTTAGAAGGGACATTAAGAAAGTAACTTGCTCTGAAATGGTCTTTGAAAAGTATTTCTTTGTGTTGAGGTATCCAAAAAGCTGTAAAGTATAGTTGTGATGAAAAAGATAAGTACTTCAAGTGGGAAAATGGGTTTAGAAGGGACATTAAGAAATTAACTTGCTCTGAAATGGTCTTTGAAAAGTATTTCTTGGTGTTGAGATATCCAAAAATCTGTAAAGTATAGTTGTGGGTGAAAAAGATAAGTACTTCAAGTTGGAAAATGGGTTTAGGAAGGGCATTAAGAAAGTAACTTGCTCTAAAATGGTCTTTGAAAAGTATTTCTTGGTGTTGAGGTATCCAAAAAGCTGTAAAGTATAGTTTTGGGTGAAAAAGATAAGTACTTCAAGTTGGAAAATGGGTTTAGGAGGGACATTAAGAAAGTAACTTGCTCTGAAATGGACTTTGAAAAGTATTTCTTGGTGTTGAGGTATCCAAAAAGCTGTAGAGTATAGCTGTGGGTGAAAAAGATAAGTACTTCAAGTGGGAAAAATGGGTTTAGGAAGGACATTAAGAAAGTAACTTGCTCTGAAATGGTCTTTGAAAAGTATTTCTTGATGTTGAGGTATCCAAAAAGCTGTAGAGTATAGTTGTGAGTGAAAAAGATAAGTACTTCAAGTTGGAAAATGGGTTTAGAATGAACATTAAGAAAGGAAGTTGCTCTGAAATGACTTTTGAAAAGTATTTCTTGATGTTGAGGTATCCAAAAAGCTGTAAAGTATAGTTGTGAGTGAAGGGATTGGTACTTCAAGTTGGAAAATGGGTTTAGGAATGACATTATGAAAGGAACTTGTTCTGAAAAGATATAATAAAGCCATAAAAAGTGTTAAAAATGGAGAGGGGGCTCTTTGGAGGGGCCCGGGGAGGGGGGGGGCGTTTGGGGATCCAGGGGCCCTTGAGGGCTGGGGTGGTCATATGGGAGCCCGGGGGACCTTTGAGGACCGGGGTGGGCCTTTGGGGGCCTGGGGAGGGTCTTTGAGGGTCTGAGGGGGACCTTGAGGACCGATTGGTCCTTTGGGAGCCCGGTGGACCTTTGGGGACCGGGGGAGGGCCTTTGGGGGTCCGGGGGCCCTTTGGGAGCCTGGGGGATCTTTGAGGACCGGGGGAGGGCCTTTGGGGGTCTGGGGGGCCTTTGAGCACCGATTGGTCCTTTGGGAACCGGGTGAGGGTCTTTGGGGGTCGGGGGGCCCTTTGGGAGCTTGGGGGACCTTTGAGGACGGGGCTTCCTTCGGGGTGGGGTAGGGGGATTGGAACCCTTTGGGGTTGGGGTAGGGGGATTCGAACCCTTTGGGGTTGTGGTAGGGACCTCACAACAATGTTTAAAATACAACTTGTGTATTATAAACGACCACAGAGTTTCACCCTCAAATTCTCTTCTAAAATCGTCTTTTAAATCATCTTTTAAAATGTCTCTAACTGTTTCGCCGAAATAATTCCATAAAATGGCTAAAACAGTTTCGCCCAAATAATCCTTAAACGTAATTTCAGCATGTTCCTTTTGTTTGGCATCTCTGCGCTGGCACATTTCAAATTATTTAGAAACCTGATTCCCGCGCTAAAACAATTCATCGCTAAGATCTAAACATTCGCTCTGAGACAGTTCTCTTTAGAAACAACAAATTAATTTCCCTTTCGTGAATCTATTCTCTTTAGAAAAAACAAATTAATTCCCCTTTCGTGTCAATCAATCAATCATGACATCATCTGTCATGTGTGATCTAAACTTTGCCCCGGAGACAATTCTCTTTGGAAATACATCAAAGACATTAATTAACTTGACGTCATCTGTCAGACATTCCCCGGAAACAATTTGATTAATGACTCAATAATCCATTAAAGTGAGAAAGTTCCTGTTTTTCCATTCTCACTGACAAAATCCATAAAACAGACATAAATGTGAGAAAGTTCCTGTTTTTTCATTCTCACTGACAAAAACCATAAAAACAGACATAAAAGTGAGAAAATTCCTGTTTTTCAAGTGAGAAAAATACTGTTTTTTTTCATTCTCACTGACAAAAACCATAAAAACAGACATAAATGTGACAAAGTTCCTGTTTTTTCAAATTCTCACTGACAAAAACCATAAACCACGTGGTTCGTCCCGGAGTAGCACCTCCCCTTCTACTGGCGTTGTTTGGGGTGGGCAAGGGAGGTATTTGCCCCCTCCCAATAATGTGGAGAAAAAAAATATTATACATCCCATGCCCTTTGACTATCCAGACATGGACCCCTATTGCCCCTCCCCCTAATAAAATTTCTGGAGATTCGCCCTGCTGCAACATCAAGCCACCTGAGGCCACCACAGCTACGCACACTCCTGGTAACTTAAAAATAAATACAATTTATGTTTAACGGTGATTCTGAATATATTATATGTTGAAATTTTTTTAGACTCACTAAAGCAAGCGGATCCAGGATTTTTGTTCGGGGGGGGGGGGGGGTTTACTAATTTTCGACTCGGTTTTCGACTAATTTTACTAATTTTTATTAAGGTTTTACTAATTTTCGACTCGGTCAAAAATTTCTGGGGGGGGGGGCAAACTCGGTAACCCCCCCCCCCTGGATACGGCCTTGCACTAAAGGAATCAATAAGAAGATCAAAAACTTGATCATAAGAAGATCGAAGATAAGAAGATCACAATAAGAAGATCAAAGATTTTAAAAACTTGATGACGATTCCAAATGGTTTATTTTTCCAGAAATTATTCAATTTAAAAATCCCCGAGCCCATTGTAAATTTTTGGTTGTATACCTACCAAAACAATACAAAAGGAAGAAAGAAAGAAATGATTACAAGGTTATTTGTCTGCATTTTCATCATTTGCAATTAGCACATACGCAAAGGAGAGAAGGATGTTTGCTTTAAAATTTCATGTGTTTTTTTTTTCCGATTCTCCACCTGTTTTTGCGTTTTTTTTTGTTTTTTTTATTTGGCCCCCCTAGTGTCAACTCCCTTAAAAAAAAACTCCAACATGCGTGCCAGTTTTCAGGATAACTTCATTGCACTCAATTTTTCACAAATATCCTTCCTTGGTTCGACTCTCAGGGAAAAAAGGAGAATAATTACTTCAAATAAGCCCGCTTTTCGGTTATGTATTTGACGGGAAAAATACTTTTTTCGAAGGTCAACCCTCAACGAAGACAAAATTCTGGTTACAGGTATCATTTTCATGCTAAAGCTTGTGAACTTGCATAAGCGATAGATTGGCAAATATTTTTTAGCCGAGAAAATGCTCTGAGTTGAGGTCTGGTTACAGAGAAAATTTTGGGTTGAAGGGATAAATTCCATTTTGTTAGATCGTTTTATGACCTGTTGGGAATGATTTTTTTTCTAATTTGTAAAACCCCATACATTTTATCTCTTACTAAGCTAACTAGGCCGAGACTAGCCTAAACAAATCAAAGAAGACTTGCTAGCCTGATTAAAGTAAGACCAAGATGAAATGCTCTAGATTTTCTCTATCTATTGGCATGCGGTTACCAAACTGGCAAAAACTGATGGCAAGTTAAATCAAACGTATTTCAGACGCAATGTAATCAAATTACATGATTAAGAGACTATTCAAAAATTCCTGGCCCTTTTCACAGTCTAATGAAAGTATATCTGATTTCCACAGAATTTATCCAGTAGATGTCTCACATTACAAACCACCCAGTAACATACATTAAATACATAAAAGGCACTATTGAAATAGTCGAGTGTTTACTTTTTTTAATGGGATATACACTCCTTACATAAATGTAAATGTTGGAGAGTATTTCAGCTGCCCTCAGACAAAAACTGAATATCTGCTCAAAATTCAGGATGAACCTCCCCCAATTTGCACAACAATGGATACACACACATTTAAGAAACAGACACAAAAATTTATACTAACATTCAATAATCACAAATTTGGGGCAACTTTTTTTTCTTCTTTTTTTTTAACTAAAAGCGTGTATTATAAGTTTTTATTCATTTATTTTTTTGGTTGATACCAAAATATGGTAAGCTTTACAAAGCTTGTTGCCAAAAAAGAAAAAATTTGGAATGCTTCACAATTTTGTGCGTCATCCTTCAACATGAGCCATGCTAATCTTCTCTGTGTCGTTCTACAATAGATAGCTAGGAACTTATACTGCTAGAAGCAGAAACTACTGTAGGTTCTTCGTGTGAAGCTGATCAACGCCTACGAAAAGCTATTCAAAAAAAGAAACACACTGACATTTGGAATTGTTGCAGTCCATGACAATTCTAGTCCTCGTGGGGCTTGTGGAGCCCCACGGTTCCATGAGTGAAGTGAATGGAAGGCCAGCTTTTACAAGAAGCTCAAAGAAACCGTTGCAACTTACTCAAATCATTGGCGGGACTAGTATCTATTGTGTGTTGGTTTGTTTACGTTAGTTTTTTCTCTCCTCCCCCTCTTCTAATTTTGATAAAGGCTTCCAGATGAGCAGCCGAAATGTTTGGACTTTTACTATTGATAAATTAAACACAGAGAGAGAACTTGACAATTGGTCTAAAACTTACAGCTATTCGTCCGCACAAACAATCCAACTTCATATACCATTTGACTGTTGAAGTAAAACCCCCATGGAGTCTGAGAACCAAACCTGAGTATCGGAATTAAAATAGGGTTCCAATACAAAGTCAAAGAATTATTATTAGATGAAAAATATTTTACAGGGAGGTGGAGGATACACAATACTCAACATGTCTTTAATGCAGCAATGCCATTATCACAAACGTGTTAAACTCAAGTCCAACTCGCTGTCGCTCTTTTTAAACAGTCTATTTTCCTTGTGACATATAAGAGCAATATGTGCTTAAACTCCTATAGATTCCGAGGTAAGGCCCCTTATCCAAAATATACAACTTCAAATGGAATCTACAATCACAAACTTGGGGTCTCAAACCCGGAGAACTTAGTTTCAAAACCAGAAGATGAAATTTTTATTCGAGCACCATTTTTTTTTTTTTACCGTGGATGTCTCTAATTTAAAATATAATTTTCGTATTGTTAAGTGAATTATCTTGCAGTTAAAATTTACTTCTATAAAATAAAAATGATTTAAAAATAATGTTTCAAACAAAAATATTCATAAAATTATTTTATTTAGCGATTAAATTAGGGAAGATAACTGTATTTTTTGCAACAATTTATGTTTAAAATAGAAAAGTATGCCCTTTGAGCTTGTTGGAACGTAACTTGCAATCTGGGGACACACCAGTTCTGTCTCTATGCCCCATGCCTACCCTCAGTGTTAGGTTTAATCTTTTACCCTACTATATTTCCCCCACGCCTTCGATTTGTGAGAAACAACCACGTCAGCCACATATAAATAAGTCAGGGGGGGAGGTGGGAGGGGCTAGCCTTCAAGAATCGACAAATGGGTGAATTATATTTAAAACATAAGAAATCGCAGACAAATAGTCTAACTAATGCTGAGATTGACGGGGGGGGGGGGAGAGAACTCTATGAAACCTGAACCCGGGGTACATGCTTGGATCAAATGTGTAACCCCTTGGATTTTTCGGGTTAGAAGTCATGCCTTGGAATTAATTTCATTTCTTAATACATGGTCAGTCCGTCTTATGAATAGTGAGTCAGATGAGATATGAAATTCCATCGCATGGAAAACATCAAAAGGCCTGTCAAAATTTGACGTGTAAATGACTTTACAAGTTACTCCTTTGCATAATTAAACTAACAATGACTTTCAAAAAAAAAAAACCTCATTGCAAAGAGTTATTAAACGAATGGCAACACCGAAACTTTTATTTCAAAATTAATAATAAGAATTATAAAAAAAAGTAGTTTACTGAAACTAAAGTCTCCAGGACTTTCGACCAGGCAAGTAGGCAGGAAAATATATGTACTTTTTTTAGGGGGGGGGGGGGGGGAGGGGGATAGAGGCAGGGCCATATTTCAAGTTTTGACGATTCTAGACCCAAGCGTTTTGGCTGCTCCGTTTTTGTGAGAGTTTCGGGGGAATCCTCGAAAATTCGGGGATAGTAGAAGCACTAAACAGAACGCAGCTGATGAGCCAAAAGTAATGAAAGAGAGGTGATGCCAAACTCTCAGCTGCCATTCTTGGGAGACATCTGACAGTTTATAAGCGGCCACGGAATTCCTGTTTTTGTTTTAAAATCCCTTTTCGGTGAATAGGCAGCGCGGTGGCTGAGTGCATCTGGCACTTTGATGATAAATCACAGCAGTTCAGTTTTGTTAAGAAAAAATCACTCTGGGATAATTTATTGCGCCCCCTGGCATTGTACGCACCTAGGCCCAGGCCTAGTGGGCTTATTGGTAAAACCTGGCCTGGATACAGGCAACTCGATATTTTTTTAATTTATCAATGCCGGTGATTAATGATGGAGGGATAGCAAGTGGAACACATTCTTAGTCTTGGAGCCAGCTACTCAAAAGAGCAAAAAAAACCCAGTGGATTATAGAAATCACACAAAATTGAAAAAAAAAGTTATAACACCAGAGGAACAGAGGAACTATTTGTAAAAACAAACCTTGTGACAAGAAAATTTTTCGTTCTGAATACTGGCTAAAATTTCACACAGGCAAAAAGAAGAACCAATCTGGCTTTAGGAAGCCAAGGCAATTTGGCTTCCCTTTCTGACACACGCGTAAGGAAGTGTGTGAATGGCTTACGAAAATACATTATTGACGAAATCTAATGAAAATAAAGCAAATTTTATCTAGGGGTTATGTGAAACTAATCTCTATATTGTTATTGGGGTTAAAACTTTAGAGGTGATCAGAAAAACCTTTCCAGTTCTTGTAAACGACTCAAATATAGTGTTATCATAGACCCAAATATCAGGAAAATGCACAGAGAAATACGCAGATTTTTTTTTTTTCTTTTTTTTAAGGAACTATTTTGTTGTAGATCTTCGTAAAAACAGAAAATAGTGCGAATCATACAGAAAAAATTTAAGCTCAGATTGCGGGTATGTCAAGATTTAGATGGGAAGACTGGCCAAAAAGACACCCGTGGAGGTGGCTGATTACAGAATTATAGAGAGGATGGCAAGGGATACCAAAAGGGCCAAAAGGGATACCAAATTTTTTCCGAGGATTTGGAAGACGTATATATCCTGTCCATTCCTTTCCTTTGTGTTTATGCATGATTATAGATATGCTTTGAAGTAATACTACTACTAATGACAACTCACCGCAGAACCAAACCGCCTGATGCCAACACAGCTACGTATGCTCCTCCCCCATTCCAATCTGTTCAAGGCCTCCTTCTTTACACTTTCCCAGGAAGTTCTCATTTCCATTAAATCTTTTCTTACGACATCCTCCCACCCCAACCGAGGACGACCTGCTTTCCGTTTAGTCCTAGACGGTTCGCCGAAAAGGACAATCTTTGACAATCTGTCATCCTTCATCTGCAGAACGAGCCCTAGGCATCTCAACCTTTCTTTCATTATAGCCCTAGAAAGCGGGATCGAACCACACTTTTCGTACAGCCTACTGTTTTTGAAATACGGTCAGTCAGTTGGGTACCCAAAACAATCCCCAGGGAAAATAATCCATATACCGTGAAGCAAACAAACAAATTAAAGAGCAAAGTTGATCTCAAATAAGAATTCAATAATTTTGAAAGGTCTTTTGTTAGAACGTCGGCAGTATTTTAAAAAATAGTCTAGGGATAACCTGCGTTTTATTAAGCAACTAAAAAACCAAAATGACATATTTTGTCTCATTACATAAAATTTGTTGGCAATTCCAGACACAAAGGCAATCCTGAGAAGAAAGCAAAGAGATAAATTCAATTTGCCAAAATTTTAGTGGTCCCAATAAAATTTCTTGAGAATGCAAATTAATCATTTAGCTTGCATGAAAATGCTGGAAACTAAACGCTGGAATTGAGTGCTGGAATTAGTTCTTAGAAGAAAAAAAATTATGAATCTGGGTTTCTGAAATTATACAATGCATTATTTAGGATTTTATTGTACGAGATGTGTCTCGGCAAAGGCGGATCTAGAGCAAAACGTAATGATCGTGCCATAAAAGTCCTGGGAGCCCGGCGTAACCGGCCCCCTGGATCCGCCTGTCTCGGGCTTTCCTATGGTTTTGCAGACCAACTTCAAACACTCTAAAACACTGGTTCAGCTTTTTTTTTAATTTCGTTTTTTTAGATGTCTAGTAATTCCCCATGTCAGTTTAAAAAAAACGAATTAGCAAAATAGCTCATAACTTGGAAGAAGAATTGCGCTTTTTTAAACTTAGGGATCCGTTGTTGGAAAAGATAGTTGGGAGATTAATGTGGCAACCCCTATAAAGTAGTTTCTGATTGGTGGATTACTTTTGCTGATCAATCATAGACCTTTTTACTTTTTCTTACGCTACGGAGTAGCAACCTACGGCCCAGGGCTCTATCATATACGTTCTACGGCCCTGATAAGTTATATCCTGAGTGATATACATAAAATATAGTCAATTGTTTATTGCAAGTGACATGCTTTCCAAAACGTTCTAAAAGCCGGGGAAGAGAGAAACATTCCTTTCAAAACAATTTCGTGACATACACAATTTCGTGATATCCACAATTTCGTGACATCCACATTTTCCTGGAGGATGTGACATCCTGTGGTGGCACTGTAGATAAATCTTTCCCAAGAGATATGTGATCCAGGGTTCGACCACAGCTGCCACGGGGCTGACGCAAGGACTTCAGTAGTCAAGAAGCATCGCTAATCAATATACGAGAAGAATGGGGCCTGAACTGCTAAAATGTGTTTGTAGGTCATAATTTTCAAATTTTTCAAGGGGATTCCTCCGGATAAATGACCTTCATATGGGATAACCCCTACCCGGTACTTGTATGGAATCGGGTAAACATGCGATGAAATACCGCATCGAAATCTCAAAGCTGCTATTGATAAACAGGTTTTGTGAGATGTTGCTCACTCCGTGACAAAGATTTAAACTTTAGTTTTTTGGGGTTTAGGGGGACTAAAGGGTTGCTAAGTTAGTTTAGGTTACGTACTTAACATATGCTATGCTTTACCCCCATCTCCCTAATGTGCAAATATATAGCCCAAATTTGTTTCTAAACTATTATATTTTCATCCTATTTTTTTTTTTTAGCATTAACCAAACTTCACATCTCGCCTGTTTACCGCATTCCATACAAGTACCCTACCCTTTCCACCTCTAATAAGGAAAGAATATGAACGTTACCTCTTAATTAAACTCAACTATGTGTGTAAAATGTGCCACAAAATCGCAGAGGAAGAGAAATTATCTGTCGAAAGCTTGCTGAAACGCACAAAAAAGTAAACAACAATAAATAAACACACATGCATTTGTTCGAACCAGAGGTTCAAGATCGAACCTCTTTTTAGTAAGATCGACCATGTTTCCACTTTTCCACTTTTTCTAAAATCACGTATATTTTCTTATCGTATAATAACTTTGGATTAAAACTAAAAAAAAAAATAAGAAAATTTCCTGTCATATTTTACTACTGTGGACGATATAGAAAGGGTTTTGGCCATTATTAAAAAAAATATTTTTCAAACATGTCAAAGAAAAAAAAAAAAAAAAAAATTCGACATTTCCTGACTTCCCTTTTATTTTCAAACCCACAAAATGTTTCCTGTTACAATATAAGATTCCTCTATTAGACATGAAGTAGTAAACAATTCTTTGTGCTAATAGGTGTTTTGTTAATTATATTTATGAATATTTTCGTGTGTTGCATTAAAAGTACAAAGGACACTGAAAATGAAACCTGATCATTTGAGATCAGATCATTGAGATATGGTGTAGAGGCAGTTTTAGAGGGGCACTTGCTCTGGACACACGAAATTTTAGGGGGTGCAATATTTTAAATACATAATCTAACATTTATAATCACTGTAATTTTGAAATATTAATTTTTATTAAATAAAGTGGAAGGCACAGTTGGCAGTAAGCATAAGCAAACCAAATCCGAAATTTTTATTTTTCCCATAATTTTTTTTATTTTTTTTTCTTATATTTTAATTTTTATTATTTTATTTTTTATTTTATTTTTTTATTTTTTATCACATTTTTATTTTTTTATTTTTCCTATATAAAGTAAGAAAGTCAGATTTGAATAAATGAAAATTTGATACTATTTCTAATTTTGTTAAAAGGCCTGACAATTTTTGGGAGACAGGGGTGTAGGCGCTAATCAAGATTATATCCCAGGCGCAAGACACTGCACAGGTGTAATTTTGAAAATTAGCAAAACTGGGAGTTTAATTTTTAATGAAAAAAGGCCTCCGTAGACAGTTGTTGGTAGTAACGGGCGGCAATTAAAAAAAAACAAAAGGCGAGTGAAACTTCAGAGAAAAATAAGAGATAAAACACAAGGCCCCAAAGAGCTTAAGAAGGTGAAGCTTTTTCTTAGAATGTGTAATTGCCTTGAGAAACAAGAGATTGTTACAATTTTTGCAGACGAAAAGCATTATCAAATTTAATTACCTAGTTTTGCTGATATTTTGATATAAGTATATCTTATTTGAATTTAATTTCTACTTTTATTTCAACTTATATTAGATTTGGTTTTTATACTTATTTTTAAAATAAGTATATTTTATTTTAATTTTTACTTATATTTTCACTTACATTATGTTTAATTTTTATTTATTTAACTTAAATTTTAATATAAGTATATTTTATATTTATATTTTAATTTTTAGGTTACTAGT
>CM051272.1:55486881-55571381 GCA_027921565.1 Artemia sinica
AAAGTGATCAGAGCGCAACTACTCTCCCCCCCCCACACACACACAAGCACGTCGTGTTTTCCCGAGATGCATCCAATAGATATTTTGAAACAGGCCTTTATTCAAATAGTCCAAAGATCATATAACAAGGCTTTTGAGGTTGATACGAACCAACAGAGCCTAAGGGTGGGGGTTGTAAGCTATGCCCATGGGGCATTTGAGGTTCTTATAGAAAGGATGGTTGAATAAACTTAAGAGGTGGCCTCATTTGGTTGAAATTGGAAGTTCTAGTTCCCTTTTAAGGGACAATAGTGATGGAGGTCAACTAGCTCTCCCGTCTCCAACTACCCCTCTTTTCATTAACTCTATATGACTGAAATTGTACAATGACAATTTTGTTCAAAAAAAGTCCAAAAAAACATATAACAATGCCTCCAAGGTTGGAAACATCCCCCCAGAGCCCTGGAGCAAGGGCTTTAAGTTATGTTCTGGGGACAAATAAGGTTCTTATGGAGTGGGTGGTCGTATCAAATTCAGATGGATCTCATTTGATTTTAAATTGGAAGTTATAGTGTCCTTTTTAAGAGTCAAAGTGATTTGAGAGACCTCCCCCCTCCACGCCCATCATTTTCCACAACAAACATCCAAACAAAGTTTTGAGACATCAATTTTTTCAGCATTGTTGAAAAGATCATTAATTAAGTGTTTGGGGATGGCAGATGAAAAATCTGTTGTGTTCTTCCCACATAAAAGAACACAACAGATTTTAGAAAATAGGCTACAGCAACATAAGAATGCCATAGATTGCTCTCTAAAACAAAATGAAACACCGGGAATGTTTGAGTCAGCTGTTGCAGAACATGTTTATAATTTTCCTCATCACAGTATTTTATTTGATCAAACAAAAATAGTAGATACGTCTGTAGGACTTTTACAAAGCTTCAGGGAAATTATAGAAATAAAAAAGATTATATATGGGGGTATTAGTATCAATAGAGATGAAGGGGAATTTAGGATCAATTCAATTTATAATACTTTAATTAAAAAGCAGGCAAGATATTCAACCAGTACTGATTTTAATAATAGTTCTAAAACGAAAGATGACCTTGCGAACAAAGGTCAGAATGGGTTAAATGCTGGGAAAAGTAAACGAACTGCAGCTAAGCTTGCAAGCCAACGAATCCGTTCAATTTATAATTCAAAAATTGGATATTGAACTTGTGAGAATTAATTAGGGGTTATGGGCCGGGGTTAGCTGACCTTTATTGTTTTGGAATAAGTATAAATATATTCTTCATTTTTTTGATAGATTTCCATTTATATACTGTGAGAAGGCGAGCTGAATCATTATAGACATTCGATTTTGTTTATACGCCAGTACATGGAAGTTTTTATTAAATATGTGAGTTTTTGTTTCCTATTTATTTAAATTTTTTGTTTTGTTTTTTTCTTTCTCTTTATAAGTTTAGTATGTTTCATTTTGATGTAATTTAAGTTTTTTTAAAAGAAAATTTTTTGTTTCATTTTCTCTTTTTTTCCGTTGAGAAAGGCTCCCGGACGTGGGGGCCGAAATATTCGGATTATGTTTGTTTAAATTAAGTGTTTATTTTATTGTATTCAATGCTTTATAAAAATTAAAACCCGTTTTTCTTGCTTAATTTTTCGTAAATGGAAAAGCAGTGTGGTCTAAGAAAATCATTTATAAATTTCGACCAAAAGTATGAGCCAGGGAGACCAGAAGATTTACAGCTTTATCTTACAATCATAAAAAATACCACGTGCACCATAAATTGGTGCACATAGTAAATATAAAATTAAAGGTTATTGTCATATACTTTCAGGTCAAAAAGTGTGCTTTATTTTTGTGAGACGTGTTTCTAAACCAATTACATTATTCCCTATTTCTGGGAAGTATAAAATGGCCCCGTCGTTTTAGATCCTGATTGTCTTTTAAAGTAATATTAAACTGGCAAAATAACTGGATTTGACTCTAAACTATATTGAATAAATAAATATGTCATTTAAAAATTAATTGATTATTTTTTGTAAAATTCTAAGCCAGTAAAAAGAAAGAAAAATTTTAAATTTGAAACTAAAAAAAAAAATAATTTGAAGTTGATTTTAAACTGAAATTAAAATTTAAAAATTCAAAACATTTTGAATTTAAAAAAAATTAGAAATTTAAGTCAACAAATTTTTAAACAACCTTCTTACACCTAAATTATGTTTCTCTGTGAACATCGGTTGAGAAAATTCCACACTATAAAATAGCAGCAGCGTCTAATATGAAATTTGCTTTCCTACATAGCAACGCCAAAAAGGGGGTCAATTAAGCCAATGGGTTCAATTTAACTAATTTTTTTCCGCGCCTTTTGTTTTGTAAAAAAATCCGGCAAACAGGAAATTTTTCGGTGTAATTCAATCACTAAATCTCTGGAATGTTATTTGGAGTGTTCCGGTGTCAGGTCTCATGTTTCCTTTTCATACAGTCATAGAAAAAAGGGCGTTTACTTCCATTGTTCTTTAGCCAGGCCTAAGTATTGGTATTGCTGTCGCTTTCATTCAAATCGATTGTATCGATATGTTAATTGAAACCCTAAGTAAACACTGAATAGGTCTAATCATTCAATTAATTATGTATTGTAGCGGGATAGGCTTTTAGCCTTCTATGGAACGTTCAGTGTTTAAAACAATTCTAAAAACAACTTTGGTACTTATGTATTACAGCGACCACACCTAAGAAGTAAAGTTAGATTAATCCTAACGAAATATTCCAAAGTGTGATGAAAATATAATAATTTAGTAACAAAATTATCGAAACTAGAATAGTGAATTATGGAAAGCAAGCTGCCCAGAACGCATTATATTAAATACCTAACCTAACCAACTATATTAATATATTAAATATTTAATGAAAATATACCTGCACAGTTGTTTATCTCGCTCTGGCTAAGCCAATTATCTCCAAATGCGCAAAATGAAACTGGTTTAACAACAGATCAAGAACAACAGTGTGGTCACTATAATACATAAGGACCACAACTTTTTATGCCACGGTATTTGCATAACAAGGACTTAAGGAGGTGCAGAGAGCGGATAAATAAGCAGGAAGTGGACTGGGGCTGCAAAAAAAACACTGGTAAATTATAAAAAATATAGTTTTTAGCGGGGGCAGGAGGGAGGTGTTTCCGAAGCCCCCACCTCCTGCGCACGTCCTGGCTTAGAGTCTTAATTTTCACAGAAGTGGAAAAAGCCAGGAGTGGTGTCGTTTCACAGCAAGGACGCGTGCAGGATTTTTGTTTGGGGGATGTTTTACGCTTAAAAAAATGCTTCAAAAATTAGTTTATATGCATTTTGTTACGTTTTTGCGAGTCGAACAAAAATTTAGGGAGGGGGGGGGGTTAAATGCGGTGAGAGTCCTTTCGGGTGTCAGTCCTTGATCCGATATCTGCGAGGCAAGGGCTAAATTCTCGTCAACGAAAAACTGCTGGTTGGATCTCTCACAGTTGGTTACGAGTGGTAGTCTTTTAGATCGCAAAAAGGATCTTAAGTCTGATTCAATAGCTTGTAGAGTATTTCGTATTCGAAGTGAATGCCATATAAAGTTTCACGCATTGCTTCTTTATTCTTTTTAAGACGCGTCTTCGCATGCAGAGGCCAACGTCTATAGGATATTGATACCACTCATCGTTCCAGTGTATCACTGTAACATCTTTCCAGTGCACCACTCATCGTTCCAGTGTACCACTGTAAAATCTTTCCAGTGCACCACTCATCGTTCCAGTGTATCACTGGAACATCTTTCCAGTGCACCACTCATCGTTCCAGTGTATCACTCATTGTTGCTTCGTGCCTGCAATACTTGCTTCAACAGTTGTATAATTAAACACCAAATTCTAAACGTAAAAAGGAACACACACGTTCCTTTTGTGAAATAGAATCATATGTGCTGGTTGACAACCATGACCAATTGGTCAGAGGTGCAGCAATACTTCATTCATCTTATAGTAGATCGGACTGGCTAAACTGAATCGCTAAACTGAAACGGCTAAACTGAAACTCCGAGTCACAGAATGATTTTAATGTTCTGAATTAGTTCGAAGAAGACTTTTTTCAATTCCCAGACTGAAAGTTCAAACTCAATTTGCAGCTGTATTTTTGGGATCTGCTGATCCGTGTAAAAGAAGCTCGACTTGTACCAATCGTTCCACTCGCAAATACGCAAAAATAAGTGAACAAAACTGCCTTACGCAAAAAAATATGAATTGGATATTCCTTTTTTTTTGCACAAAGCAACTGGAATATAGAATTAAATGAGTGTGATATCGTTAGTTTTCATTATTTCAAACGCATGTTTTGTTTTTATTTAAGACTTTTTTTTTTACATTTTTGTTTCATACGTTACAATTCGGAAATATTTTATCCAGCTGGTTAGTTTTTTTTATTGTAACTTTATTGTATTTTTATTGTTTTTTATTGTTTATTATTGTATTTTATTTATTGTGTCTTTATTCGTTTTTTTATTGTATTGTTATTTATTTTTATTGTTTTATTTTTTTTATTATTGTTTTTTGTTTTATTATATTTTGGACCGATATTCACGCTCTATCTTCAGTACTTAATCAATATTGATTAAGAACTGAAGATAAAGCGTGAATATCTGTCCAAAATATATGCCACTTGTCATGCCTTCTCTAATCTGACCTTCTTCTCTTCTATAGCTCTTCTCCGGTCCGTCTAGCCTAATTCCCATTGCGTTTAATTTTTATTTTTCTTCATCGCTTCTACCCAATTTGAGGATAAATAATTCTGATGACGATTAGATCGTCATCATTTCATAAAGGGAAATAATTTTCTTTGGCATTTCTGCTGATGACGATCACTGTACATGTCATCGAAATATTCAGTTTATCTTTTTTAATTGTTTTATTTTTCACTGTCTATTAAAAGGATTTATCACTATTCGAACTGTTATTTATCGTCATGGAAAGGCAGCGTGGTCTTCGAAATTACCAACCAATTTGAGCTCAAAATTATCTTCAAAATTCAGTTGTTTTTCAAGCAGGTAGTTAAGGGAGACTATTAAATATGGGAAGTCTTCGAGATTATTTAAAATTGGTAGTTATCAAGGACGTTCATTGACGAGGACATCGGTCCCCCTCCAGAATCCTAAATTTTACAAATTTCTTGGAACTTTTCATTTATATCATATTTTTTTTTATTATTCACCCAAAAACATTTTTGGTGCTTATCGTCTGCAAGATTTGCAACTCGTCTGCAAAAATTGGACATTATTGATAACATTGTCCAACTAGCTACTCAGCCACATAGTTATCCATATCTGCTTCACATACAAACTTTGGGTATGAACTGGTCGAGATGCCTTCTGATTCTGGTCGCCAAGAGATTGAGGGGCCTTTGCACTCATGCCCCTTAAATCTTCCAACTATTTAACTGTCTACCTTTGATTTCTCTTATTTTCTTATTGTTCCCCTATTTTTTGCGTTTCTTCAGAACTTATGACCTCCCCCTTCTCAAATAGATTCTCAAGTATATAATTACCAAAAGCAAGCTCGTACCCAATATTTTTTTTTCGGAGGGGGTTTTACAATTTTTTTTTTTTTTTTTTTTTTTGGGGGGGGGGGGTTTACACAAGAAAAATCCTCAAAAAACTCGTACAAAAATTTGTTTATGTCCATTTTTGTTACGTTTTTACGAGTCAGACAAACATTTTGGGGGGGGGGGGTCAAACCCCTAACCCACCCCCCTGGATACGGCCTTGCCAGAAAGAATACTTTATATGGAACGAATGTGATAACCAATTGAAAGCCAATCTTCCAAACCTAGGTAGTACTAACACAGATTGCTTTACAAAATCAATTTAAATTTGCCCATCAAGTTAAAAAAAAGTTAAAGTGGCTATACAACTTCTCACTTAAAGCATGGCAAGAGCCTATGCTTGCATGATGGGAAGACTTGCGGAAGAACTAGAATAAAACCATGAGGACAGCCAACATTTAAGAGGGGAGGTAGTAGAGGTTTTTCTTCTGGGAGAGGAGTTGTCTGAAATTCTGAATATCATAGACAACCTTCCTGGCTTGAATCTTTATTTTCCGGTGGGGACTTCAAGAGTAACCTTTAATGGGGAAATTTGTTACCCTCCACCTGTCCAGTGTCCAGCTAAGGCCAGAATCACCCTTAAAATGGTCGCACGCAACTGTATTTCCATTTTCCACTGACAGATTGATCTTTTTTTGGGTTTTGAACCCCCAAAACAAAGGAAAAAGTAAGTGACTCTACCCCTAGAGCACAGTTTATAGAATTAGCAGTATGATCATCCTCTATCTCTCCCATTATAAAAACCCGGACAGGGGTGCGAGTGCTCCGGAGAACGTTTTTGCAGATAGAAACATAGGCGTTATCAGATCTTTTCGCGGGTAGACAAGTCAGATTTCTCTTGGACACGAAACAAGTGGAAACCCGCTATTACGAATAATGCACTTGGTAACCATTTCTCAGTGATTGACGATAACAAACTAATCCGCTAAGGCAGAAACAAGTGGGAGGAGCTTTTTGTTCGCACCGAGACCGAAGACCAGAAATTATCTGCGATAAGCTTACTGTCTATAAACTGTGCCCTAGAGTTAGACCTCCTTGCATCATCTGGATAAAACGATCTGAGTTAAAAAAACAAAACAAAAAAAAAAACCACTTTAGCATAGACCCCTGGCTAGTATGCCAAGAAATTCCAAGTGTATTCAATAAATTTAAAGCCCAATATAAATTTGATACTATTGGCCGATCATAAATTATAGCCTTTTTAATTTTTTTTAATAATTACGCGACCTGCATTGACTGGTATTCACTCCATTACTGGCTTCTTTAACAAGTTTAGATTTTTATGAGACCCAGTGGCAACAATGGAAGGGGGCAGGGGAGTGTATTTGCCCCCTATATTCTTGCTCCCTTAGATTCGAAAAAATACCTTGTTGTTTTGTCGTTGTTTTTTTTTTTGGGGGGGGGGGGTATTTCATTAAAAATCTCATTTTTTGGTGTTTTCATTGGAATTTATTTAAAGACAATTTTGCCACATTTCCTATATTTGAAAAATACATTTCTTCCCCCCCTCCAAGTTTGTGTAAATGAAGCCACTGATAAGAACTGATACACCTGTCTTCCCAAAATACCAAACAAGAAATCAATGCAAAGAACATCGAGGGTTTGAAAAAGACAGCGGAAATGCTAAGAATTTTTTAAAAGAAAACTCGGGAAACATGACACCGGTGTGATAAACGTCAGGTGGAAAATCTGAACATCTCTATTGTACACAGAATTACGTCGGTCTTAAAAATGCAGAGAATTCTTGCAGTGCAAGAATACCAACGGCGAAAAAATGCCAGGTGAACAAAACTTTCAGGAGTTGGTCTAGAGCCTAAATTATGTCCTTAAAGGTCGGTTGAAGTATTTACCCCTCCCTCTCCAACCACAACTGGTTTTTGATGAACTTGGATAAACTTCATAGTATAAGAGTGAAACTTTCAGAAGTAGATCTACAGCAGCACCAAAGAGACCTAGTGGCAAATTTATCCTTTTCTTGATATATTGACTAGTTAAAAGATGATGCCTTTACATACCACTGCGCATCACATATGACACACAACACTTGGTGCACCTCTTAGTGCTCTTTTAACTATATAGATTGCTACCTTTACGAATGTGTACCCTTGACGTAAAATTTTAGGAAATTGTAATAGATTTGAGAGTTTGCCAGTTTTGTGGCCTGAAAAGAATATTGACGGAAGGCAGAGGAGATCTTATAAAACTCCGACCCGATGAAGACCACTCGAGGTGAATAGAGCTTGTCCAGAATGAAGCAGACCATATCTGCTGACCACGTACCTCTGGATACGGGGTTTCCCCCTAACTAAACGCTCCGATCAGGATGGCCTCAACCTCATGAGGTGGGTGGAGCCCACCCAGGATTCTCAGTATCCAGGTAAATCCTGGCTCTAATCAGAATCCAGGCCTAGGGGTCGGTTGGGCTTGCAACCCTCCACCCGAGACCCATTTCAACTAATAGCTTAGCAACTGCCTCGGATGACCAACCTTCTTTTATCCCATCACGACCCTTGCCTGCCCCTGGACTGAGAAATTACCAGCGTTTGAATCTTCTTGACCAAGGTGGCCTCCGAATTGCCACCTGGAATGTATTGACATTAAATTTTCCCAGAGCTAAGACGCTTCGGGCGATGGAACTGAAGCGATTCCGCATCTCTATTGCTGGAATAACAGAAACCCACCTAGTCGGGAATGGAAATGATCCCATAAGTGAGGGATACCACCTTCTCTGGTCTGGCCAGACAACCACCAGAAGAAATGGAATCGGACTAGTTCTTGATGACAAATCCAAGAAGTGTCTATTGTCATTCACTCCCGTCTCGGATAGAATCGCTAATGCTCTACTCAATTACAAGCAAGGAAAAATGACGGTCCTTGTTTGTTATTCCCCGACAAAGGAAGCTGACACCGAAACAAAGGACACTTTTTACTCTGCCCTGACGAATGAATTGTCTAAGATATCCCCGCACGATATTGTCATTCTCCTGGGTGACCTTAACGCAACATTAAGCAACAACCACAACTTATGAGCAACAACCACAACTTATGGCGATAAGTCATTGGACCAGTTACTCCGGATTCCCTAAATGACAATGGTCTAAGGCTTCTACAACTCTGCAGCATGCACAACGTTGTGATTACGAATACCATGTTTGCAAGGAAGGACATTCACAAATATACATGGTACAGCAACGACGGCCATACCGAAAAAATGATCGACTACATCATCATGTCACAGAGATGGAGGTCTTCGATCAGTAACTGCGGGACGTATAGGGCAGCTGAGAATGGCAACAGTGACCATCGCCTCGTCGTCCTAACATGCGACTAAGGCTCAAAGCCCATCGCTCAGAACCAAGACCAGTCAAGATCGATGTCTCTCGCCTCTGCGATCAGAAAATACGGTCGAAATATGCCATTGATGTCTCGAACCGCTTCGACCCACTCCTGCCATTTGAAAATTGTGAGGACGCATGGCTCTCCTTCAAAAAGAATGTCCTGGAATCAGCGACAGAAAATGTTGGATGGAAAAAGCGTGCTAATAAAGCGTGGATTCAGTCGGATACGCTTGACGTCATAGAGCAGAGACGCAAGGCGAGGTTACTCGGTGACATGCCAACCCATATTAGCCTTAATGGTGTCCGTAACAAACTGATACAGCGAGACAAAAAGCTGTTTGTGGAAAGGACGGCACAAGAGCTTAAGGGTGCAGCCAAGAAAAGTGACGTTGGCAGTCTCTATAAGCATCTCCGTGATCTAACAGGCAACATAGCCCCCTCGGTTGCATCTGTTGTCTCTGTGGATGGCCAGGCACTCAGTGACGAAGCTGCCCAGGTCAGTCGATGGAAAGACCACTTCTCGGGCCTCCTCAACGCCGAAGCCGTAGCGCAGACTGACCAGGAACTCATCAGTCTAGCCGCCAACACCAGGAACTGCTGACAAGTGACGAAGAAACTCCTTTCACGTCATCAGAAATCAACACAGCAGTAAAACGTTTGAAGAACAACAAAGCGGCAGGCGTATGTGGAATATCTGCAGAGCTCTGCAGAGAATATCATGCCGGACCGGCGATGCTACTTTGGCTCCATATGCTGTTTTCTGTGGTTTTGGCTTACAGAATGGATCCCGAAGGACTGGCGATCTGGTATAATCCTGCCCTTATGGAAGAGAAAGGGAGCAAGAGCATCTGTTCGAACTACAGAGGCATAACGCTACTTTCAGTGCCTGGAAAGCTCTTTGCTATGACCCTGCTGGATAGATGCACGAGTATCCTCAGAAGAAAGAGGAAAGTCCAGAAGGTGGGGTTTATGCCGGGAGATTCACTGTCGAACAAATCTTTACCATGCGCCAGTTAATTGAGAAGACGAAGGAATTCAGGAGGAAAGCATATGTAGCCTTTGTGGACTTCAAGGTTGCGTTTGACTCGGTGGATCGCAACTCGCTCTGGCTGATACTTCGATCAAACGGTCTACTAGACAAATACTGCATGTTGTTTGAAAATCTTTACGAAGAAACCGTGGGTTGCGTCCAAGTCAACGGCAAACGGAGCACAACATTCGGCATCAAAACCGGTGTACGACAAGGGTGTGCCGCCGCCCCGGAACTGTTCAATTGCGCGATAGACCATATCATGACACGAACAACAAATCTCCTTCCCTTTGGTCCGCAGTTTGGAGATCGCGTTCTGACTGACGCTGACTTTGCAGATGATCTTGGTCTCGTTGCTGACTCGATCGACCAGTTGACTGACGTTCTGGAAGTCCTGCAGGAAGAGGCAGCAAAATTGGGGCTGAATAAATTGGGTTAAGACGAAGATAATGGCGATTGAGCCCCCAAGCCCAGTCTCTCCCCCCTGAGAACATAACTGTTGGCGGAGCTCCTGTTTAAGTTGTAACGAACTTCACTTATCTTGGCTCCGTGCTGTCTAATGACGGCTCTATAGAGGAAGAGGTGTGCCTTTGAGTTTCAAAAGCCTCGTCTATCGTCTGAAGGCTCAACAATATCTGGAGAATGCCGCATATATCTAGGCGCACAAAGATGCGAATTTATAATGCATCCGTAAGCTCGGTCCTCCTCTATGCAGCGGAAACCTGGCCTCTCAAATCAACAATCCTCAGTATGATAGACGTCTGCCAGAAGAAACAGCTCCGTCGGATTGAGGGACTTTGACGGAACGATTTTGTAAGCAACGCAAGGTTGTTTGCACTCACCTCCCAAGTGCCATTCTCTGTCCAAATAGCGCACCGTACTCTCAGATGGTTCGGACACTACCTGCGTATGCCGACGACAACCCCAGCCCGAATAATCTACGATTTTGACACTAAAGATCATGGCTGGTCTCGCCCGAGGGGCAGACCTCAGAAAAGGTGGAAGGATAGCCTCAATAAATTCCTTGAGATAGCTAACATTGCTGTCGACGAGACTCCACTAATAGCAGCAGAACGGTCAGCGTGGAGGAACAGAGTTGCGACGCTCTCTACGCCACCCCAAACGCGGCAGGAGCCTTAAGTAAGTCAAGTAAGTCGATGAAGACCACCAGCCCCCAACAAACAAAAATCAAGTTAAGGAAACAATATGAATATGAGCTTTGTGGTTTTAGTCATTTTTTAAGATTTGCAGCACTATCAACTGTTTCATTATGTGCCGTTAGTCTTACGTCATGTACAACATAGTACTATAAATAATAATAATAATAATAATAATAATTTATTTATTACCCACTATAAAAAGAAGCGGAGTACATCAAGAACAAAAAAAAAAACAAAAAACGAAAAAAAAAAACAACAAAAAAGCAAACTCGCACACTTAACAATATTTACATAAAACGACGTAAATTATGGTGCGCAGTAAGACCTGCAGATAACGACAGCTTTCCCGCAAGCACAGTCACTTTTTCCCGTAAATCAGGGAGGCCGAATCGCGATATTAGATGCCGGTTCCGGAACCACGGAGGGAGGCACAAAAGGTACCGAGAATATTTTAAATAATAAGTCCGGATAGATTTCAGATCTTTAGGCTTCAGAATTGGAAGAAAACTAGATAAAAAAAAAAAATAATAGAATGATCGCAAAATGAAGAATATAATTTCCCAAAAGCTTTTCTATTTTACCTCTCTCTATTTGCAACAATTTTTGGATATCCTATCTGAATTTTTTTTTTTTCATTAGAAACTGTCAGAGCCCGAAGTGTTTTGAGATTATTAGTAATCTGAAGACCAAGCCCACCGAAAAGAAGAGACACGGGGAATAGAGAAAAAACCACAGTTAAGAGGGAGACTCGCACTCGAATTAAATGAAGTACATTCGCACTTATCAACGTTCAACATAAGCCCAATCCGTCTGAACTGGTCTGAGATCCAGCTGACAGAATATGAGAGCCCAGCCCTAGAACGACTGACAAGGAGAACATCGTCCGCATAAGCAAGATACGAGACATCAATTCTATCACGATAAAATAAAAGTTCAAAATAGGGATAAAATCCTTTTTAATAGACAGTGTATAATAAATTTCACAAAAAATACCAGATATTTTGAGTCACATATACAGTGACCGTCATCAGTAGTAAAACAAACCTTTTTAGTTTTACTACTGATGACGGTCACTGTATATGTGACCGAAATATCTGGTATTTTTTGTGAAATTTATTATACACTGTCTATTAAAAAGGATTTTTATCCCTATTTTGAACTTATATTTTATCGTCATGGAAAGGCAGTGTGGTCTCCGAAATAATCATTTCCATCAGAAATGAAAGTCGAAGGCAAAGATGAAAGGATAGGAGCACTACCTAACTTAAAAATAGTTGGAGAAAGCACACCACCTTGACGGACCCGACGCCGAAGAAGCACCTTCGAATCAGAAACTACTCCATTACATTTTACCCGAATAAAGAGTTAGGATACCAGTACCGTAACAAGACAAAAATAAAAAAAAAGGGAATAGAGTGCATGTGAGTGGACTATACTATCCAAAGCTTTCGAAAGATCAAGAGCACAGATATGAAGGGGAGATTTATCATTAACAGATTGCAACAGGAAGGAAGCTAGAACACGATGGGTGTGCTGACATCCCAGCCTTTTTGAAAGCCAAATTGGTTTTCACCAAAATTAACATTTTCTGAAACGAAAGGGAGAAGAAAAAAATATATTCAAAAATTTTGCTGAGAGTGCACGAAACAGTAATTGGTCGATAAGAAACTACACTCTGACGAAGTTTTTCCACGCTTTGAAACCTAGGTGACTGTGCCACAGAGAAAACTGTCGGGAACCATAGAAGTAGATAAACACAACTGAAACAGTAGCTGAAGGTGATCTATCCAAGTTGGGGCAAACTACTTTTAGATGATAAGACGAAATTCCGTCTTGATCAACAGAGCTAGATTGCATGTTCTTAATAGCTTGACCAATATCAACAGTAGAAACTGGTAATACATTACTCTGAGAAATACGATTAGGCAAACACGACTCAAGAAGATTAATAAAAAGCTTTTCAACTTCCCGGTTCACCTTGCCGAAAATATCATTATAATACGACACCCGAGTATGAACTGCTATAGGACTTTCAAAAAATCACTACTAAACTTATCCGAATTCAGAACATGAGACCACTCCTTTCTCGACGCAGGAAAATCAAAACCAGATACCCTAGACTGCCGTAAATGTTTTTTATAAGCATGCTTGGTACTTTGCTTCAGATCGAAGACAACTCCTCGATTTGGCCGACTGCAAGACACCCATATTAGTAGCCAAAAATTAACTTTATTCTTTACAACTTTTAATTCTGGGTCCAAAACCCATTCTGGTTTTCTAGTTTTAACTTTAATCTTTTCTAGAGGAACAGCAGTCGCCTCTGCTTGTTTTAAGCACCAAATTATTTTATCATAATATTCATTTAGAGACTGCTTATCATTTGAGAAACGGTCAGTAACTTGAAGCAAATGGTAAGGAACTTTTATAGAACCCAATAACATGCACAACGTAGTAATATAAAGTGCAAAATTAGCTCTACTCCAGTTATTCCTGTAAAACTACTTAGAACTTTGTGTAAATGGTCTAGTAGAACGGAAAGCGACTAGTGAAGCAGAGAACGGAATCGGGAGGTGGTCAATATCACGATCGTCTTCATGAACAAGACAAAGAACAGTCGACATTAATATTTGGCAAGGAAACTACATGGTCAGTATTAGACAAACTTCCAGATTGGTGAATATATGAATAATCAACACTTTTCTCGACTATTTTATAAGCAGAAAAAGCATCAAGGACTATATCGGATCGAACTGACAGACTTGTAATATCTGTGTTGAAGTCACCAACCACTATGAAATCATAACCAGTCGATACAACAGACGCAAGAATAGTCTTAAGATTTGCCGAGGCTTTCATATACGCGTTTAAAGCGGAAATAGTTTTTTTGTTACACGGGAGATACACATTTATCAGCACAGTATTACCAAACCGAACCACAAGGATGAATTTATCACTGTGAAAACACACTGGAGAGAGCAAACTCAGGTTATTCTTAACAATGCACGCGAGGCCTCCAGAAGGTCTACCAAAAAGTGACCTCAGCATTAGTTGTAAAAACGGAATGATTACGACTTCTTTTTAACACGTTAATGCTAATAGAAGTCAAGAGGTGTTCTTGAAGGCATACTATGTCAAGCCGGTCACACAATTCATCAATCATATGCCCCTTTAAACGAGTACCATTTATATTAAGCGAAACAATTGAAACAGGCACAATCATTTCTTCTTGGCAATGATATCTCTCACCACTTTGCATCTAAGACTAAAGGAGGCATGATTTTCACAACAATTGGCACAGCTTGCATCAAGCTGGCAGGGAGGATCCTCGGTGGAAATATGAGGGCCCGCAAAGCGTGCACACTTCGCAACCAAACTTGTACAATCAGCTACTCTATGGTCTGGCGAACGGCATTTGAGACAGCACCGAGGTGCCGACAGATATTCTTTCACAGATAAGTATTCATATCCAAGTTCAACACCATTTTTAATAGCCTTGGCTTTTGACATTGAGTCACAAAACTCAAGCTTAACCGTGCCAGTGCCACCGAGCCGTATAGCTTCCACCACACCTGGATATCCTTGAAATGAATGAGAGGTCTAAGTCCTCCGATATTCCTCTTACTATCCCGAAAAACCACTTAGTGATCAACTTGGATTGTGATTCTGCTAAAATTACTGAAATTGAGTCTTTAAATTCTTCAGCAGCAGATTTTTCAACATTAATTACCCATTTGTCACCTCGCAAAACTCAGCTTGGTTAACTGCATCATGACAGCTTACTTTATCGAGCACTTCTTTGGGTTTTATTGGATCATTTAGTGTTTGCGGCACTTTAGAGACAACAACAGTGGTGTGAGAGTCAATTGACGGCGTCGCACGGGCAGGCAGTGGTGAAAAGTGATTATCATACGAATCGAACTTACTTGAAACAGTCTTTAGGAAGTGTTCCATTCTATTCAATTTTCCGTTCAAACTCGAATAAACCAAAGCAGAAATGACAAGTACATCATTTGGAGAACGAATTACAAACATCGGTAGGTCTATGTCTTCATCGTCACATTTCATGAATATGCTTAACATATCCTTCAGATGGCTTTCCAAAGCCTTCAGCCCCTGTCTTCTCGGAAGCTCAGTCCCAGGTACGGCCGCATCGTAGAGGAGTTTTTTAGTTATGATTACACTCGGCAAGTCCAGAAAAAAATCCTTTACAAACTTCAGTATTTCGTTTTCATTCACTCCATTATCACGGTTAAATTGCACAAAAATTTAAAATCGGCGAAAAAAACAAGTGCATTATTCATTATTCACTGTACATATCATAAGAACCAGATACCAATAAGCGAAGGAAGCGTAGTTTCTTGCTACCAGATCCTTGCAGTTTAAGGGAGTAACACTCCCGGCAGGTACAACAGCTCTAGCGACAAGAAACTCCCCTCTTCTGCTCGCTTATTAGCAAAATTGAATTATAATCAGATTATCAAATCAAATTAAAAAGATAGTAAAATAACAAAGGACCTTATATGAGTGAGTTTATATATCCAATGGTAAAATAGTCCGTAAATATCAATTTATTATTTCACTTATTGCGAAACTGACGGTCACTGCAATCCACTGTAATTTATTCCAAATTTGATCCGGCTTAAATATCAATAGATGTTAAATGATGTCAAATACTAAACATGTCAAATGCTAAATGATGTACTATAGTAAATATAGTACTATGCCTTAAGCAAAAGTCATTTGTTGCTGAACGAGCTGAAGGGCTGCTAGAAAATCATGAAAAACCTTGTACTATGCCTCAAGAAATGTAAGGAGCTAAATTTGGATCCTCTTAAAAAAAAAAATATCTAGAGTGTAAAACGAAACATCCCTCTCCCCTCCTCCCCCACCCCAAAAAAAACAAACCAATTTAATAGAATAATTTATAAACAAATGAACTAAATACAACCGAAGTTTTAGTTCAATGTTGATATAAAACCGGACATTTTTATGCCAGAAATTGGGCTTTTTATTAAAATGAGCACAAACCTGAAGCGACCAAATCACAAATTAGACCTGAACACTTTTTTAAAAAAGCCATGAGTTAGGAAGATACTATTGACATCCAGAAGGATGCTATAAATAAAAGATCCCAAATATATATCTAGAGAGTAGATATAAGATCTAAAATGCGGATATTTAGAGAGATATGTAGAAAAAGGTGTGCTATGTTGTGAAGCTTATTATTTCAATTTAAATAAAAAATGAAACAAGTTTACGAAGAATCAGACCATGTTCTGAGTGCTTTAAATCGATCGAACTCTCACGAACAGATCTGTAAGCGAAATTAGGTCATGAGAAGGCACTTTTCTAGTGCATAATTCTAACCTTCCCGTGAAGGTCGCTATGTGTTGGTAGCAATCCTAAACGTTTGTAAGAAGGTCATTATATGAAGGTCGTTGGTCGTTTGTGTAGGGAAGTCGTTGGTAAGGTCTACACATTTTAATTTGGTTGGGACTCCATTCCTCGCTAAGGTGATTCCCACGACTTGAGCCAGATTTTGAATCAAAATAGAATAAATTATTTCTTTTTTTTAGACAACCTTATACCTACTTTCAGAGTCATTCTCAATACCTTAAAAAGCTAGAGAGGGAGTTTGAAAGTAGGAAGCTCAAAAACCTCTTTCAGGCCCTAATTTTGGTTGAAGATCCATTTCTAAAAGTATCAATGTTACAATAATTTTCCAAATTACAACGCTTCGCTATTTTTTTGAACAAGGAAATGTACGGAGATGGGGAGTCAGAAATACCTCCCAGGCCTTATTTTGGGTGTATATCTGAGAGGTATCATGGTTATAGGACAGCTACCACGTACATTTTCATCCAGTCAAATTCTGATCCAGTAGAAAGAGTGCAAAATCTGGTTGGTTTAAGTGAAATTTTTGATCAGATTAGTAAAATGTTCTAGCACTTGTAACTTTCAAACTAATGCCCAAGTGTCCCACCTATTTTTAATTTATCACTGTTGGCATTTAAGATCTTGCAAAACTGCATTTATAAAAACAATGACAAAAATAAAAGGAGGGAAAGATACTACAACATACTGACTTAAGCCAAAAGCATTATTCCTTCACCGTAAGAAAGAAAGGAAGGCCAAATAACCCCGCCTTTTAATCATTGTTGCTGTATCACGTTTGAGCAAGTGAGAAACATCAAATGTAATTGGCTCTTTTGTATGAAATTTCAAGCCGGTAAAAAGAACAAAAAGCTTTTGAGTCATAAAATTTGTTTCAAGTCAACTCTCTGTTTATTTGTACCTGCAATATGTTTTTTTGCATGTTTTATGCTAGGAAGGAAGCTTGGGAGAATCATGCATGGAGGTTTTCTGCTAAGAAGGAAGCTTGAAAGGAAAATCAAAAATAAAATAGAAATAAAAAGTGAAAGCAAGTCATCCATTATTTGGAACAAACAAAAACTTACCCTTGCATCCATCCAAATCCATACCGTAATGAAAAGGTAAACATTGCTCACACTTCTTTCCTTCCACATTCTTTTTACACCCCACATTGTCCACTTACAGAATCGCAAGTTCCATTATTCAAAGATCCTAAAGAATCACAATCACAAGGTGGACAACCTTCCTCTATATTTCCACGTTTTTCCTGGAATTGGATGCTATATTAATTTAGCAAAGAGAAATTACCAGAGAAATAATAAAAAGCAGACACTTGTATTTTTTCCCCTTTTACTGGTTAGGAGTTGTGTTGTTTACCTTACAGCGTTGCCTACTTTAGGGATACAGAATCACCAATGGAGAGAAAAACAAAGAAAAAAAGGAGGCACATGATAAAGAAAGACACTAATTGAGAAAAATGTCCGAAGGCGTTTTCTTAATTACACTTTTGAATCCTTTTCCGTAATAAATTAAAAAAAAAATCAACTGAAAATAAGGGAAAACTTAAAACTTAAAAACGAATAGAAATTATTAAATATATGAGGGGGATTGCCCTCTCCTCATTACCTCGCTCTTAACGCTAAAGTTGACTTTTTGTCCCAACTCTTTAAGAACAACTCCTGAAAAACAAGGGCTGTTTAATTAGAATAATAATCTTTTTTAAAAGTTCTAAAAGAATCTTCTCTTGGAGTTTCGGTTACTATTGAATTACATTGCTCCTTAATTACAGTTCATTATCACGAACTGTTTGATAGTCAGATATGAATCGAGAAGGCGATAATTTTTATTTATCACAAAAGTTACTCCTCCACGGGGGAAAATATAACAAAATTTGAAAAAAGTCCAAGCAAAACTGGAGTGACGATTTAATTTTATCTTATAATAAGGAAGAAAGAAAGAGAAGAAAACTAAAAAGAAAGATCAAAATCTGAAAAGAAAAAAAGATCGAATATGGGAAGCATAACGAGGGAAATATACAACTTTGGGCGAATGTGAGGATTACAAAAAATTTCCGAAGGCATCCCGTATACCTTAGTAACTTTTCTTATTAGTTTGATTAACGAACGTGTTTTGACATAAAAGGGTAATAAACAACTGAACATAGTTCTGAACAAGTTAAGGGGAGGTAAATAAGGCAAGAATTTCACATTGGATCCTGTTGGCCCATGACTTTTCAGCAAAAAACCTCACTGTTATCTCGGTTGCGGAAAAATATATTATAAACAAAGGTTGTTTGAATGTCATTAATTAGTAAAAATTGGTGAGTAAAAAACTTGGTAATAAAAATTAAAAATTTATAAAAATTATATTTATTATTAAAAATTATTAATAAAAATTAAGAAAGCAGAGGCAACAACTGTAAAGAACTGTATGCCTAATTTATTTCTATCCCATGTACAATGGTAATAAGTTGCGGTAGATACTGAAACAGCAACATATAAATTGTCATTAAAATTATAACGGTAAATTATAGCGGTAAATTGTTAATAATTGACATGAATCCTTTTCTAAAAAAATACATTTCTATGGGGCCAATTAGGTAGGCTGCATAACCGGTAATTAAAAAATTAAATAGTCTGTCCCTTCCCAGAGCCCCAATCGTGTAGTGTAGAGGATGCAAAATCCGCCGGCAACAGGTGCAATATATTTTTTAGCCAGGGGTAGTGCAGAGCGAATTTTAATTTGTTTGTTTTTTGGTCTTGTTTTTTCCCAGGGGCGGTCGTATCGACCCAGTTGATTGGTTTGATCCTATTTGAATGGTTTGATGGTTACCGCATCAAACCATTCACGGTAATAATTTGGTAATTAAAAAAGGCGATTCTGGTCAATAGCAGCCAAATAGCAATAGTAATCAGTTATCAATTACACAAAAATTATGCTAGTAATCAAGTCAAACTAGACATGAAAATAAATTACCACAAATAATGGGACCCTCCTCAAACCCCGTTAGTATTAGGGTATCATTTACACTACTACTACTACTACTAACAACTCATCGCAGCACCAAGCCGCCTGAGGCCAACACAGCTACGCACGGTCCTCCTCCACCCCAATCTATTCAAAGCCTCCCTTTTTACACCCGCCCACCGAAGTTTCCCATTTCCTTTAAATCTTTCTTTATGACGTCCTCCCAACCCAGACGGGGACGACCTGCTTTCCGTTTAGCCCTAGATGGTTGGCCGAAAAGAACAATCTTCGGCAATCTGTCATCCTTCATCCGAACAACATGCCCTAACCACCTCAACCTTTCTTTCATTATAGACCTAGAAAGTGGTATTGAACCACATTTTTCGTATAGCCTATTGTTTTGAAATACGGTCAGTCAGCCGGGTACCCAGAACAAAAATAATCCTTAAGCAATTTCTCTGGAAAACATCTAGCAAATCTTCATCCGCTTTTCGGAGCGTCCATGCTTCAGAGCCATATTTGACCACTGTCATCACTGTAGCTTCTAAGATTCTAATCTTGGTTTGCACACTTATCTTCCTATTCTTCCAGACTTTTTTTAACTGTGAAAAAACACCCTGAGCCTTGGCTATTCTATTTTTAAACATCTTCACTGCTCCCACCATCTTTACTAATAATACTACCAAGGTAAGTGAAAACTGCCCACCTGATCAATCTTTTCATTACCCAACGTCACCTTTTCATCTTCACTTATTCCTAGCCTTAGTGACTTGGTCTTCCTAACATTAATTTTCAAACCAATACTAGCACCCTGAACTCGCAAAAAACCTCTAAAAACTTCATTCATTTTGCTCACACTTTCATCTAGGATGCTTAAATCATCAGCATAATCCAAGTCCAGGAGACTTTTTCCTCCCCATCATTACACCTACTACCTTACTAGAAAGTAAATTTATTCTGAACAGTATAGTTTTATTTCATATTATAAACTTAAAGGAACAACATTAAAACTTAAAACGAACAGAAACTACTCCACATATGGAAAAGAGACTGTCCCCTCCTCAACGCCTCACACTTTACGCTAAAGTTTGGCTCTTTGTCACAACTCTACATTTTAAAGTAACTCTACTTTAGCGTAATGAGCGGGCGTTGAGGAGGGTACAGCCCCTTTTATATATGGAGTAATTTCGGTTTGTTTTTCTTAAGTTTCAATGTTGCTCCGTACTTTCAGTTTTAAAAATTTGTTGTTGTTGTTTTTTAATTATGCAGAAAGTATAATGTCTGTTTACTTTCATGTTAACCCCAAGAACAAATACACATATAAAAATATTTAACTTGAAAGATTTAACGACAAGTCAGGGTTGCCATCTGTAGCACGAAAGTGCTATTTTAGCACTATTACAGTCAATTATTTGACTGTAGCACTGAAAATCGCTGTGTAGGACGCAAATTTGGGCTATTGTAACACTTCAAAAACTGACCGTGGTGGCAACCCTACGACAAGCACTGTGCCCTTACCATTTTTTGGTAAGTTAAACGAGTTGGATAAAAGTTAAACGAGTCAGACCCACAAGAAATCGCAATTACTTGCGAATGCAAGTTGAATTGTGTGAAACAAATTGCATAATTCACATGTAAATAGAAATTAAATAAAACTAGAAATAATATTCAACAAACACCAACTTGTACACACTACTTTTGGCTTAGATAAAAATGCTAAGAAAGTGTTTTTCAATGGTTTCGTAGTACTTTTTAAGTCTTATGTTTATTTTTGGGTCTATGTTTACAGTGGAAAAGGACCTGTTTTTTTCTTTTTTTTTATTAAAAATCTTCCTTATCCATTGGGAAAAATTGTTTTTGCATTTATTTTGTTTTATATACAGTCCCTTTGAACTTCTTGCATTTCTTTCGGTAAAGATTTTTTAAATAGCTTTGTTGTGTTTGAGGCAAGTAGTTTGATTGGCACTGAATGCATAAATGTATAAATTAAAAAATTATCTAAAATTTGGAATTACCGAAATTGTGATCAAACTTTTTCTTTCAAAATAATTTTATTAAATAGTTTACAGTGGATAAATACCTGTTTTTTATTTTTCTTTTTTTCACTGAAAAACTTTCTTACCCATCGGAAAAAAAAAATCAATTGTTTTCTTTTCATTTATTTTTGTTTTACACACAGTCCTTTTGAATTTTTAACAACATTTTTGTAGTTTGGAAGCAAGTGGTTTGATTGACACTGGATGCATATTTATGGCGACAAAATCCCCTCCTCCAACTCCAATGAGGATTTTCTCATCTCCCATCCATTATTTTGTACACAATAATATTTAATTCTCATACAGCAATGGTAACTTCACCCAATTAAAATTTATCCAAAATTATAACTTGAGGACCCGGGCTCTTTTAAAAAAGTTTGATTTTTTAAAACCCCTCCCCTCCCTCTCCTTCCCCTTAAGATATTTTTAAAATGTACCCTTAGGAGTAGTGACGTTCATATTCGTTTTTTCCGAATGCATAACTAATAGTTCAGTGTAGGGCATGGGGGTTAATTAGGGTGATAGTTATCCTTTTTATTCAGGATAAGCCTGAATAACAAAATAATAAACACAGGAGTAAACACAGTAAAAAACGCAAGGAACACAAAACAAACACAGGAGGAATAACAAAATAATAACGAGTTTTTCTAAAGAAGCGAAGTTTGAAAGTAAAAAGTTACATTTTAATTTTGGGAAAACAGTATGCGTAAATTTCACCTTTCTTCAGCTTTGGTAAGGCAAATTGTATGACAAATTTTATACGAACGAAGTACGAAAATTGAAAACTATAAAAAAAAAAAAAATACTCGAAAGTATACCACTAGAAATTTTGTTACTCTTTAAAAACCAACCTGTATCCCCATGTGCACTAAAAAAAAAAGTGCAATTTAAATGATATTTTATGTTTGGTGTTCTTCGTCAAACCTCAGGGCTTAAGATAAAGACAAGTTTAATAAATTATTAATAGACAAGTTTAATAATAAATTAATTAATAAATTATTATGCAAAACTGCTGGTGCTACAAAAACCTGACTAGAATATTGGATTTTTCTTATTTGCCACAAAAAGTGGCACTGTAAAACCCTTTGGATTTCGTCTTAGGTGGCTCTGACGATTCCAGGAAGCTGTGGAAGAAAAATTTCCATCGATCGAGACCTTAATTAAAAGTGGAAGGTCTGATTAAAAGTGAGAAGAAGATCTGATTAAAAGGGTCTTAATTAAAAGTGGAAGGTCTGATTAAAAGTCAGAAGAAGGTCTGATTAAGAAGGTCTTAATTAAAAGTGGAAGGTGTGAAGGACCTTCCACTACCAGTCCCTCCAAGAAAAAAGAAATAATTTCCTGGAGAAGCAGCGACCCAGTTCTAAATATGTGTACCTGGAGAAATCTGGGGGGAAAACATGGGAAGCGTCGGATGATTTGCTCCTAACCACGCATTGTACTCCCGGTCGAGGGCTGCGAATCAAGAGACCGGTACCTGCTCAACGCAGACCATTGGTCAGCATGCGAAAAATTTTTTTTTTCCTGTTGCAACTGCAAAAGAGTTTATCTTTTGAACATTTTTAAAATTTTTTAGTTTGAGCTTCTCGGCCTAAAAAAAGCTATTAATTGTATGGGGTATTCCCCAATTTTTATTTTCAAAAAATGACTTAAGAACAATTTTTAGAAAACTTTCTAATGTAGTTTATATAAAAACTACATTAATTAAAAGAAGCTAAATTATTTCATTGATTAAACCCTTTAAATTGCCGCTCCCTTAAAATTACCTCAAATTGCCTTACCGCAAAAGTTAAGGCTAATCATTAAATGTTAATTAATTAATAAGTTGATAGTTAATCAAATGCTTATTACCAAAATTTAATATCATAGCACCTTTTTATGCTTCGAAGGACAGCATACTAAACGGAGATACGTTTTTAAACAACCCTAAGACTGAGCTTACCTCGCATTCACCGCACGCTCTTCCAATATAGTGTTCGCGACATGGACATTCGCCAGTCATGTGGTTACAAATCACTGAAGTTGAGCCATGTCTGTTGCACTCACAGGCTAAAATATAAACAATATTAAAGAAATATATTAGATATTAGAATAATAATTTAAATATTAAATATAGATAAAAAGGTTAAATTAATAAATAAAATAAACGAATAAACAAGAAACATTATAAATAAACTTAATATTAATATCACATAGTAAAACATATTATTTTGACTTTAAGAGGGCAGCATAAGATATAGAAAAGAGGGAGAAATTAAAATATGTATTTTTAGGTGGTAAAAGACCCGTGTAAAATTCTCTGTTAACGTGAACTCTGATTTCCTTTTAACAGGAAAAAACAGCTTTAGATTCTGCAGCTTTTTAATCTAACCTCTCACCCCCGTGTAAGCTCCACAAACTTTATACAGTCTGAAAATAATTTATTGAATATTAGATGGATGTTAATTTTGACTTAACTCCCCTTAGGCAGTTTTTACAACTCCTTTTTTTCTAGGTCCTCTAAGCAGGGGCATCCCGAGGCTCATTTTATTTGGGAGGGGGGCGATCTTTTTAATTTTACCGAATCGCTACCTGATTTATGCCGAATTTTCCGCAGAAATCAAGAATTTCACTAAAAGGCGAAATGTTTTTCGAATGCCAAAACGGTTGTGGGGGGGGGGGGGGGGGGCGCCCCTCTTAAGAATTGTCAACCGATTGAACTTAGTCAGCTTGGGAAGGTTTGGCTGCTGTATCCCTATATTTTTAAAAAAACACTACATATGTTCTTTTGAAGTACCAAAGTTAAGTGCACAATACGAAAAAAAAAAAAATAGAAAAAAAAGGGCATCCCCGAGAAAAACCATCAAATTGTCTTTGGCTGTTTTGCTTATTTAAAAAGGATTTAAAAATAAACTTGAAATTTCCAATATGTTAAAAAAAATTAAGTTTTTTATACAGAAAGTACCCTTGCAAGTATTTTCACTTTAACCACAAAAATAAATATGCAAAAGTTCAAATTAAGACTTTTTAACAAAAATCACTGTGTGCTAACCGATTTTTGGTGAAAATAATAAAATTAACGCAGTTGAACGTGTCAAAAATTTACCATGCGTCGCAATTACTTGCAAATGTATGCAAATGTATGCAATTACTTGCAAATGGTGTGAAACACGTCGCAGCTTCTCATGTAAATAGAGACGAAAAAACATATTGTCCAAACACGCAATGCTAGTGTATATTTGCTTTGATAAAGATTTTAAAAATATGTTTATAATATGTTACTGGTTCTAAGTGCTCTCTTTGGTTTTTGGTATAATACACCCCTGTATTTTTCTTATTAAACCTCGCTTTTTCTTATTAAAAGAGTTCTATGTCGACCGGAAAAAAAAATATACTTTATTTTAAGGGATGACGTCCTTTTGAACTATTGACAGATCTTTCCGTAAAGATTTTTAATTGTTTAAAAATATAAAAATAAAATTAAAAATAAAAGTTTAAAAATAAAATTAAAGATTTTTAATTTTATTGTTTAGTCACAAAGAGTTTGATTAACGCTCAATATATGACAACTCAAATAATTAAACAAAACAATTTTGTTTGGGTCTTATTAGAATTATCTAAAATGTGATCAAACTTTTTCTGGTAAGCTAAAATTATCAAGCGACATTGCTACGTAAACTTCGGCTTTTGTTCCGGACTTATGGCATGATTCTCTGAAGTCTTTCTTGTATATTTTTTCAGACAGGAAAGATTTCTTTGAAAATCATAGGCAGCACAATAGCGCTGCCTATGTAAAGAACGATGTTGGCACAATGTATTACTATATTTTTTTTTCCTAGACCAGGACACTTAGTATCGAAGGAGTTGTCGTAGAAACTTCGAAAAGGGCTCATTCGATTGGAAATTGGAATGGCTAGTGCCCTTTTTAATAGTCGAAAGTGATTGGAAGGCAACTAACAGCCCTTCCACGCCCATCATTTCCCCAAACTCATCCAATCAAAATTTGAGACGGCCATTTAGTTCAACGTAGTTGATTTCCAGATAAAATTATCCTTTTGAGGAGGAAACTCCCCACAGCCCTCAGGGCAAGGGCTGTAAGTTATGCCCTGGGGGCATATAAGGTTTTTTATAGAAAGCTTTGTCGTAGAAACTTCAGATAGGGCTCATTCGATTGAAAATTCAAAGGGCCTTTTTAATAGTAGAAAGTGATTGGAAGGCAACTAACCCCCCTCTCACGACCACCTTTTCCCCAAACATATCCAATCAAAATTTTGATACAGCCACTTTGTTCGACGTAGTTGAAAGTTCTGGAAATTAGTTCTTTGGGATGACAGCCCCCCAGAGCCCTCAGGGCAAAGGTTGTAAGTTATACCCTGGGGGCATATAAGGTTTTTATAGAAAGCGTTGTCGTAGAAACTTCAAAAAGGGCTCATTCGATTGGAAATTAAAATGTATAGTGCCCTTTTTAATAGTCGAAAGTGATTGGATTCCAACGCCTACCATTTCACCAAACACATCCAATCAAAATTTTGAGATAGCAATTTGTTCAATGTAGTTGAAAGTTCGGGAAATTATATCTTCGAGCAGGACACTCCTACCCCCCCCCCACAGTCTTCAGAGCGAGGGTTATAAGTTATGCCCTGGGGAATATAAGGTTTTTATTGAAAGTTTTGTCATAGAAACATGAAAAAGGGCTCATTCGATTGGAAATTCAAAGGGCCAGTGCCCTTTTTAATAATCAAAAGTGATTGGAGGGCAACTACCACCACTTCCACGCACACCTTTTCCCCAAACACATCCAATAATAATTTTGAGATAGCCATTTTGTTCAACATAGTTAAAAGTTTTGGAAATTAGGTCTTTAAGGATGACACCTCCCTCTCCCCACAGACCTCCAGGGCAAGGGTTGTAATTTACCCCCTGGGGGCATATAAGGTTTTTATAGAAAGCGATGTTGTAGAAACTTCAAAAAGGGCTCATTCGATTGAACATTGAAAGGGCTAGCGTCCTTTTTAACAGTCGAAAGTGATTGAAGGGCAATTAACCCCCCTTTCACGCCCACCATTTTCCCAAACACATCCAATCAAAGTTTTGAGATAGCCATTTTGTACAACGTAGTTGAAAGTTCTGGAAATTATGTATTTGAGGATGAAAAACCCCTCAGAGCCACCAGGGCAAGGGTTGTAAGTTATGCCCTGTAGGCATATAAGGTTTGTATAGATAGCGCTGTCGTAGAAACTTCAAAAAGGGCTGATTCAATTGGAAATTGAGAGTGCTAGTGCCCTTTTTAATAGTCAGAAGTGATGGGAGGGTAACTAATCCTCGTCTAACGCCCACCATTTCCCCAAGCACTTCCAATCAAAATGTTGAGACAGCCATTTTGTTGAACGTAGTTGAAAGTTCTGGGAATTAGATCTTTGAGGATGACAACACCCCCTCCCAAACCCTCAGACCTAAGGTTGTTAGTTATGCCCTGGGGGCATATAATTTTTTTATAGAAAGCGTTGTCGTAAAAATTTCAAAAAGGTTTCATTCGATTGGAAATTGAAAGGGCTATTGCTCTTTTTATTAGTCGAAAGTATTCGGAGGGAGAATCTCCCCCACGCTCATCATTTTTCCAAACATCTCCGATCAAAATTTTGATATGGCCATTTTGTTCGACGTAGTTGAAAGGTCTGGAAAATGTCTAAGGATGAAAATCCTCCCCCCATAGCCCTCAGGACAAGGGTTGTAAGTTATGCCCTTGGGGTATATAAGGTTTTATAGAAAGTTTTGTCGTAGAAGCTTCAAAAAAGGGCTCATTTGATTGGAATTTAAGAAGACTAGTGCCTTTTTTATTAGTAGAAAGTAGTCAAAGGACAAATGCCCCCCCCCCCCCCGCCCGTAATTTTCCCAAACACATCCAATCAAAATTTTGAAATAGCCATTTTGTTCAGCGTATCAGAACGGTCTGGAAATTATGTCTTTGAGGATAAAAAACCCCCAGCCCTCAGGGTAAGGGTTGTGTGTTATGCCCTGGTGACAAATAAGGTTTTTTAGAAAGCATGGTCATATAAACTTCGGAGGGAGCTCATTGGATTGGTGATCAGACGCTCTAGGGTTCTTTTTGAGAGTCAAAGTTATCGGAGGTCAGCTACCCCTCCCCCCCCCCCCCACAAACACACGTCGTATTGTCCAGAAATGTATCTAATAGAAATTTTGAGATAGTTATTTTATTCAAAATGATCTAAATATCATATAACAAGGCCTTTGGGGTTGAAACAATCCCCAGAGATTAGGGGCAAGATTTGTAAGCTATGGTCAGGGGGTATTTAAGGTTTTTATGGAAGGGATGGTTGTTTAACTTTAGAAGAGGCCCAGTCTTTCTCCCTGAAAAAGACTATGTCAACATAAAACGAACAAAAATTAATTTAAAAACTTTTTCAACAAAATAATTAAAAAAAAATTAAAGAACTCCATTAAACCAAAATGGACAAAAATAGAATCAAATAATCTACCAAGAATACAACTACCACGAATCAGTATCAATTAATAAATGAAACCCAAAACAAACAGAAATTAAAAAAAATAAGAGTCAAACTCAAAACAAGCAGAAATTAATATGAGTAGGATTCTAAACCCGTAGCCTTCTAAAAGCCAGAATATAATTTGTACTTTACTGAAGAAAATTCGGTTAAATGTTTTCACTTTTCTAACTTTAAAAAAAAAAAAAAAACAATTAAGATTTTAAGAATAAATATCAGCATTTGTATATTAAACTTACAATGCAGATTTTTTTCAGTAAATTCGTTTGAATTTTTTTCAGTAAAGTACAAATTATATTCTGGCTTTTAGAAGGCTTGGGGTTTAGAACCCTACTCATATTAATTTCTGCTTGTTTTGAGTTTGACTCTTATTTATTTTAATTTCTGTTTGTTTTGGGTTTCATTTGGTTTCATTTCATTGCGTTTCAACAAAAACAAAAACACTTATGGACAAAGCAAAAACATACACAACAATAACGATACTACAACATAATAATAACAGAGCAATAACAATAGCAATAACAAAAACACACATATTACGATGCAGAATACCTTAATAACGCAACAGAATAACACAAGACAATTTATTAGACCACACTGCTTTTCCATTTAAAATTTAAGAGACAAAAACAAGTTTAATTAATCAAACAGTGAACAAAATGTACTTAAAACAAAACACAACAAAAATATTGATTGATTAAAATTTCTGAATATTTCAACTTCGCGTCCGGGAGCCTTCATCAACGGAGACAAAAAAAGAGAAAACAAAAATAAATTTAAATCATAAAAAAAACAGCAACACAACATACAAAAGAGAAAAAAAAAACAAAAAAAACAAAACAAAAGACAAACAAATAAATAAAACTCACACTCTAAACAATTCCAAAACTGGAATTTAATTAATGAAATTTCGGATTTTTTTTAATTAATGGTTTTGTCGTGTTCTGTTTTTAGTTGTTCACTGCTTGATTAATGAAACCCATTTTTCTCTCTTAAATTTGAAATAATACAAAGCTTGAACACAAAATAATAATAATAAAAATTATAATATCACAAAAAATATTAGGAAACTCAAAACCTCACTAACCTAAAACTATTCATGATTTTTCAAAAAAGAAAAAAAAAGATTTCCCTTCCCCACTCAAGCAAGTTTAGTGAATGATTTAAAATCATCAAAACTACTATTTTCAAAATCTCCCCAAGCCAATCAGCCCCTCTAAAATCTGTTGAAAACACCTCCCTCCTCAAATCCACTAACTCTTTCAATGTGCTAATAAATGGATAAGATCTTCCTCCTCTCCCCACATGAGGCAGTGATAAAGACCACGTTTAATCCTATAATTCCCAATGTATCTCCTCCTCTCTCTAATACCCAAAAACTTACCACGAATTGAGATTACTCATTTTACGTCTTCCCTAAGTTTAACTTCCCTTACCCATTATACCGAATATTAACTTAAAGGCAGATATTAGTTTCATCGGGCGATGCGAAATCCACAAAATTTGGCTCACGCCAGATTTAGCTTGCTGGCGTTCACAGCCACTTGAAGGCGTTAAATATGAACAACCATCAGAAGATACAAAACTTTTGGTTTCTCGTACAACTCATTAATCACATAAAGCCATTAAGACATCAATATTGAAGGACCAAACATTTCACTCATTAAGTGAAAAACCGCCAGGAAACATTAAAAAAAGATACCACCAAGGCAAAACAAACAAATCCATTTTTTTAGTGTCGACGAATGATTTACTCAAGGGTTTTTTGAAGTTTTTATGAGAATTTTGACAGGATGATTGGGCCGAATCCTATTTACAAAATGATGCCACTTCGTAAGAAAATATTGGTTTTGACCGGGTTAAAGGCCTGGGTACAGAAAAATGTGAAAATTTTTGTTAAGTAGTCGAGAGAGAAAAAATCATTAAAATATCTAGCGGAATTTTGGTTTAATAGAGGGGTAAAACCCCTTCCTGATAAAATAAAATTTATAACCTAGAGCATTTACGCGGTAATTATATTTTCTGAGGAAAATATTTTGAATAGAAGGAATAGTGGTAAAAACAGTAATAAAGGTACATAATATTGCGAGTATATTAAACCAGGATTAATGGGGGTCCAGTCACGGTGGCCCCTTGAGTAAGTATCTTGACATGAGTGAATTTTTTCCAGAGGGGGGGGAGAAAAAACAAAAGTAACACGAACTTATGGAATCAAGTAGGTCTTTAGTTTATGTGTGGGTTGAAAGCCCCTTAAACATTGTAGCACAATCTGAACTAAGTAACTTGGCACGGGTGAACTTTATCTCGGGGGGGGGGGGGGGGGTAAGAAAATAACAAGAAATCAAAATAAGAAATAACCTGAAATCAAAGTATCTATTTAGTTTAAATGGGTGGGTTCAAAGCCCCTTATATACTACAGCTCAGCCTGAGCTTGTACCTAATCAAATTTGGTCCTTAAGCAAAATTTGGACTCGGGAGAGACTTGAAGCTTAGGTATAATCATAAATGCGGAGTCTAAAAATACTGCATATTAAAAGCATTATTTTTAAATTATATTATTTATTTGGGCAGATAAATCCATAGCTTGTGGACGTCTACTGGCTGTTCAAGTCTCTCACAGGCTTCTAACCAGAACTCCAAAAGTGAATTAGAAAATTTGGTTTCACACTTTTACACAACCTGTAAAAGAAGGGATAGACCCTAGTTTGCCCCAGCATTGTCTTTCCCAAAATTGGCTCCAGCATTGCCTCCCAGGATTTTGAAGAAATTACGCTACTGATAATCTTGATGCCTTTTCATGCCAAATTTGTTTTTTGAATTTCTTTGGCGCTCCGAATCGTCTCGGTCTGCAAATAATGCAGATTCAGTCGTTGCATGATACATGACCGTAAAAGGTAAAACATGCCCTTCCTTCTACTAAACATTTAGTTGGAAAAAGTCTCTCACAGGTTTTCCAACCAGGGATAGGGGGGGGCAACAAGAAGGGATAGAGGGGGGCAACAAGAAGGAATAGAGGGGGGAGCTAGAATAGGGAAGCAAATTATGGAATAAACTCCTTCTAAACGTCTGGGGACACATACCTAATAAGATTTTGTTTAATACATTAAAAAATGAATGAACTTTGACATTTCAGCTTAACTGAAACTGGGGCTCTGAGCACCAATACTACCAACGGCACAATTGGCATACTGACAATCGAATATTCTTTTTTTATTACAAAAAAAAAATCATACGTCAAACAAAATTGGTGACATAATAAATTATCAAACGATTACCGAAAAATATACAGTAGTATTCCACTGAAAATATTGCTTTATGAAACAGAGGATGGCCAATGGCTTTATGTTTAAGTGAGCATGCTTAGTATACTTAAGTATGTTAAGTATGCTTAAGGTGCTGGTAACCTTTCATGGACTAGTCGTTCTACGATTTGAGATGAAACAAATTGAAACACAAATGTTTTTGCACTAAAAAGCTAAAAAAAAATCTCAAGAACAACATACTAAAAGTTCACAAAAATCCAAAACCAGGAAATCTCTAAACCGTACTCAACGGCCAGATATTTTGGCTCAAAAATAAACATTGCCCTAGCTTTGAATTGGTTTTTAAGAGCCTTTTACCCTGATTTTAGAGCAAAACTAATTTGTAACACAATTTCTTCTAGGCTTGAAAATTTTTTTCCCGTAAAATGGCTAGCCTATTACAAGGTTTGGACGCTGGTACCTTATGGAAAGACTTATCATAACGGAGATCTTGAGCAGGACAGCCACTACCATGCTGGATTACGTTTACGTTTGGATTACTACCAGCTTATGTTGGCCCGATTTCCTTGGATGATAGTTCAAAATAGTTCTGAAACGTGGAGACTTCAAAAGGATAAGGAAAATGTTTTTGATATTTTCTAAGGGAACTGTCACCAACAAGACCGTATTCATTAGAGGGGTTAGAGGGTTTGAACCTCTTCCCCTCTCCGAAATGTTTGTCTCACTAGTATAGACATAACAAAAGTCCATAAAAATATTTTTTATGCGTTTTTAAATTTTTTTTTGTAAATCCATCCCCTCCGCCCCGAAAAAATACCCCCCTCCGAACAAAATCCTGGATACAGCCCTGGAAAAAGATCAGTTTTAGACACTCCTTTAATTAAGTTTATTTATCACCCACAATATAAAATAAATGCGGAGTAAAAAGAAAAACAAAATAATATTATCAACAAGGGAATAATAAGAAAAACATAACATAAATAACATAACAATATTTATAAATCTCTAATCTGGAAATACATAAGTGAGGGGGGTCACTGGCACATTTAATCCTTGGAGTATTGGTCCTCATGTCCTTAGCGATGTTGTCAAGCAGCAATAGAGGGTCGATAAGTCCAAAATGAGAAATAATCTTGTGATTTCTGTACCACCTTGGTAAATAAAGCAGGAATTACAATATTTAAAATAGCCTCTCCTTAGCTAAAGACGATCTTTTTTGCGCATTAAAGGCTGCAAACCGGAAAGAAAAAGAATTGTAGGAAAACAAAAACTATGGTAAAGTTTACATAAGCCTCGGCGGCTGTACCTCCCTCTATTAGGTGAGATTATTTGAAAAAAACTACGTTTTCTAAAGAGTTAAAGAGGCTGAATCACAAGTTCGAACCTTAAAAACGTACAGGGATTAGGAGGTACAGTTGGGGGGCTGCCGCCCCCCAAACCCCGCTTCCGTATATGAAAGGGCTGTGCCCTCCTCAACGCCTTGCTCTTTACGCTAAAGTTTGAGTTTCTCACAACTTTTTTTTAAACAATAAAAACTTTAGCGTAAAGAGCGAGGTGTTGAGGAGGGCACAGCCCCTTTCATATACGGAAGCGGGGGTTTGGGGGCGGCAGCCCCCCAACTGTACCTCCTAATCCCTGTACGTTTTAAGGTTCGAACTTGTGTCTCAGCCTCTTTAACTCTTTAGAAAACGTAGTTTTTTTTCAAATAATTTCTGCACGTTTTTGTACAGTTTATTACTTATTATTGCTTGACTAACTGTTAGCTGATCGTGTCAGGAGTTAAAGTTGGGGGGCTGCCGCCCCCCAAAAAACCCCCCCGCTCTTGAAGATACTTGTGTTAAGGCTTTTAATTCCTGAATAATCAAATCAAATGCACAGTAAGATTTTCTTTTTTCAACTTTTCTTCGAGTATGCGGTTGTACGACATGTTATCAAAGCAGTGGAGACTTACCTGTAACCTGAAGGCCGACTGTGATATTCTTCTGGAGACGCCTGTTGAGCCGAAGGATTTAATAGATTGGATTTAAAAAAGAAACTGAGTTTCTTTTTTAAACTTTAAATTCAATATATAAAAAAAATTTCTCTGACGGGGAATCGAACTCGGGTCTTCCGCCTGACAGTCAGGAATAGCGACCACTGTACCACAGAGACACGTTACATTATTTTTATTATGTGCAATGTATTTTTGACGCAAGCAAATCCCCACAAAACTTGATATTTGGTTTTTGGAAAACAGGGAAGGAGTGATCGGATTGAGCTAAATTTTGAGGATAAGCTCCCAGGCCCCAGGAAAACTTATCCTCTAAATTTCAGCCCGATCAGAAACATTAAAGGGGGGCTGTGGTGGGAAAAATTAACATGGGCTCTTATAGGAAAACGAGGTTTTTCGTAAATGTAAATTCGGGGGATAATTTTTTCGGTCTGAAAATATCAAAAGGCCCTGCTGGGTCGAATTTCGGTTCGAATGAGTCCTCACTCACCTGGATCCGTTGCCAACTGTGGCCTGTAGGCATGGCTGATAAAAAAAAAGAAAGAGAAATGAGCTTTAAGTGGCTATATTTGATTTTTGGAAAAACAGGGAAGGAGTGATCGGATTGAGTTGAAATTTCGAGGATAAGCTCCCGGGTCCTAGGACAGCTTAACCTCTAAATTTCAGCCCAACCGGACAACGTTAAAGGGGGGCTGTGGTCGGAGGGTCGAAACTTCCGGCCCACTTTTACCCATGAAGATAAAGTCGGAGGGGGGTGAAATTTTGCACGTTTCTTAGTTGGAGCTTGGGCTAAAAAATGCGATCACCGCTGTCTCTCTGCGATCGCTAGGACCGGAAATCGCTTAACATTGTGGTGGGTCGCCTCTTTAAAGAGGCACAAGTGTGCCTCCTTGATTTTACCATATGAGAAGCGAATACACTGCAGAGCACTAGCAACCAGAGACGAGCATGTAGTCGAAAGTGTATCAGAAAAAGTAATCCCAAGCCATTTCAACTTTGAAAGACACTTGAGTAGCATTGTACCCACATGTAAAGGAGGAGCTGGTTTAGAAATATTAAAACACAGAAACTCGCATTTTGAAGCATTTAGAGAAAGCCCAATCATACTTAAAGCATTAATCAGAACATTTGATTTTTTGTGAGGCCTGACCTAGTATGACTAGCTAGCAGAACATCATCAGCATAGGCAATTTGACTAACAGCAGTATTTTCTAAGAACACAGTAGGAGACAGCATTCGCAAACAGTCCGCAAGCACAGTTTTAAAAATATATGGAGGCAGCACACCACCTTGCCTGACTCCCTTCTTTACTGAGATAGGTTCGGATATATTAGACATCCATTTTAAGCAAACCAACGAATTGGAATACCAATATTGTAGAACTTTTACTACGGAAGAATTAACTCCTGCTTTAACTAAGCAGTGAAGCGCTTGCGAATGTACAACGTTGTCAATAGCGCTTGAGATATCAACCGAGCAAAAATGAAGTGGCCTTTTTTGCATTTTCGTCGAGACTAGCAACTGACCAAGTATATGATGGGCTTGAGAACAACCAAAACCCAGCTCTGAACCCAACTTGATAATCAGAAAAATCACATTTAGTCAAAACTTCAGGCAATACGGCATACTCAAACAGCTTGCTCATGAAGCAGGACACTGTAATTGGTCGATAACTGGAACACTGATCTGCGTCCTTTCCCTTTTTCAAAACTGATGTTACAATTCCCGAAAGAAAAACTATCTGGAACTAAGGACTGGACTAAACATATCTGGAATAGGAGCTGGATGTGTGTTAACAATACTGGACACTTAATGCTGAAGTGATTGTAACACAGACCACCCATATCAGGAGCACTTGATTTCTTAACACTCTTAAAAGCCCGATAGATATCACCACTAGATATTGACAATATATGGACTTGCCGAAGAACTCGAGGAACACTATTATGCAATAGGGAAGAAAACATGGACTGGATATAATGATTAAATGTAGAAAAATACGAGTAAAATGAGCAACAAAATGACTGATTTTGATAATCGAAACGGTAGCAGGCACACATTTGCTACTAATAATTACATTGAACCAAGACTTCCGATCCGAGGGGCCATCCAAACCATTCAGGCGGGCTTGACACAAAGAAGATCTAAACTGACGTTTCGAATTTTTCTTAATTTTAATATTTCACCAGACTTGGGCCAATCACAAGCAATCCAAAAACGAACCAAAACTTCGCGCGCTGTTTAGCTTTTTTTACTTCTGGTCACACATTCCATAATGGTTTTCTGGTACCAAATCTAACACGTTCAACAGGAACTGAAAACTGAAGTAGCTGCCTTCAAACAAAGCACAATCTGGTAATACTAACAATTTAAATCGATCTTAGCTGTCGATGACCTTACAGAGGTTTGTAAAAGGTGAAAAGGCACTTTCAGGCTTGATAATAACGAGCAAAGAACATACAAATACACTTTAGAATTCACTCGTTTCCAATTTGGCTTATAAAACCATTTATTATGGTAAGAAAAATGGTTATAAGCCAGTAGAGCAGACGACTCAATTTCGCAAGTTAAAGGCAAGTGATCATCCTCAATTTTATCATCCAAAACAATGACAGGAGGTATCACGAGTGATCCACTTGAAACTGTAATATGATCAAGGTTTGATCTAGAACCATCACGGTTATGAAAGTAGGTAAACTGTTTATCTTTATTGACTAACTGATAGCCGCTAGGCAAAGCATCAAAAAACGGTCACTTCTTTCTGATTGGGACAGAAGATTGGCATTGATATCACCTGCCACAATCTAATTTAATCCCTGATTCGTCACTCTTAGCAGAAGAGTCCTGAGTCGATTACAAGAACCCACGAAGACAGATAGGGAAGAAATGTTCTTGCGATTGCATGGCATATAGACATTGATGAGGACCATATTACCGCATTTTATTGCCAGTAAATTATGATCAGAAGATATAAGCTCAGGTTTCTTAGCGAGGCGAACTAAAGTTGCAAAGCCCCCAGAGGGTCGACCGCGCGTTTTTTTTAGCTTCACGGACAAACGTGTGGTGGGTGGATGACCGTTTAAGAGTATCTGTATTGGCTTTAGCTAGAAAATGTTCCTTTAGAAAAACTATATCATAATAAAGAAGCTCATCAATAAGAAGGTCTTTTCTTTGGTTCCGTTAATATTAAGTGAAACAAAGCGAAATCTATTGCCACTAGCAATCATTTTTTATCCTTATTCAGAGCTTTTTTTTAACACTGGGCATCTGAGACTACAGGAAACATGTTTCCCTCGCAGTTGGCGCAATTCGGGCTTTCAGTGCAAGGATGGAGGAGCGTGTGCATAAAGTTTACCTAGGGTGGCTTTGTGTTGCGAAAGGGTTGTTGGTAGTAAATGGAAAAAATAGTTAGACAGTGTGCCAAATTGGGCAAATTTTTACTTTTTATTTTTTAATCAGACCCATTTTTACCTAGTTTTTCTTTTATCTAACAGGCAAGTATTATTTCAATATTATTAATCAAATTTATTTTTTACTAGATCCTTTGGTGAAAACTAGTCCGAACCGAAAGCACTGTTTAAGTTATGGTCAAAAAATTCTAGATAGCTTACATGTAGCCTAACTACTGCAATACCATTTTCAAGTCTTAATCGACTCAAGACGTTGTCATTGGGAAGTGCACCGTGCGCTCCCCAAGTGCACCGTGCACTCCATGCACTGCCCACCAAGTGCACCATGCACTCCCCAAGTGCACCGTGCACACCGTGCAGATTGGAAGTGCACCGTGCATGAAATTCAGAAAATTTACCACCTTCAGACAATCTTGTTCTTTATATTTGGAACGTAAGAGAATGACCAACTTATAAGAGCGGAAACTGGGGCTAGTTTCCAAAACAAGAAGCGTCAACTCCATCTATGGTTTGGTAATTAGGCTTGACCAAAACTGCAGCATACTTGTCTTTTCAGGGACTTTAAAATACAAAGGAGAGTAAAAAAGTAAAATTCTGTCCCCGGTATGCCTGCCATCTTAAGGTAAACCAACCTGCTTAGTTTATCAGAATTTTCCTAGCAAACCTAGCCTAGTTTGTGTAGACTGGATTTTGAGTTCAAGTAATTTAAAAAAAAAACATGCTGATTTAATTACAGTCAATAGAGATTAATTTTATTGCATTATAAATTAACCTTATTAAACATCCAATTTTCTTATAAATTTTCAATTTTCATACTGAGATTGCCAGATACTACACTATATTTGGCGGTAGTTTTTATCCCCTAGCTTCCCATTTTAAATCATCGAGACATCACCTCTTATAAGCTTCATATTCTCTTTGATATGGCCATATTCAGTCTCCTTCAAAATATGAGTCACTACATTACTATCAACTGTAAAGCCAAATAGGAATAAACATAGGGATAACTAAGCAGAAGAAAGCCTCTCAGCTAATGGGGCAGGGGCGCAATTTTAAATGGAACAGGGGGCAACTGAAGCTTCCAGACCCCAGGTTGCCCCCCCCCCCCCCCCCACACACACCCCAGCTTTTCATCCAACTGAAATTTTGTTTCTTCAAAAATGTTGCCAAAACGAAGATAAGCCTGCATAATTCAAGCATCCAGAGAAATGGGTCAGTTTTCTTTAATATATCTTTACCTTTACGGTGCTATATGGCTCATTTTTCACTATTATTTCACTTGATTTTGTAAAATTAGCTCCAAATTTGCCTCCCCTAGAATTTTGAAGAAATTACGCCATTGTATTGGCGCATTGTGTTTCCGTTTTTCTGTAAGAGCTTAGCTTTATACTCGATTTTAGAATATTTTCTAGGGCTAAGGAAAACTGTTCTTTATGAAAATACCCCACAAAGAGCTTAATTTTTGACACCTGAAGTGATTGCGGAATTTATAACCTCAATGTTATCATAGGTTTATAACTAACCCCCACATATAAAATATTTGGTTTAATTCTCATTCAGGCTAATATTTACCTTACTTTTCCTTTGCCTACATTTTGCCGAAAATGAGTAAATATTTACATGTTTATTAAGCCGCCTTTTGGAGTAACTGACCCTATTCTCAATGAATTTCGGCGCCTACCTGGCGAGTAATATTAGTACAAATTTTTCCTGTTATTTTTTTGTTTAATTTTTGGCTTTTAGCCAAGAAAATAGAACTTTACATAATCAGTTCTTTGATACTTCAGCATTTTGTTATATGTGGGTATGATAAATGGGTAAATGGAAATGATGGGTGGGTAAATGGAAGGTGTAGAAAGTAGATTAGAAAAAGGAGGAAGTACTTTAGCTTAACTTGGGCATGTATTGGAGAATAAAAGATTCCGAGCTAAATTGCGACTTCAGGTATACAAATCAACATGATGCGTGTAGTATTGCAGCATATAAGAGAAAACCACAAAAGGAAGAATATTTTTTTTTTTTTTGATAAATCCAAGGTACTAAACGCGATTTTGTATGCCCTGGGTGGTTCAATCCCAAATAGTAGGCTATGCGTGTCAGTAAGTGACCAGGACAGGCGTTCGGATTAACCAAAACCTCATTTCTGGAATAATTCTACAAAATTGTCATGTTGGATGTTATTTCAGTAAACGTCTGCAAAGTATAGTGTAGCAAAAAAACACAAAAGAACGATGAAATGTTTTGGGATAAACCCGAGGAACCAAACGCGATTCTTAAATGATATAAGGGTTTAAACCTACATATTAGGTAATGCATGTACCGAAAATTGACCTTGATAGATCATTCGGATCAACCAAGACCTCATCTTTAGAGTATTGTACAAAAACTACCACATTTTAGTTGTTTTTCTAGTCAATGTCCGCAAAACTGGTGTAGCGAAAAACACAAAAGAAAGACGAAACTTCTTTCGGTAGTAAGTCGGGGTGTCGAACCGATTCTTTATGACCCAAGTGGTTTTATCCAAAATAGTTGGCTACAGCTATTATGAAAAGTAACGCGGGTAATTCGTTCAGATCAACCCAGACCTCTTCTCCGGAATAATTCTATAAATCTGTCATATTGGCTGGGTTTTTTTTCAGTCGGGGTCTGTAAAGTATAATGTAGGAAAAGAACAATTTTTGGGGATAAATCCAAGGTAACCAAACGTTATTGTTTATGACCTAAGTAGTTAAATCCCATACAGTAGGCTATGCCTACCATGAAAAGTGACGTGGGCAGGTCATCCGGATTAGCCAAGACCCCATATCTCGAATAATCCTACAAAATTGTCATATTGTCTATTTTTAATGTCTGCAAAGTATGGTTTAGCAAAAGCACATAAAAGAAATAAGAAATTTTTGGAATAAATCTGAGATCATTAAGCATGATTCCTTATGACCTAAGCGGTTCGACCCCACAGAGTAGGCTACATGTATCATGAAAGCGATCTGGGTAAGTCACTTGGATCAACAATCCTTCTCTAGAATTGTTCCACAAAATTATCACGTTAGCTATTCAAATCAGTGTCTACATTAAATGAGTTGCTCACTTGCCAGTCTGGTGGTGGCACATTAACTATGTTTTAATTTAAATGGCCCATTAGCAATATGACTGACAATTCTGTACTGACCCCCCCCCCACCTAAAAAGTTGCCCCATAAAGTTATTTCACATTTTATTTGCATTTCTGTACCACAGATGAAAGAGTAAGAATCAAGAAATTGTTTATATATGGATTAGGGTCGCATCCAGGATTTACAAAAGTATTTTTAGGGGGGGGGGGGGTGGGTACAAAAAAAAACATTAGATAACGAATAAAAAGTTTGTTTATATTCATGTTGTCATGTTTTTACGAGTCGGACAAACAATTTTGGATGGAGGGGGTCAAACCCCCTAGCACCTCCCCTGGATACGATCTTGATATGGATTCCTTTAGAAAATAAAGTAGTGTCTATCTGTAGAACACTTATGTACAATTAGGAGATTTTAACACTGGTATCCCCCAGTGTAAGGAAGATTTTGAGGCTCTTTTACCCCTACAACCTTGTAAAAGCACAGAGGACAGAGATCTGTTTATTCAGTCAAAGAGTTGCAGACCTCGATGTAAAGATAACGAATAAACTGGTACACCTTTCCCTGCTATGTTGGTCTGCAAAAGCATGGTTATTAGACCTTGCGGCTATTCTGAATAAAATGGCTATCTCAAAATTTTGATCAGACGTCTGAGGGTAGTTAGCTAAAAGAGGGGTATTGGTTTCCTTCAGTCAAATTTGACTGTTAAAAAAGGAACTAAAACTTTTTATTATCGGTTGATTGAACCCTTCAAAGTTTTTTTGACGATTCCTTCCACTCCTTCCCATGACGACTCCTTCCATTATGGACTCCTTCCATACTAAAATGGCCTGGGGAAAATAAAAAAAATAAATAATGAATTGAAGCCTTTTCAACCTTTACTTAGGCAGTGCTTAAGTCTACATATAGTATCCAAAGTAATTGCTAACTTTAGTGACCTATATGAATGACTTCAGCAACACTCTTTATTATATTTTACACAGTTTGTACTCCACGATGGTTGTTATACAAAGGAAATTTATTAGTAGTGCGGGTCATTGGTGAATCCAGGGGGCGCGCGCCCCTCTAAAGTAGTCTAAAGTAGTGTAATTTACTTAATTAAGGCAAGTTTGCGTTAATTAAATTTGCTCCTAATGCAAGTTTATCGAGTCAACCTATTTTGCACTCCCCCCCCCCCCTAAAAAAAGTCAAGGATCTGCCCTTGGTGCGGGTAAGAAGCTAGTATATAAATGCTCTGTGCACGTAAGATTTTGATTCTTAAAGAGAAATTTACATTTCATATATAACACATTGGAGATGAGGTGCCGGGATGAGGTACCTGATAAAAAGGGTTACGTTGATATTGTAATATATATAGGTAGTTTTGTGAAGCAATGATAAGTCTTTTTTATTGGAGTTAACGTGGGGGCGTCTACTACAAGATTGAAATTCCCCTTTGTCTCACTTACATATATCCTAACCCCTTTAATTATGGTTACAGTAATAGCTGCAACCTAGTAATGAAAGACCACAACCCATAGCTACAAAAGTTTTAAAACACGTTAGGAAAAAAAACTGCCTAGTTAGAAAATGTTATTTTTACAACAAATTTACATGAACCTTGAAAAGGAATCTGAAACCCCTTGAATGTGGCGTCAAATCAAAACAAAAAGTAAGCTATTGGAATCTCCATTGCTGAAAACCCCAATACAGGAAACTTACACCCCCCCCCTACCTGGAACAACAAGGAAAATCACATTTTTGCAAGGGAAGCGCTGATTTGTCATCTTTGATTTACATTTTAATTTTCTTTTTTCTTTACCGCTAGCTGGCCCATGGAAAACCATAGAGAGCTGTTTAAGAGCTCATTTGAAATGGAATTGCAATACATAGTTCCTTTTTCAAATATCAAGGAAAGGTTCAAAGGATACTCTTCACCTTCAGCAGACCCACATGGGGGTAAGGTGTGCTACAAGCCCCATGATAAGATAGACTTTAAAGCTTTGAGATTTTATGGGAGGCTGCAAAAGCAGAAGCTTTGAGAAGTGGGGACTGGACGCAAAATGTTCACCAGTATTTCAGCCTCAGTCCCGCTTATAGCCTTCGCGAGTATATAGTAGTAGTAGTAAAGTGTTAATTCTATATAGTTTTATTAACCGGCCAAAATTGGTTGTCACATCCTTATACACCGGCTATAAAGTCACAAACATCAGTAGTTATAGGATAGTTCACCTTTCAGTACTTTTTTTTCACTATTCAATTAAACCATCGTCCAAAACTGGTAACTTCCCCTCTATCACCCCTAAAGAATATATTTCTAAAAGCTGTATTTCTAGTATATATTTTTTCGGTCATTTCGGTCTAATATTTTAATGGCTGTATTTCTAGTATGTATTTTTTCGATCATTTCTACTAGCCATTAGTTTTTTTCTCTCTCCCCCCTGGAAATGAAAATATTCATTTTTTTGCAATATTCATTGAAAAAAAAAAACAATATTGTGGTTAATACCTAATAATGGCTTGTAAGATGAATGGCTTAAGGCGTTGATATCAGTGAAGAAAGGCTTTCAGTTTCAGTCCTTAGACCAGTCAAATTTTTTACTACCGTAGTACACTGATAATAACCCATAGTTTATTATTCAAGCATGAGTAAGAGATGATGCCACTTAAATTGATGAAAATTGATGCCACTTAAATTGATGAATTTTTTTACTACCGTAGTACGCTGATAATAACCCATAGTTTATTATTCAAGCATGAGTAAGAGATGATGCCACTTAAATTGATGAAAATTGATGCCACTTAAATTGATGAAAATTCTTTACTACCGTAGTACACTGATAATAACCCACAGTTTATTATTCAAGCATGAGTAAGAGATGATGTCACTTAAATTGATGAAAATTGATGCCACTTAAATTGATGAAAATTTTTTACTACCGTAGTACACTGATAATAACCCATAGTTTATTATTCAAGCATGAGTAAGAGATGATGCCACTTAAATTGATGAAAATTGATGCCACTTAAATTGATGAAAATTTTTTACTACCGTAGTACACTGATAATAACCCATAGTTTATTATTCAAGCATGAGTAAGAGATGATGCCACTTAAATTGAATGAAAAATGATGCCACTTAATTTGATGAAAATTTTTTTACTACCGTAGTACACTGATAATAACCCATAGTTTATTATTCAGCATGAGTAAGAGATGATGCCACTTAAATTGATGAAAATTCTTTACTACCGTAGTAAAAGGTAAAGGTAAAAGGTAAAGGATGCGGCACTAGACCCCTAAGGTCCAAACCGGTGGTGCTGATCTCCGTTTCGTTAAATTGATGAAAATTGATGCCACTTAAATTGATGAAAATTTTTACTACCGTAGTACACTGATAATAACCCATAGTTTTTTATTATTCAAGCATGAGTAAGAGATGATGCCACTTAAATTGATGAAAATTGATGCCACTTAAATTGATGAAAATTTTTTACTACCGTAGTACACTGATAATAACCCATAGTTTATTATTCAAGCATGAGTAAGAGATGATGCCACTTAAATTGATGAAAATTTTTTACTACCGTAGTACACTGATAATAACCCATAGTTTATTATTCAAGCATGAGTAAGAGATGATGCCACTTAAATTGATGAAAATTGATGCCACTTAAATTGATGAAAATTTTTTACTACCGTAGTACACTGATAATAACCCATAGTTTATTATTCAAGCATGAGTAAGAGATGATGCCACTTAAATTGATGAAAATTTTTTACTACCGTAGTACACTGATAATAACCCATAGTTTATTATTCAAGCATGAGTAAGAGATGATGCCACTTAAATTGATGAAAATTGATGCCACTTAAATTGATGAAAATTTTTTACTACCGCAGTACACTGATAATAACCCATAGTTTATTATTCAAGCATGAGTAAGAGATGATGCCACTTAAATTGATGAAAATTTTTTACTACCGTAGTACACTGATAATAACCCATAGTTTATTATTCAAGCATGAGTAAGAGATGATGCCACTTAAATTGATGAAAAATTGATGCCACTTAAATTGATGAAAATTTTTTACTACCGTATTACACTGATAATAACCCATAGTTTATTATTCAAGCATGAGTAAGAGATGATGCCACTTAAATTGATGAAAATGATGCCACTTAAATTGATGAAAATTTTTTACTACCGTAGTACACTGATAATAACCCATAGTTTATTATTCAAGCATGAGCAAGAGATGATGCCGCTTAAATTGATGAAAATTGTTCCAAAAAAGTTTAGATTGTTCAAAAAAGTAAAATTGTTTAAATTGTTCAAAAAAGAAGGGAGCCAAAGCCAACTTGGCAGGGCTTCCACTTCTAGGGAGATTACCCTATTTTAGGAAGAAATCACTTCTTTTAGAGACACTTATTTTGAATCTAGGGATAAAGGGAAATCTGGGGTAAAGTAAGAATTTCTAGGGAAATCTGGGGTAAATTATGATTTTAAGAATTCCAAAAATAAAAAATTCGACCAAAAGTTTGTTCACAAGTTGCTTCAGTTACCATTGTTTAAAAATGGATACATAAAAGAGAGTCAAACAAGTTAAAGAAAAACACTTATGTACCATACTGTAGGTTCTGTTTGAAGTATGAATATTGAACAGCACAACTGCATAACTTCAGCAGAACATAATCTACCATTACGTCTTGCAGACAGCTTGATCTCTCTCCTAAGAACATTATTTCCAAAAGACCAGGCCCTAGCAGGGGTCACTCTGGGTAAACAGAAAGGTACAAATATTTTGCGACATAATTTTTCTTCGGTATTACACAACCAGTTAGTCAAGTTGCTCAAAAAAGCTTTTTTCTCCGTGATAATTGATGAGACCACTGATTGTACTAATGATAAACAACTAGCTATCATTTTAGTGTTTTTTAGTGAGAAAGATCTAAACCTTCATGTTGAAGTATTGGACATGGTTAAGTGCAGTGATGGGTTGGCTGAGGGTCTGACTAACTGCATCGAACAAGTCATTGAAAAAAAACTCGATTCCCTGGCAAAATATTGTTGGATTTTTTGCAGACACTACTAACGTCATTTTGGAGCCAATAAATCTGCTTCAATGCTAAGGAAAGCCATGGTGCCCCATATCTTGAATGTGATATGCTAATGCCATCTTATTTACTTATGTTCATCCTATGCATGCTTGTCACTTCCCAAGACACTAGAAGACTTGGCGCGAAATATCTATGCTCACTATTCCAGAAGCAGTTCCAAATTAGATAAGTATGCTGAATTTTCGGAGTTCTTTCAATGCAAAGCACTCTCAATTCTTACACCAGGACAAACCCACTGGTTGTCCCTTTAGGCCTGCATAAAGAGGTTCATTGATTGCCGGGTTGCTCTTCCTCAGTATTTCATAGAAACCACGTTTGACGACCCAACTTCAACCAATGACCTTATCTCGTCAACATTACAAAGCAAGCTGACTAAGCCATCTCTTGAATTCATGGACTACTCCCTCAGCCTCTCTAATGAATTAAACAGTTTTTCTATCTGAGCTTCCACTTCTTCACTCCCTAAAGGCAAGTGCCAGCAAACTTGTGAATGATGTTGCGTGTAACTTCAAGAAACTGGACTATATTTGCAGTGTTGGTTTGTTTACCGAACTGGATCCTTACCTTTCAAGTGAGTACCTGCCTTTAGACCAAACATATATGGGAATAGATGCAACCAATTCAATGCAAGAACACGTAGATGCTCAAGAGCCAAGTGATAACATTGATCTCTTTTACCAGTCTTGTCGAAAACACTATATAGTCCTAATCAAGCAGATATAAGACCATTTCAAGTTTGAAGACAAAATTATGACATTTTGGCTTTGGTTGAACCAAGGAATGCAAGAAATTTGAAGCAAAACTCTCTAAGGCCACTATTTGCGACATTTCCTGTTCTGAGAAAATAGTGTTGCCTCTAGAAAACAGACGGATAATGGAGGTCACAGCAATGACTGATGTCACTGAGATTCATTTGGGAGATGCCCAAGTTTAAGACCTGTCAGTTTAGCAGTACTGGACGAAGATATTTAGTCTGAAGACTTGCAGTGGCAAAATCAAGTTCCCGGAATTGCAAAAGTGCATATCACAGATCTTTTCTTCACCTTTTAGTAATGTATAAGCTGAGCGTTTGTTTAGTCTCCTAAAATTAATCAAAACACATCCGAGATAGTGTCAAGAATTTCACACTAGTCTCACTTATTCGAGCCAATTACTGATTGAAAAACAAAAATAAAACTTCATCCCCTGTCAGCATACCGAAAGCTGTCGCTGGCTTCAAGACGAAGGCAAATGCTGCGTGCGATGAAGTGCTGGAGATGACACTTAATTAAACTTTTTTATGTCTTCTTGGTAGTGTAAAAGATGTTATATGCATCATTATCTGAAGTAAAAAATAACAATTTGACGCTGCGCTATGTTTGATTTTGTGTAGATTGTATGGAAATGTAAGGCAAAATATCTCTTTTTTCTAGGGAGAAAAATAGGGAGAATTCTGACCTAAATACAGGAAATTTTAGGGAAAATTGATAAAAAAAAAATTAGGGTAAATTGAGATTGAAAAGTGGAAGCACTGCAACTTGGGTGTTTCTACAAGACCTTTCAAAAGCTCAAAGTACGCGACTAACCAAAAACAAGAAAGGGTGTAGAGTTCGAGGTTTCATCAAATGAAATGACAATTTTTAATGTTTTTAAAGTGCAAGTTTTTTAGTTTTTAAGGCACGAGTTTTTAAAACCTTATGGATTTTGATAGTTCATAGCTCCAGAAAGTATCGAACATTCACTGGTCACAAAAGACGATAAATCACTTCATCCGGGAATTGGGGGCGTTTCCAAGACAGTGACAAGCAAACTAGCATAAAGTGTACATATTGGTTTGCCTGGTAACTATATTAAAAAATACATTATTTATTGGAATCCTTTGTTCTTGTATGATGAAAAAGTCGGATGGTCTCAGTATTTTGTTATAGCTTGTTAGTTGAATGGCTCAGGGTGTTGATATCAATTCTGTCTCAGGTTCAATCCTATGATCGGTTAAATTTTTAGTTACCATAGTACAGTGGTGATAACACATAATTTGTTATCCAAGCATGGATAAGAAATGATGACACTTAAATTGATGAAACGGTTCAAAAAACAAGGGAGCTAAAGCGACTCGGGTGCTTCTACAAGACCTTTCAAAAATCGAAGTACTTGACTAACGGAAAACAAGACTTACGTTCAAACTTTCTGACTAACGTTCATCAAATGCAATGAAAATTTTTAAGGTTTTTATTCCCTTTACAAGTTTTTAGAACCTCAAGGCTTTTGATAACTCATGCTTCCAAACACAGTAGAGAGAATATAATACAGTATCGACAAAGGCTATACTCTCCGTTAAAAAAAGAGTGAGACACATTTAAAACCACACAAGATTCATAATTTACCTTCGCGCACGTGCGATTCCGATGTACACATCACGAGAAGCCTATGGAAAAACCTGTTCTTTTTTTTGTCCTACCACTAGCAACTAAACTAAGGTTGTGATGTATATTGCCAGGGACGATACGCACGGTATTAAATGTGTATCATATTTGAAACAAGAAGACGCTACAGTTCTACAGTGCTTCCAAAGATTATTGAAAATTCACTGGTAAAAAAAACGACAAAACCAGTCAATACGTGAAGCGACGCAACAGCCTCTGGTGACTGGAATCATCAGAGTTCAACGGTAGAGATATTTGGCACCGTTCTCTGTATAGACGACCACAGACTCCCAAAACCCCCCTTTGCTTTGGCAATCGACAGGAATTTGTAGCTGGGGAAGGCTCAGATAGCTGTGCAACTGACCTACCAGAGGGATCTATGTAGCCTGCACACCTACGCTCAAACAGAATGAGAGGACATCACTGCAGCAGCAGCATAGAACTTACTTGTTTGTACAAACCACCGAGCAAGAAAGCTCGGGGGTTTTTACAAACAAGTAAGTTTTATAATGAAAAAACTGGACTCCAAACAGAGAATTTCTAAAAATATTTTTCTTAAAAAGAGATCAGCTGCTCTTTATAGGTTATTATTTCGTTGCTTGATTCACCCTTTTTTTGTGATAATATTTATCATACCAGTACTATTTTTGGAATATTATTTTTTGGCACATAATGTTATTTCCATACAATCCATAACACACTCAAGAAGTGAAGTGAAGTTAATACTAATGAAATATACCAAAATGTAATGAATATATAATACTTTTTAGTAACAAAATTAGGTAAACTGCAACAAAGAATTATGGAAAGCAGGCCGCCTAGAACGCTTTATATCAAATACATAACCTAACCAAACCAAAATACCCACTCTATATATTAAAAATTTAATTGAAAAATAACTACAGCGTAATCTTTCCCTTATGCCTAAACTAGTTGTCTCCGGATACAGACAGCTATAAACCGGCTACAGTTCAATAGCAGAGATTCAGTTTAGTCTGTCCACTGAATTATATATTTTGAAATTTGATTCGTATTTTTTTTTAAGTTGAAAAAAACTTGTGAAACGAGTTCAAGTTTTTTAATTCCTACATTCGCAGTGGTAGGTACTTTTAAGCCTCTTATATGCTTAATTATGAGGTTTCAAATGTCTATTGAATCTTTCTTAAAATGAGTCGGCAGAGAAGCCTTTAGAGAAAACATCTTCAGAAAAACTCAAAATCAAAGCACGAAAGTAATTCCAAAATCCGAAATTATGACCTCTCCGAATTCCAAAATAATTTTTTTTCAGAATCTAGGGAAGGTGCCGATCTTATTCTATTTCAATTTTTTCAGAGAAAATATAAAAAAAAAACTTTTTCAATGAAAACACATAAAAACGTAATTTTAAAATCTAGGGGGAGAGAGTTCGAAAGTTTTAATATTCTTCGAACTAGTAATTGAAGAAGTAATTTTTAATTTGTAACTAAGCATTTCTTTTGTATCTACTCAAGTCTACTTAAAAACGAAAACATAAAAAATACATACGTTTACATCCTCCCACCAAAGGGTTTCCGTAGTAACCGTCTTGACATCGTTCACAATTCCAACCCGCAGAGTTCTCAGGACACTTGACACAGTCCCCGGTCAACGGATGGCATCTCGTCGAAGGGGGACAATTGCACAATTTACAAGAGTCACCTTCTTTCAAAGGATCACCGAAATACCCCTTTGAACACCTTGAAAAAAAAAATAATTGACATCCGGTCCAAAACCAAACGGCGTATATTACATTTCCATGATTTTCATAACAAATGATGGGACATTTGTGACAAGATTTTGTGTCACAATAATGTTTTGTGACGTGATTTTGTATCCAAATGTGACACAAAAATTTACTTTTTACGGGTATTGAGCCTTTTAAGAAACTCAGAGCTCAAATACGGTTTGCTTGGTTAAGTGAAAAAGTTTTGGCAGCCGTTAATTTTTTTTTTTGTGTTCTAGAAAGGAAGATTAGGAAGGAAAACTAAGAAAAGGGAAACTAAGATTGAAAATAATACAAGGAAAGGAAAATAAGACAAGGAAAGGATAATTGAAGATTAAATTTTAAACTTCTCGTGGGAACAGCTTTCTTTCCATGACTGAGAATTTTTTGAAAATAGATTATGTAGCTGAACACAATTTTATAGCATTTTAGAATGCAAGACACGTAATTATTTTAAATAGTTCTTCTAGTCATCACATCTTTGAAGATGAGATACTTTGATGTTTAATTCCTACTCGTGGGATCGTGGGGATCACTTTGTGTTCGTAGGAATGTGGGATCAGCCGTTTACCTTTCTGATCAGCAGCTTCTGAGCGCACAAACGAAATGGGGGATATTTGCGGAAGTTGCAAATAAGAAAAAAATCCATCAAAGAAGCTGGTTTCTTATACAAGGAAAGGAAAATAAGACGAAAGGAAAAGGATTTTTTTTTAATCAAAGAAGTTGGTTTCTTATACAAGGAAAGGAAAATAAGACGAAAGGAAAAGGAAAAGGATTTTTTTTTTTTTAATCAATCAAAGAAGCTGGTTTCTTATACAAGGAAAGGAAAATATGACAAAGAAAGAATAAAAGGAAATTAAATTTTAAACTTCTCGTGGAAAAAGGTTTCTTCCGATGACTGAGAATTGAAAATAGATTATGTAGTTGAATAATATTTAATAGCATTGTAGAATGCAACACATATAATTATTTTAAAAGGTTCTTCTAGTAACCACATCTTTTAAAATGAGGTACTTTGATGTTTAAGTTCTGCTCAAGGCTGCTCTGTACTACCTCCTATAAAATGTAAAAGCAAAAAAAAAAAAACACAAATGAGCATAAAGTATTGAAATGTATTAAAATAAAAGTATTAAAGTATGAATATGAGCATCAAGTTAAGAAATCCTGTTATTCAGTACCTCTTCGACAAAGAGGTACATAGACATTTAATTCTGATCACAGATCATCTCCATTACCTCCTATAAAATATAAAAAAAAACTTTATTGAATATAAAGAGCAAATATAGATATTAATAGACAGAAATTACCTTTGTAACATCTAAGTTCTGTTAGGTGTATTTAGCAAACTTTCCAAAGAGCGTGTTGGACAAATAGCATAAAAAAAAGTAGGGTACACTCAAGTAGGGTATCTAGAGGGGGGAGGGGTTGCTGGGTTTTAAATCTCCTCCCCTTCCCCCGAAATTTCCGTCCAACCCAACAAAAGCAGCTGAAATTTTTAATGCGTTTTCTAAAGATTTTATTTTTTAACAACTACCCCTTCCTAAGAAAATACCCTCCCCCCCCCCGCCGAACAAAAAATCCTGGATACACCCTTGGCTATACTCGTAAAAACCGCAGAAAAATCATCTTTTTTTTAATTCCCCTGATGGAAATTTGAAGACCCCTTATTCTGCTCCCCTCGCCTCCCGAAAAAAATATTCCTGGAAGTCTCAACCGGATTCTCCAGCTTTGAGAAAAAATAGGGTAAAACTCCCGTAGATGCATTAAATAAATCTATTGCAATTGATCTTTGTAATTTTGGTGTTCAATAGGCAGTGGAAATTATTGAATTGCGTTCAAAAGCATTTACTGATATCTATTGCAATTAATCATTTGCCTATTGTGCTTTGGAGCTCAATAAGCTGCAATTTGTTCTTCCCTAGATAGAAAATTTCTGGTGTATTTATATATCGGGATAACATAAAAATCTTTTCTGTGGGAACCTTCTTAAAAAACGCTATGGAGATAAAACAATTTTTAACTATAAGGATTTTTTTTCGGTTTCAAATAAAATCTTTGGTATAATAGGAACAACATAAGCGCATAGAGGGGAAAAAGTTAGACCACATTTCTTTCATTTCCATCTTCTACTTAAACATCCTTATGCCTATTTATTCAGAACAATATAACCTATTTAGCCAAAATCAGTGTATCTATAAAAAGTCAGGTCTTTATTTTTTTTTTTTTTTTTTTTTTTTTTTTTTTTTTTTTTTTTTTTTTTTTTTTTTTTAATTTTAATGTTAAATTGTAATTAAGTTGTAAAATAAAAAGTTAAAAAAAAAGTTAAATTGAGTTAAATTGTATTGAATGGTATGAAAAGAGTAGAAAGAGTGAATGAGTTTTGGTTTATGATAAAAGATTGTGTGACGCTGCTCAAGTCACAATAGTGGCTTAATAAAACGTCATACGTTCTTACCATTTCTACGTTTGTTGATAATGTTATTCAAAAAATGTGTTGTAAGTGCCAGTTAAGTATGATTATTATTAGTTGAAAATAAAAGTCAAGTCAAGTCAAAAAAAAAAAAAAGTCTCAAACCTCGGAAGTATTCAAAAATACTAAGAACTGGCAGAGAAAAGTACGAAGAACAATAACTATGTTTATTTACCAAATAAAATCAAAATTTCAGAAAAGGAGGTCTATATTGAGGAGCAGTGGTCCAGTATTGAGGAGCAGTGGAGCAGTGGCCCAGTTTCTTAGAAAAATAGTTTTGGCATCATTTTGTTGAGAATATTGGTCCAGATTACAGTGATTTGTGTACAGCGAGGCACTCCAACATACACTTCTAAGGAGGCACTCGCAAGAGATATTTACAAAACCGGAAGAAGAAGAAGAAGAAGGTGTTTTGTGCGGTGTTACAAATCACCGTACGTTTATTCTTATCAGATAAAAGAACCCTAAAAGGAGAGAGCGCGAGCACATGTGGTGTAACCATCCCCGAAAACAGCTGGGCCCGAATCTGTCGACTATATGAAGCTTTCGAAAAGACAAGCATACCGTAAGTTTTTCGGACTTTGATAGCAAAATCATCGTTTAAGAAAGAATGTGTCGACTTAACATCCCAACCCATAGGGAGACCAAAGTACACTGTGCTTGATGACGGTTTTACTATTTTGTCACCGAGTTTCACTTCGGGGGCCGATCACTTCCTTTACGATTAAACAAAATAAACTCAGTTTTAGTCTCATTGAAAGACAGACCAATTTTCTCATATGAACTTTTCAGCATAGCAAAATTCTCTTCAAAACGGGAAAAAGAGTGACTTAAATTCAGAATATCATTTGCGTAATTCAATAATGACAGATCTAGACCAAGATACAGAAAACTAGGTTTAACCACTTGCTGAGCTTCATACTTTTATTGTAAAAAGGGGGTGAAGAAATAGCTCCTTGACAGATCCCTTTTCGGACTGGGATAATATTAGAAGAAATTTTCATCCCACAGGGTAGACTAATCTTGACCTTCACTTTAAGTTTTGATGCAAATTACGGAAAGTGAGGACTACCGACTTGTCAAGACCAAGGTCAAGGTTAAGACCAAAGTCAAGACTTGGTCAAAGATCAAGGTTAAGACCAAGACCAAGGTCAAGACTTGTCAAGGTTATTTGCACTCAACAACAGCTGACTATGAAGACCGGATTCGAACGCTCGATTCACATCTAAATCTAAACTCGCAATATTGATAGATTCACGGTCCATAACACTCGAGGAGAATATTACAGATGAGGTGATGCACATGTTCTCTACTTCTGCCCTTTTTGAACCCAAACTGGTTCCTGGGTGTATAACACACTCGGTTTATTTCCTCAATAACCATAATTTTAAAAATTTCACACAAAACTGGGGCAACAGTAATTGGTCTATGCGAGCTGCGTTGAGATGGATCCTTTCCCTTGTTTATAACTGGAGTGATGATACCGACACAGAACGAATCGGGCATTAAACCACATGAAAAAAATTTATTTGGTATAGCAGAGTTAAGTGTTCAAATAGGAACGGACTGCCATTCACTAGATTTTAGCCACAGATATTATCATCTCCCTTTGAATATTTATTTTTTATTTTATTGATGGCATCATAAACACTGGAGACGGATACAACAAAACCCGTACTTATAGTAGGCTCAGAGAGCCTTTTGTCGAGTTCCTTTTAGAAAGCCTGTTCAAGCTGAGGATCAGGTTCAGAGAACTCGGAAGTGTAGTAGTCAGTCCACTCTTCCTCTCAGGGGCTTGTATGGAGGGGGGGGGTCGGGACACTTATCACTTCTGTTATTTTTCACAAATTTCCAAACCAGGGAGGGGTTGATTTCGATGCTGAGCTAAACATTTAGCGAATTTGCGTTTCGTATACAATCTAATTTCTTTAACTGTGCCCACTTTAGGCCTACAATTTCACACCACAGCTGAAACCAAAACCGTGACCAACGACAGGCTTCACGAAGCTCGGGGTTTTCATTTACTTGGGTGTTTCGGATCCGATCCACACTTTTCTCGTAGGCACATTCGTCGTTTCTGCCACTCTCAACTCGTCACGATTTCAGAGCAATAGGTAGTCAGCGACAACTGCATGACAGCCTGACTTAAGCCTGGTCTAGGCTGCAATAGGGGGTAAGGCACTTTGATTTTAGACAATATGTTGTCACATACTGAATGGTAGATAGGAACTGCGGGCGGCCTGCTTTCCACTTAGCCCTAGACAGTTGGCCGAAAAGGACAATCTTCGGCAATCTGTCATCTTTCATCCGCACAACATGCCCTAACCACCTCAACCTTTCTTTCATTATAGACCTAGAGACCTAGAATCTCTGCTATTGAATTGTAGCCGGTTTATAGCTGTCTGTATCCGGAGACAATTAGTTTTGGCACAAGGGAAAGATTACGCTGTAGTTATTTTTTAATTAAATTTTTAATATATAGAGCGGGTATTTCGGTTTGGTTAGGTTATGTATTTGATATAAAGCGTTCTAGGAGGCCTGCTTTCCCTAATTCTTTGTTGCAGTTTATCTAATTTTGTTACTAAAGTATTATATATTCATTACATTTTGGTATATTTCATTAGGATTAGCTTAACTTCACTTCTTGAGTGTGTTATGGATTGTATGGAAAAACAGGATATTTTCCAAAGAAATGGAAGAAATGGTTTATTACTCCCATTCTAAAGAAAGGAGCAGCTAATGATTTCTCTGGTGTCCGGCCGATCACAGTTACGTCAGTTTTTAGCAGAATATACGAAAGCTTTGTTGCCACATGGCTGAATTGAAAGTAACTGATCGACAGCAATTTGGTAACATCCCTAAGTGTTCGACAGTTCATTACCTCGTTAATTTAATTGATTTTATTTTAAAACACCTGGATGAACCTGGAAAATGGATAAATTTAATTGTAATTGATTTCAAAAAAGCATTTGACCTTGTTGATCACAAAATCCTTTTAGAAAAATTGGCGGAAAAAAATATACCCACCCAGCTTTATTATTAAAATCATCAAGAGCTTCTTAACAAATAGAGAGCAAACTGTGAAGTATAAAGACCAATTTTCCACTTCTCTGCCAGTTTTTTGTGGAATTTCACAAGGAACTGTGATCGGGCCGCTGGGCTTCCTCCTCATGATAAATGAAATTGCTGCTGAGCTGGAGGACAGATGGAAATACGTTGACGACTTGTCCTTAACGGAAATCGTATCTAAGGATTCGAAGAGCAATGCTGCTGGGTTCATCGACCAAGTTACCTCAGAGGCGGCTGAACTAAAACATGGTCGTGAATAAAGACAAATGCTCGGTCACGACATTTTCTTTTCTTCAGAATACTCAACCGTCTTTCGAACCTCCTATCGCTTCCGAGCTAATAAGCCATAAAATAACTTTACTTGGTGTGGTGATTTCTTCTGACCTCTCATGGCGGGAGAATACAAAGACAATTGTAAAAAAAAGCTAACGGCACAATCCAAATGCTGAAAACACTGAAAAAATTTCGAGTTCCTAAGGACAAGCTGAAACTAATATTTCACACTTTCATCCGCCCCTTAGTTGAATATGCTTGTCCGGTTTGACACTTTGCCCTTACCCAGGATGAAATTGATAAAATAGAACGAGTTCAGAAGAGATCACTGCAAACCATTTATGGCGGTTCCCCTCTACCTTACTCCTTTTACCTCAAGGAATTTAAACTTGAATCCCTTTCTTCCCGCCGAGGAAAATTATGCCAAAGATTTGGCTCCACCCTCCTTCAACATCCCATCTACCGATCATTCCTTCCCCCACCTTTTGTCCCTATAAGATCTCGTCCCCCCAGGGAAGTGACTGAGAAAGTTCCGAAACTAACCCCAATCCACTGTAACACCATGCGCTACAGCAAAAGCTTTGTGCCAAGCTTTGTCAAATGTTAAAGGTTAGGGATGTTACCAAATTGCTGTCGATCAGTTACTTTCAAAAGATATTTTTTCAGCCATGTGGCAACAAAGCTGTCGTATATTCTGCTAAAAACTGACGTAACTGTGATCGGCCGGACACCAGAGAAATCATTAGCTGCTCCTTTCTTTGGAATGGGAGTAATCAACCATATCTTCCATTTCTTTGGAAAATATCCTGTTTTTGTTATATTATTGAAAATTATCTGAAGGGGAAATGATAATTCTTTAGCAAATGCTTTAATGAGAGCAATTGGAATGTCAAAAGGGACAACGAAAGTTCTTTTTAACGAAGAGAGTTTACGGATTATAATTGCCGATGAAATATCAGCAATTAAATTATCATCTGAAGGAGTAGTTAAACTTACTGGAGGATCCTCGGGTGGAAGAGGGGGGTAAGACTGCACAATTGAAGCAAAATGGGCATTTCAATCATTCGCGGTTTTCTCTAGAGGCTCCTCCTTCATGAAGTCAACTGGTTGAGAACTTTTGCCAGTCAGACTTTTTACTTTACTGAAAAACTGCGACGGTTTGGACTCCAAAAGATGGTCAACTTCATTTTCATAGTAATTTGCTTGTGCCTTTTTGATTTTCCATTTTATTTGGTTTGCCAACTGTTTTGCTTGGTTCACTTGACCTTTTCGTATTAGGTGCAATTTATGTTTTATCAGTTTCTTTATTTTTGAATTTACGTATGGTTTATCACTAGAACAAATTTAGTCTTACGTTCGGGAAAGCAGTCGAGAAATTTTGAATATAACTTATTATGGAATTCTTCAACTTGGGAATCCAAGTCTTTAGCTGAAGAGACCGCAACCCAGTTTTCTCCCGTTATCCAGTCACCGAATTGCAGCAGACCATGGTCCGTGATCGGCCTTGAAGTAACTTCGGTTACTGAATATTTAATTCTTACTTTTTCCAAGGGGTTCCACTGTAACATATAATGATAACTTCCACCAAGTGGTGCTAGTTTACTTGGATTCTGGTAATATTCCGAAAGATTTGTCAGGATTACATCCAGAGAAGTATTCCCCTTAGTTGTTGGGAAATCGACTAGAGTTTTAAGGTTAAGTGACCTGGCAGCGATTTGCTATCGAGTTCGTTAGCATCTCCTAGCATTACTACTCCAAAATATGGGCCGAGTGTTAGCAAGGCAGGGGGTTCAAGTCATGGTGTCCCATGGTGCCCCTGGAACCCATCCAGGGGGGTAGGGGTTGAAGTCCTGGTGTCGCTGATTATTTTGTTTCAAACGGGGGTCGATGGTATGACTCTGTAAGCTCAGCTGGAGTCGACCCAGCTCAATATAGGTATAATACGGAAATCGTTTGATGATTTTCCCCCAACCACGCATTACACTCCCTGCCGAAGGCAGAGAATCAGGATATCGGTACCTCGGCTTCGCAAACCATTGGTCAACACGCGAAAAGTTTTCTCTTTTTTTAGCCTTGGCCAGTATCTTAGAATTAAACATTTCAGAATACGACCTGTAGCATTGACAGCGATACCCAAGTGACTGACATCACCTCCAAAAATGCAATAGAAAAGGTTTAGAAAAAGGTGAAACTTTACCTTTCACAATGAATTTCCTTCATATCCAGGAGGACATTCAGTACATACATAATCATCTCCATTGCCCAATATCATGCAACGTGGGCTAAAGTTATTTGAGGCATTTTCAAGCGGACATGCGCATAGCTTGCAAGAGCCAGAAGCCGGATTGCCGTAATAGCCTTCTAAGCATTCCGAGCACTGAGCTCCAGCTGTATTATGCTCACATTCCTGCAGAAAAGGAATCAGAATTAAAAATGAAAACCGTAGCCTATATTTTGGTAATAAAAAAATGGTAAATGATTAAGCACTAGACTTCATAGTCCAAACCAGTTGCACTGATCTAGCCTCCCTTAGCCAGGAAGCGCAATTTTACATATAAGTTAGGCATGCTTGAACTGAAATATACAGGTGCCCTAAAAAGTTATATATCACATTGAGACTACAAAGCTAGTCATTTGATGAACTACCTAGGTTACAATCACATCCCACTGGAAAACAAAATTTTGCCTACACTACCTTGCCTGCACTAAAATAATCTACTTTTAAGGCTGATTTTAGATATGTAGCACAAATAATGCTAGGCTTACTGATCAATATCTATGTTTATATTAAGACACATTACGCTTATTAATTGTGTGGCCCTATAAAAAAATTCTAAAAATCAAACAGTTCGTGGTAACGAACTGTAAGTAAGGAGCCACCCGGCTAAATGGTAACCGAAACTCTAAAAAAAGGGAATTTTGATACCAACAGATAAATCAAAAGAATCAGATTTTTATGCTGATTTCAAATATATAAGTTTCATCAAGTTTAGCCCATCAAAAGTTACGCGCGTATGAGAAAATTTGCCTTGTTTTCCAAAAAAGGAAAAAACATCCCCTAAAAGTCATAGAACCTTAATGAAAATCACACCATCAGATTCATCGTATCATACTGTAGATGTTTCAAGCTCCTATCTGCAAAAATGTGGAATTTTGTATTTTTTTTTACTCTTTCTCACAACTCTATTTATCAAACAATAAAACCTTTAGCGTAAAGAGCGAGGCGTTGAGGAGGGACTGCCCCTTTCATATACAGAATAATTTCTGTTCGTTTTAAGTTTTAATCTCGCTCTTTACTTTCAGTTAAAACTCTAAAAAAAGGAATTTTGATACCAATAGTTACATCAAAAGAATCAGATTTTTATGCTGATTTCAAATATATACGTTTCATCCAGTTTTACCCATCAAAAGTTACATATGAGCGGACATCCTTAAACACCTAATTTCCAAAACTTTCAACTACGTTGAACAAAATGGCTATCTAAAAATTTTGATTGGATGTGTTTGGGGAAAAGGTGGCTGTTAGAGGGGGTTAGTTGCCCTCAAATCACTTTCGACTATTAAAAAGGGCACTAGCCCTTTGAATTTCGAATCAAATGAGCCCTTTTTCAAATTTCTATGACAAAACTTTCAATAAATATCATATATTAAATACACAACCTAAACAAACCTATTTTAACCTAACCAAACCTATTTAACCTAATGAAAAAAAATGATAAAAATAGAATACTTTATTAGCAAAATTGTGAAAACCACAACTAGGAAATATGCTCCCACAAAAGAAACTTGTTTTTTTACTTTGAAATATGCTCCCAAGTAAAAAAAAATTATTTTTTTTAACATGGTTTTATCATGTTACTACGAATTATCATGTTTTATCATGATTTTTACATTTTACGGCCTGGTTTTTTATCATGTTACGGCCCTATATCAAAATTCTAGAAACTTCATTAAAGGACTGGTTCTATCATGTTACTGCGATGTATAAATACTTTAAAAGTTAATGATTCCTCTGCAGGTGAAGAGCTTCATTTTGAGTAAGGTGATTTGCTTTCGCACTCCTGTGATTATGTTAATATCTTGAGAAGATCTTACCAGACTGGACACATGTATACTGCTTGTACAATCTTAGTTTTAGCCTTGATGAAGTATTTTTGTGTGAGTCCCTCGCTTCCTGCCGGGTTGGGGCGGGGGATAATTGAATTCCTGACGATTTTACATCATACCCTGATGAGATCTTGTCAGATGAGGTACCCCCCACACTGCTGTGACGATATTAGACTATCCCTTGGTCATATCTTGCCCCCAACGTAACCTTGGGTCTACTGTGTAAGGTCCTGCTTAACCAATTCCAATGATCAGATTTCATTTCACTGTCCTTGGTACTTAGCGTCAATTTTTATGATGTGTCGAAAATTACAGAGGAAAACCAACATTCAGTAATTAAAATTCAAGGACACATTTAATTTACTTTAGAAAAAAAAGGATCCAGAGATAGAAAGGATCCAGAGAAACCAGAGATAGAAAAAGTTGAAGACAAATGCCAATAGCTAACGAACTGAGAATAAAAAAGGAAATTTGTCAAAACAAAAACTTTTTTATTACTTGAATCCTGAGGATTTGAGACCCCAGCCCCCATCACCACTCCATAAAATGACTCGGTGGACTAGAAATACAATAAAATAACTTATGGAGATGGAGAACACTGTTAAAAACTAAAATGAGCAAGTGACAAGTTATATACACGGATTAGTCCCCTAAAAAACTCCCCTAATAACTAAATTTTGTGTATTTGTTCGATTGTAAAATTTAAAATTGTATGCATTTAAGAAAAATTATTCTGTTCCAAATTGCCGGTTTTAATAAAGAACAAGTTAAGTAGTATCATACATAGTAAAGGGCTAGGGGGGGGGGGGGTGCTCTCTGAAATGTACGGCAGTTTCTAAACTTTTTAGTTCTATATTCTAAGTAGTTTAAATTCTAATTACAACAATTAGGTTTCTTCAAGTTCTAATTTCATTGTTCTTTACTTTCAAAAGATTTTTTTTGTTAATTTAATTTTAGGACCAGTGGAAAAACTGTCAAATAAACCTCAACTAAATATTGCAATAACTGGCAAGCCTTACAAAACCTGTAATTTGTATATTCATTTCATACAAGATGTCAGTAAGTGCAATAAGACCTGGGACACAAAAAGATTCTTAGAAATTTATCTACTTCTTAATTATATAAGATTCCAAAACACATTTTTCAATCCCACAAACCAACATTGAGAAGCACCAGAATTTTAAGCACAATCTTTTGGCGAGTATCTTGTTTATTGTAATGCTTGTTTTTGTTTTATTTTGCTCTTTTTTTTCTTCGGTTTTTCGCTAAATCTCATTTCATAAGCAAAATATAAACTTTTTAAAATCTAAATTAAACCATGGCTCAGAGAAAAAAATTATTGTAAAAACACTTTGTATCTTTACAAAGACGATGAATAACTTACGTAACAAATCCCTGTATCAGGGTCACAGCTTCTAGCATACCCATTACAATCACAAGGCTCACACTGCCCCAATCTCATGACATACCCATAGTCACAGTCTTCGCATGATAAGCCAGCTCTTCCCTTAGGGCACTGACAACGTTCTACCCCTACAGCCATTGGTTCCCCAGGCTTTGCAAGTTCATTTGAGCATGTTAGCAAGTCCACCAAGTGAAGACTAGAATAAAATGTAAATAATAATATAATATATAATATAATTAATAGTATAATATAATAAATGCATAAATAATATGTAAAATAAATCATATGTAAATGTATGAATGATTATAAAATAAATATATAAATATTTAAATAATAAATAGATATATAAATAAACAACTATGTAAATACATAAAAATAAGTATAGAAATGACAAATAAGTAATATAATCTAAAAATAAAAATAATAGAATAAAATATAATAAATATGAAATAAGAATAAAATATAATCTGAGATCATCAGTTTTTTGAAATGAATAAATTGACAGGTATGTTCTCAAATATCTTAGGATACACATAGAGGAGGAAATTTCGAAACTTTTCCTCAAATTCTAGAAAACAATATTTTTAAGATAGTCGTTTTCATAAGTCCTGCCTTGGGTATTTATTTCTAGTTTGCGGTCTTTTAAAGTGCCAGTGATAGTGACATCGTAATCTGATTGATGGAACGCCACCCTCCCAGGAAGTTCCCATTCTCCTTAAATCTTTCCTTACGACTTCCTCTCACCCAAACCGGGGTGACCTACTTTTCCTTTGGCCCTAGACGGTTGGCCAAAATGACAATCTTTAGCAATCTGCCATTCTTCATCCGCAGAACGTGCCCTAGCCATCTCAACCTTTCTCTCTTTACAGCGCGAGAAAGAACCCCAATTTTCGTACAGCCTACTGTTTGAAATACGGTCAGTCAGTCAGATACCCAGAACAATCCGTAGGCAATTTCTCTGGAAAACATCTAGGAAATCTTCCTCTGTTTTTCCGAGCACTCATGCTTAAGAAGCATATTTGACCACTGTCATCACTGTGGCTTCCAATGTTCTAATCTTGGTTTGCAGACTTATCTTCCCATTCTTCTAAATTTTTTTCAACTGTGAAAAAACACCCTCCTCACTGCACCTACTGTCTTTACTAATAATAGTACCTAGTTAAGTGAAGCTGTCCAGTTGATCGACCTTCTCGTTACCCAACATCACCTTTTTATCTTTACTGATTCCTAGACGTAGTGATATAGTCTTCTTAACATTCATTTTCAAAGTTATTCTCGCACCCTGAACTCGCAACACCTTCAAAAGCTCATTCATTTTGCTCCCACTTTCATCTGGGATACTTAAATCATCAGCATAATCTAAGTCCAGGAAAGATTTTCTTCCCCATCTGATTCCATGTTCTACTCTTTTTTCTAAAACTGTTTTTTCTGCTCTATTCCTTAAGACAAAGTCATTAAAATGATCCATATAAGGGGGGGGGGGGGAGAACACAACCCTGCTTAACTCCTGGTTTAATACGAAACCAGCTGCTAACCTCAGTTCCTACCTTAACTGCAGCGGTGTTATTTTTCGTAGATAGCACTAATCACTTTAATGTATTTGTCTGGTATACCATACAAGGATAAACCTTCGCTAAAGGTCTTCTATCAACTGAATCAAATGCTAGACTGAAGACTGAAGACTAAATTTATGAGCATAATTTTTATGAAGTTCTTGCAAATTTTTTAAAGAAAATATTTATGCTAAGCATCCATATGCAAGGATGCCCTCAGAGGAGGGGGAGATTTGGCTTCATTTCTACCCAGTGAAAATAAAAAAAAAATGCAAAAATTACATAATTTGTAATATACAGAGTACAGTATTAAAAAAAAGGAAATTGAAACATCAGTCCCCTGTCAGAAAGCTGTGGGCAGTCCTAGCTACTCCTTCGAAAAACTTCTGCTGGGATGTCCACATACTGCATTAAATAACGATTGTGTTTAAATGCTCTTGATAACTACAGCATAATGCTATTAAAGGTTTTTACCAGCTACATATAAAATATATATCTCTGCTGGTTCTTGAAAAGATCAAGACATGCAGAACTAGCTGGTAAAAAACATTGGTAAATACAGAGTGTTTCAAAAAAACCTTAACCGGACAGAAAATTTCGAACCTATCACATATGTATTCTTGAAGACCTATTACGTTGCCTTTCCATGATGATAAATAGCAGTTCAAACGGGGATGCTTAAAAAAGTAATGGATATTTCGATCACATATACAGTGACCATCATCAGAAGATATACTCCTAATGACGCTGATGACGGTCACTTTATATGTGATCGAAAAAAAAACACTTTTTTTTATTGTTTTTTTCACTGTCTAATAAAGGATTTATCTCCATTTGAACTGTTATTTATAGAACCTATTATACCTCTATATATAAAAATTTTGGTTTTCTATGTACATTGACATGTTTAAATGTCCCTACTAAACATGAAAATATTAAAAAAAAACACACAAAGGGAAGAGGTTGGTCTTTCAGCCAGATCAAATACACCCAAACATAATAAAACTTGCATATTCAGAATCAATACAAAAAAACACAATATTTTTCACTGTTTCGAACAATTTTTTTTCTTCTTTCTTTTTTTCTTTACTTCTTCGTTCTTCTTCTTTCTTTTTTTTTCTTGTCGTACTTCTACATATCTTTTAGTCTAATCGCTTTCTCATTATCTTTTATGGTCTTATTTTTTCTATGGTTGAATAGTACAGCATGATTTGAAGCCCTCATCAAGTGTTTTATATCCTGAGATTTTAAAACAACACCAAACAGCTGCATTTGTGCTTTTTTGTGTAGTAGTGCTTTTTTTTGCTTTTTTGTTCTCTTCCTGTGATTGAGTAGTGTTGCATTTATTTTTCTTTTCGGCCCTTGCTGTTTAACTTCTATATTTGATAAGATTTTGTACTATGGGCATTTTGTTAAAAAATTCTTCCTTTTTTTGGTTAAACTAATTAATATTTGGTTTAATTAAAACTAAAATTGATTATTTTTATTGTTTAATTTTTTAAATAATTATTTTTTTGAAAATTAACTAATTTTAACTTAGCTAATTTAAAGAGAAACTAATTAAAAATTCATACTTGTGTTAAAGTATAATCAATTTCGATATTGAAATTATTTAAATGGTTCGGGATGGGAGCATTTCGTGAATTTTTCAGTTTTAGAATTTTCAGATATCTGTTTTTTTTTTTGTTTTTTTTTTGTTTTTATAGCTTTAAGGGTGTTTTTTTGTAACCTTAGTCGACTTAAGGTGTGCTTAAGCTGCGACCTTTATTTATTCTATAAATTTTAACTGCCATCTACATAACTATGTTTGATAAACAGAGCCTAGATGCTGCACTTTTCCACATAGTCGGGCTTTACCTAGCCACGTTTCCTTTTGGTGTTCCATGGATAAAACGCCAAAGTAATGGCGCCAAAGTAATCAACCAATAGAAAATCCCAATTTCCATTGCTGTTTTGGAAAAACAGCTTTTTTTTTTTCACATTTTCATTGGCTGATTAACTTTCCATTATGTTTAACAAGCACCAAAAAGCACACCATTAGGCGTGTTTCCGTCATCTTGATTTGAAAATTATTCCGAACGATTTTACTGCAAGCCAACAGAAAATTCTGCTAACTGTTGCTATCAAACTCCTCTACAAAATAGAACAAGAGAATGTTGATAGATTTGTAGTAACAGTTTCACATTTTTGAAGAATAAAAAAAAAGAAAAAAAAAAAGTGAAATTAAACCCAGTAGATTAACCCATCTGGAGCGAAGCAAAAACTGGGACGTCCTCGAATAGGGCATGAAAAGGTCATAACATAAGGTTGATGGGAAGTATTCATTTCATATTAGGGATTAAAGAATAAAGTCCTTAATAGAACAAGGTGGAGGAGGGGCATACACAGCTATATATTGGCCTCAGACACCTTAAATTTGTGAGGAACTGTTAATTGTAGTAGAATAAGTATTTTAGTATATTAAAAAGGATTACATATTTTACTAGCAATATGTTAACTATTAGTACATTTAAAGGAATCTTTAAAGGTCTACTATGAAGGGCTATTTTCTTTCAGATGAGGATTCAGAGTGTCCTTCACCACCTTGGGACGACTTCAACCAAGGACATATACCAATGCCTTAAGTATAGCGTAAAGAAAAAGAGCTATCAAACCCTTAAAAAAAATTAACAAAAGCTGGACAAGATATGGATAAACAACAATCATCAATGAAAGATAGAGGGGCAGGGTCAACTTAACCTTGTTGTTTTTTTTTTTAGGCCATAGTTCAGCTCAGCCCTCTTGATGTGGTCAACTTAAGACAGAGGGGCAGGGTTAACTTAATCTTGTTCTTTTTCTGGGGCCATAGTTCAGCTTAGCCCTCTTGCAGTGGTCAACTTAAGACAGAGGGGCAGGGTCAACTTAATCTGGTTGTTTTTTGAGGCCATAGTTCAGCTTAGCCCTCTTGCAGTGGTCAACTTAAGACAGAAGGGCAGGATCAACTTAATCTTATTGTTTTTTTTTTTGAGGCCATAGTTCAGCTTAGACCTCTTGCAGTGGTCAACTTAAGACAAAGGGGTAGGGTCAACTTAATCTGATTGTTTGTTGAGGCCATAGTTCAGCTTAGCCCTCTTGCAGTGGTCAACTTAAGACAGAAGGGCAGGATCAACTTAATCTTATTGTTTTTTTTTTTGAGGCCATAGTTCAGCTTAGCCCTCTTGCAGCGGTCAACTTAAGACAGAGGGACAGAGTCAAATTAATCTTGTGGTTTTTTGAAGCCATAGTTCAGCTTAGCCCTCAGTCTCGCTCTAACTGCGTAATTTTATTAATTGCTCTGGCCATCTAAAAACAACAAATGCCGTATCGTTTGTAACGCAAATAAGCAAGTTGCAGTTACGATACTTCAATATGAGTGGTATGGTATCAGTCAGGAGGTTCTTTTAAGACAAGGAAGTTGCACTTATGGTCAGCTGGTGTAAAATGTAGCAAAGGAGTTGGAAGATCGTTTAAAAGCAAGGAGGTTGTACTTACGAAGCTTCAATTTGACTGGTATGATATTTTGCCCGAATTAAGATCCTTGTCAAATTCATTAGAACAGTCATCATCTTATCCCTATCAGCAACCTCTCCTGTTATCATATCTGTCCAGAGACCATCCAGTAAAGGAGCAATAAGAGTAATATTATCATCATCTGGATAGTAATGGACTCCAAAACCGAGACGAGTTTCATTACTCTGAAATAATACAACCATTGAAAATAAGACTAAACACAGGGTAGATGTTATAGAGTCAAATTGGAATGCACAGAGGCAGGGGGTTTATACGGAGAAATGAGTACCCCCCCCCCCTACACACACACACTTTTAAGAGGTATGAAAGCCGTCTTTTTTCTTCAAAATCATTTAAAATGAGACTAAACATAGGGAAGATTTTATAGATGTAAATTGAAATGCACAAAGGCAGGAGGTTTATGCGAAAAAAGTTGATCAACACCCCCGCCCCCCTCCTAAGACCTTGAAGAGGTAAGAAAGCTGTCGTTTTTCTTCAAAATCATTTAAAATAAACTGAACCTAGGGAAGATTTTATAGATGCAAATTGAAATGTACAAAGACAGGAGGTTTATACAGAAAATTGACCAACGCCCCCCTCTAATACCTCTAAGAGGTATGGAAGCTGTCCTTTTTCTTCTGACATTTGAAATTCATTTTCTCAATTTGTAAAATGAGGACAATTAAAAGTTCTATGATAAAATTTCTGATTTTATCATTTTGTTTTCTATCATTATCATTTTATCCTTTTGATCATTATCATTATCGTTATCATTTTGATTTTATCATTTTTTTTTATCACTATCATTTTATCATTTTCATCATTACCATTATCATTATTATTTTGATTTTATCATTTTGTTTTTTATCATTATAATTTTATTATTTTGATCATTATCATTATCATTTTGATTTTATCATTTATCAAATGTCTGATTTTATCTGATTTTATTCTATTAAGGTGCCATTTTTTGTAAAGCCTCTTATTTGCATCACTAGATACTCTTATCCTTCAGGCTGCACTCTTTATATCACTCCTGGAAGTAAATTTCGCAACTTTCAACCTTTCTAATTAAAATAGCTATCTTGAAATTTTAATCAGATGACATGTGGGGCCATGGGGACACACGGCACCAGTAACCATCAAAAAATGGGTTTGGTTAATAAAAAGGACTTTATGAAGCAGGGTTTTTTATTAATGAGCTGTTCATCGACTTTCTATGACTTTATATGACGGCCTTTGAGTTATAAAAATTAGTAAATCATTACATACTCTTAAACACTTTCTCTACAAATCTAAACCAGTATTACCCAGTACCTGGAATCCCTTCAGATGAAAATTACTCCAAGTTTTCTTCACAAACCAATCTTTTCACAAATTTACAGAATTTTATTTCAATTTCCACCTAGTTCAATAGATCAGAAAAATATTTCTAAATTTCTAGAAGAGCGAAAATCTAACAAATTTGTTGACTCTAATAAATCCAAATCCATCATTGAAATTTCACTGTTAAAATATTAGCACACACAACGCAATCTTACTTCTTCAACCTGGGTATAGGCTTTTTTCATATATAGATAAAACTGGGGTATTACCCTTACTTTTGAGGTTATTACACTAGGGGTACCTGGCCTGTAGATACCCGTTGTTTCTTTTCCATTTAGGCGCAAGTCCCTCGCCCCTTGGGGGTCAATAGAGAAAAAAGTTGTAAGTTACAATTTCCCTGATGTTTTTTCGGACGAGGCATCCTTTGGATCAATCTAGAAAGGGATCAATCTTCCTTGTCCGATACCCTCACCCCCTCTTGTACTTGAGCCTTTCTATCTTCACGCTTGAGTAATTAATGTTGTTTCTCAACGTTTAACACTATTCCTCACGTACCTCAATCAAAAAATCGTAGGCCATATTTGGCTTTCCTCCTGTATCACCTCTTCCTCTAATCCAGGATACACGAGCTGTCAAATTTTCTCCATAGCTTGCAATGCGCTTCCCTAAATAGCGCCTTGGGGCACTCCAGAAATAGTGATCCATATTGTCCATGTCATCATCTGCTATTGTATAATGGCCATCTTCTTCAATGAAAGGTTTTTGGACACGCTCTCCAGTCAGATCAGTTACAAGCCAACCATCAAGGTTGCTAATCTGAAAAGTAGGATGTATTTTTGATTGGTTATCGATTATATTGGACGTATTGACAAGAGTTTATACAGATTGATAATCAATATAGCCTCGTTTACAATATTACATGTTTTAACAAGACCCTTCCCTGGATTTTGTTATTAGGGTATATTGGGTACATCTGTTATTTTGGGTATATCTTAAAAACATCTTTTGATGTCTCGAGGACAAATCATTAGAGCATTCAATGAATTTGAGGGAAAAGAAAATTGTTGCCAATTTTTCTTTTAGCTTTTTTTTTTATTCAGGGGCCTGATAAAGGAGGAGGAGAGACCAATCTCTAAGGAGGAGGATCAATCTAAGACCAATAAAGGAGGAGAGGTGCTACATAAAGGAGGAGAGACCAATCTGAAAATCCAAAACTTAGATTTTCTTTCTTTTTTTTAAATTTAGATTTATTTCTATTGCTAAGTCTTCTCTTTTTCTCCACAAGGAAGCAAATTGCCAGAGAATTCTTTTTGCTTTTTTTTTGTTTTTTTTTGTTGTTGTTTTTGTAGGAAGAAAAAGAAGAAGAATCAAACCAATATTTTGTCTGTATACAACAAGGCGTCCTCAGCATTGAGAAAGAAAAGGATCTAAACCAAAACAACTTAAGAAAAGCAAGGAATGTAAAATAAAAAAAGAATAATAAGACAAAAAAAAATATAAATAGATACTCCATGAAAAAACGAATATTCAACTTCTGCGGTTTTTTTTCATGGAGTGGCTATTTATGTATATTGGTTCTATTTTTTATTTTACTTTTTTTTCAATTTACATTTCTTGCTGTTCTTAAGTTATTATAGTTTGGATTATTCCTTTCTAAACACTGAGGACCCCTTGCTGTATGCAGAAGAAACATTTATTTGATTGTTCTTCTGTTCTTCTTATTGGCCAAGGCTGTATCCAGGGGGTTACTGGGTTTGAACCCAGCCCACAAAATTCTTGTCCATGAAAACACGACAAAAATGCATTAAAAAAAATTTTGATGCGTTTTTAAAGTTTTTTCTCACCATCCTCCCCCCCAAAATGCCCCTCCTCTCTAACAAAAATCCTGGGCATGTCCTTGTCATAGACCCACTGTTTTTTTTTTTTTTTTTTCTTTGTTTCTGCTGCGTGATAGGCCTTACTTTAAATAGTTAGATTTTTTTTCTGTAGTTCTTTTTTTCCTGAATAAAATGATATCTTTTAAATGTGAATGAGCGGAAACGGTACAAAACTAAGCAGCCACATCTAAGGGGTGGTGGGGAAAGAGGGCTACACAAATTCAGATGTGGATAAAAAAAAATGTGCAATTTAAACTGTATTCAGGCAAGGGGAACGATTACTCCCCACAAATGTACATTCTAAAAAACAATAGAAGCATATTTCGGCCCTTGTTTCATTTATCACAACCAAATCTATCGACCCTAAGTTATGTTAATATAAAAAAAAATCAAAAATAAACTGTACTCAGGCAGGCAGGGGAACGATGGCTCCCCACAAATGTACACCCTAAAAACAATAGCAGAAGATTTCGGCCCTTGTTTCATTTCTCACAACCAAATCGATCGACCCTAAATAAAAAAAAAAAAAAAAAAAAAAAAAAAAAATCAAAAATTGGCGTCAGACATGAATCCAGTCATCAGATCAATAAAATCAAGAGAAAATGTAAAAAGAAGTCGAATATTTTGGGTTCAAAATGGAAAATTTGCAATCGTACGGTTCTGCGCAGTATCAAATCTCAGCTAGATTTTTTTTTTTACTCAGTTTTTTTTTTTGGTTATAGTCAGTACTAGCTGACGCCATCGTAGCTTAGTAACGAGGCAAAGGGAAAGTCCTATGAGGGCAATCGGCTTTAAACGAACTTTTTTCTTATGTTCGGGAATGTAATTTCTACAGGTTTTTTTCTAGCGAAAGAACAAGTCCAAGCACTTCTAAGCTATCAAGGATAGCAAAAAATTTGGTTTGACATGATTTCAAGCATGAACAGATGGAATTTTGGATTGGTTTGTTAATTATAATTAATTAGCAAAAAATAAGGATGAAACTAGTTAAAAAGCTTAAAAAAAAACAGAACAGAAAAGGATATAGCCGTAGCACTAAGATTGATTACGAAATACATGAGCGTTGGAATTTAATAATACGATAGAACACAATATAGTAACAAAACAATAGCAATAAGAGCGAGAGTATCAACATATTTATAATAAAATAAAATAAATAAAAAGCAGTCAAAACATAGAAGAAATAAAAAACTACTAACGTTAAAAGAAAACCAAATAATTATGGTGGAATACCAGTGAGACTGGGCGACTGAATACATTTTCAGCAGTTTACCTAAGGCTAAACAAAAGTGGAACGTCCTCAAACATGGTGGGAAGAGGTCATAAGAAATATTTTAAAGGAAATAGGAAGGAATAACGAGTGAAGCCCAGGATAGATCGGGTGATGGAAGAGTGTTCGCAGCTGTATTGACCTCAATCAGCTTTGGGTTTCAATGAGCTATCAGTAATGGCATTATTAGCACAAGTTTTGGATGATTTAAAGCTGGGATAATAGTACTAGCAACTAGACCAGACGTTTTAGCCCTCACAATCAAGGTGCCATCCAGGAGAAGGGAAGTTAGGGGGTCTAGCCCCCACTCTAAAAAAATATTTGTTTGACTCTCAAAACCTAACACAAATGCGCATAATCAAATTTCTGATACGACTTTAAATTTTTTTTTACACCCCCCCCCCCCCCCCGAATAAAAATCCTGGATACAGCCCTGTACAAAATATTCGTGGAAGATAGCAAATTTAACATTGAACCCCACCCCCTAAAAAGGTAAAAAAAAGTTTTCTATTTTACATACCTTCCTTAGAGCCAACCCTGATGACGAACATTCTTTTGACAGATTGGAGCAAAAGCACTTCGTACAGCCATTTGGGTTGCGTGCTTGCAAGTTGAAGAACCCTGACTTACAGCGGTCACATCTTTGGCCTTCAACATTTTTCTTTAAAATTAATTAATTAAAGCACGCATTACAAAAGATTATAAATCAACTGATTAAAAATGGGTGTAAATTAAGAATCTTTTGGTCGTCGACAGAGGTAATCACGCAACGTAAATAAGCTATTGCTTGTTTATTGCCTCTTAATTATATTGAATATATGTTAGTAAATTGAGAGGGAGTAGTCAATCTGGACTTGTCCCAGCTAAAAATAGGAACGGGGCCACAATTACAGATAAGGAAAGAGTTAAACAGAGATGGGCAGAACATTTTGAGAATGTGCTAAACCGAGATAGAGTTGCAGGAAAAGATATAGATAGTGTGGTAAATGAGTTTCTTAAATATGGCGGCTCTGGGGTTAGAAATAAGTTACTGAAGATTATGAATATGATTTTTGAAAAAGGCCGATTTTAGGAAAACCCTAATTAAATCACTGTATAAGAAAGGTGATAAGGGTACACTGAGGTAATTATCGAGGCATTAGTTTGGTCTTTGTAGGTAGCAAATCACTTAGTAATATGATGCTTTTTAGACTGAGAGATGCTGTAGACATAGTTTTAACAGAAGAACAGTGCGGTTTTAGAAAAGACAGAGGATGTGTCGACCAAATTTTAATTCTTATGTTAATAGCTGACAAGTATCTGAGTTATCAAACACCTTTGGTCCTCAGTTTTATACATTATGAGCAAGCGTTCGATTCTGTTGATAGAAGAGCTTTAGCAAAGGTTTTATCCTTGTATGGTATACCAGACAAATACATTAAAGTGATTAGTGCTATGTACGAGAATAACACTGCTGTGGTTAAGGTAGGAAATGAGGTTAGCAGCTGGTTTCGTATTAAATCAGGAGTTTAGCAGGGTTGTGTTCTACCCCCCCCCCCCCCTTATATGGATCATTTTGATGGATTTTATCTTAAGAAGCACAGGAATGGCAATGGGTGACCACAGAATCAAATGGGTAGAAAAAACCCACCTGGACTTAGATTATGCTGATGATTATAATTTCTTCGAACGCACTGCTTTTCCATTTACGAAAAATTAAGCAGGAAAAATGGGTTTTAATTTTGATAAAGCAGTGAATAAATACAACAAATAAAACACTTAATTAAACAAAACAGACTCCGAATATTTCGGCCCTACGTCTGGGAGCCTTTCAACGGAAAACAAGGTGAGAAAATGAAGCAAAAAATGTTCTTTTTTTAAACTGAACTTACATCGAAATACTAAACACATAAAGAGAAAGAAAAAACAAAAGAAAAGAAATAGAAATAAATAAGTAGGAATCAAAACTCACATATTAAATAACCTGTTCAGTTTATCCGTTCAATTATATAATTCATAAATTGCTCGATGAACTTGTGAGAATTATTTAGGGGTTATGGGCCAGGGGTTACGTGACCTTTATTGTTTTATTCAAGTATAAATATATTCTTCATTTTTTGACAGATTTCCATTTATACACTGTAAGGAGACGAGTGTATCATTATATACATTCGATTTTGTTTATACGCCAGTGCATGGAAGTGTTATTTAACATGTGAGTTTTGATTCCTACTTATTTATTTATATTTATTTTCTTTCGTTTTTTCTTTCTCTTCGTGTGTTTAGTATGTTGTATTTCGATGTAAGTTAAGTTTAAAAAGGAACATTTTTAGTTTCATTTTCTCCCCTTTTTTTCCGTTGAGAAAGGCTCCCGGACGTGGGGCTGAAATATTCGGAATGTGTTTTGTTTAATTAAGTGTTTTTTTTTCTTGTATTTATTCACTGCTTTATCAAAATTAAAACCCGTTTTTCTTGCTTAGTTTTTCGTTATGCTGATGATTTAAGCATAGATGAAAGTGTGAGCAAAACGAATGAACTTTTGGAGGTTTTGCGAGTGCATTGTGCTAGAATAGGTTTAAAAATAAATGCTAAGAAGACTAAGTCACTAAGGCTAGGAACAAGTGAAGATGAAAAGGTGACGTTGGGTCACGAAAAGATTGATTAGGTGGACAGCTTCACTTACCTTGGCAGGCGATGGCAACAGTGAAGATGATTTAAGTAGAATAGCTAAGGCTCAAGGTGTTTTTTTTTCTTCACAGTTAAAAAAAGCTTGGAAAAATAGGAAGATAAGTCTGCAAGCCAAGATTAGAATATTGTAACCTACAGTGATGACAGTGGTCAAATATGGCTCTGAAGCATGGAAGCTCCGAAAAGCAGATGAAGATTTGCTAGATGTTTTCCAGAGAAATTGCCTACGGATTGTTCTGGGTACCAGACTGACTGACCGTATTTCAAACAGTAGGCTGTACGAAAAGTGTCGTGAGAGAGAAAGGTTGAGATGGCTAGGGCACTTTCTGTGGATGAATGATAACAGATTGCCAAAGATTGTCCTTTTCGGCCAAGCGTCTAGGGCTAAACGGAAAGCAGGTCGTCCGTGGTTGGAGTAGGAGGATGTCATAAAGAAAGTTTTAAAGGAAATGGGAACTTCCTGGGAGGGTGTAAAGAGGGAGGCTTTGAATAGATTGGGATGGACGAGGAGCGTGCCTAGCTGTATTGACCTCAGGCCGCTTGGTGCTGTGGTGAGTTGTTAGTAGTTAGCAGTAGTAGTATCTATATTTAATTATCTTAATTATATCTTAAATAATTATACTGAATTTCCTTATTAATGATTAAGGTTTCAAATGACCCTAAATTTCATCAGGAAAAAAGATCGATCCCTCTTTGACCCTAATTTAACTTGCAAGTGCATGTTTGAAACAATTGATTTTCTTTATGCTGATCTTTTAGGCCATTTTCCATATTTGTCAGGGAATTTTTCTCAAGTTTACCCTTACGTTTTTTTTTTCGAACAAGGCTGTTCTAATAGTGTACTTCTTGTTTTGATCAGACACTATTTTGAGAAGTTATGTGCTGGTGTATTTTTGGTATGGGGCGTGATCATCTCTTTTTTTCATATCTAATAGTGTACTTCTTCTTTTGATTTGACTCTATTTCTAGGAGTTATGGGTTATTTTAAAAGATTCAAATTATTACTTGAATATCGCAAATATTTTTTCAGTTTACATAATAACCTTGGCGATCCTGCACTGAGAACAAAATTTAAATAAAAATTTTTTGTCGAAAGATGAACATGTATAAATATTGCATTCACTTATTAAGTCATATATGGCTATACGAAAAAATCAACCTCTCTGTGTCTTCAACATATTGTAAACATAACCTTTTCAATGTGATTATATGTAAATTTATTTTAATATTATATGTAATAGGGGTTATGGGCCAGGGGTTACGTGACCTTTATTGTTTTATTCAAGTATAAATATATTCTTCATTTTTTGACAGATTTCCATTTATACACTGTAAGGAGACGAGTGTATCATTATATACATTCGATTTTGTTTATACGCCAGTGCATGGAAGTGTTATTTAACATGTGAGTTTTGATTCCTACTTATTTATTTATATTTATTTTCTTTCGTTTTTTCTTTTCTTTCGTGTGTTTAGTATGTTGTATTTCGATGTAAGTTAAGTTTAAAAAGGAACATTTTTTAGTTTCATTTTCTCCCCTTTTTTTCCGTTGAGAAAGGCTCCCGGACGTGGGGCTGAAATATTCGGAATGTGTTTTGTTTAATTAAGTGTTTTTTTCTTGTATTTATTCACTGCTTTATCAAATTAAAACCCGTTTTTCTTGCTTAGTTTTTCGTTATGCTGATGATTTAAGCATAGATGAAAGTGTGAGCAAAACGAATGAACTTTTGGAGGTTTTGCGAGTTCATTGTGCTAGAATAGGTTTAAAAATAAATGTTAAGAAGACTAAGTCACTAAGGCTAGGAACAAGTGAAGATGAAAAGGTGACGTTGGGTCACGAAAAGATTGATTAGGTGGACAGCTTCACTCACCTTGGCAGGCGATGGCAACAGTGAAGATGATAAAAGTAGAATAGCTAAGGCTCAAGGTGTTTTTTTTTTTTCTTCACAGTTAAAAAAAGCTTGGAAAAATAGGAAGATAAGTCTGCAAGCCAAGATTAGAATATTGTAACCTACAGTGATGACAGTGGTGAAATATGGCTCTGAAGCATGGAAGCTCCGAAAAGCGGATGAAGATTTGCTAGATGTTTTCCAGAGAAATTGCCTACGGATTGTTCTGGGTACCAGACTGACTGACCGTTTTTCAAACAGTAGGCTGTAAGAAAAGTGTCGCGAGAGAGAAAGGTTGAGATGGCTAGGGCACTTTCTGTGGATGAAGGATAACAGATTGCCAAAGATTATCCTTTTCGGCCAAGCGTCTAGGGCTAAACGGAAAGCAGGTCGTCCGTGGTTGGGGTAGGAGGATGTCATAAAGAAAGTTTTAAAGGAAATGGGAACTTCCTGGGAGGGTGTAAAGAGGGAGGCTTTGAATAGATTGGGATGGACGAGGAGCGCGTGCCTAGCTGTATTGACCTCAGGGTGCTTGGTGCTGTGGTGAGTTGTTAGTAGTTAGCAGCAGTAGCATCTATATTTAATTATCTTAATTATATCTTAAATAACTATACTGAATTTCCTTATTAATCATTAAGGTTTCAAATGACCCTAAATTTCATCAGGAAAAAAAAATCGATCCCTCTTTGACCCTTATTTAACTTGCAAGTGCATGTTTGAAACAATTGATTTTCTTTATGCTGACCTTTTAGGCCATTTTCCATATTTGTCAGGGAATATTTCTCAAGTTTACCCTTACATCTTTTTTTTTTTTTTTTTTTTTTTTTTTTTTTTTTTTTTTTTTTTTTTTTTTTTTTTTTTTTTTTTAAATCTTCTAAACGCAGACAATTTGAGCCTTTTCTCGAGGTCACGACGTCCAAATGGACCTGAATTTGTAACAGTCATATTCCTAAATAATGGAGTACCATGAGGGAAAAGGGTGTGCAAGTTCATAAGAAGCAGAATTTCTTCAGCACAAAGATTTGACATAAAAATTTCACGCGAAAAAACAAACTTCTTAAATTTATGACACAGAAGATTCATCTCCCCCGTCTTTGTCTTACTCTTTGTCTGAAGTTTGAGGGGATCACTGTCAAGTTTTTTTCAAATCTCAATAATTTTTCTTTAGGAGAATAAACTTCAACAGGCCTAACTGAGACAAAGAATTCTGTAACTCTGACTTCACGAGGATCACGCTGGTAAAGGTCAGATCTTATTCCAACTGTTGAAATACAATGCCTTTTCGGGCAGACTTCAAGAAAGTCCGACAAACGTCTGTCGCTGTCTCGAGAAACGCTTTCGAGGAATTTCAGGGCAAAATATGTGTACCGATCAATAATATATACACCAATAGCTGGGTCTACGTGATGCGATAGTGAATCTTCTCCAACGAGGCTGCTACCTATGGCCAGTATATTTGGTGAATAGAATTTTTGGAACATAGAGGCCGCTTGGCACGTGTCAACGATGAACAGTATCTCGTTGTATCTTCTTTTTTGCCACATCTGTTCAAATGCATCTGCCAAATCTACATTTGTAATCTCTTCTGCATCTTGAAACTTAAGAAAACCATCTCCACCATGACTAGTCATATAAATCAATATGTTACTCCCCTCATCTGTCAACAATTGTTTCGATTTCGGAGTTCCAGCAGGAAGCCGTCCAGTTAGCAATCGAACAAAATTTTCAACAGTAACCTCGTACCCACGGTAATCAACTTCTATTTCTTCTCCATAAACATCGATATGTTGTTTTGCATTGTTAAAGACAGAGGCAGGTCTTGGATTACGAGCATTACAAGCCATGTCATCAGCCATCATCAGAATAATCTGAGTGTCAGGTATACCAAGACGTTTTACACTTCTATAGACAGATAAAAGATTAGCAACGTGTCTGTAGTTGAACCAGAATCTCGAAGTATCAACCAAAACAGCCCAGTTATTTGTGTGCGATGGTTTAAAACTTTCTGTAGTGAGGAAAACGCAATTGACAGCTAAAATCATTTGTAGCAACATAATGAAATGAATAAGCCTGCAAATAGCCTACAGTTCGTTCAAAAGTACACGTCTTGCTCTACTCAAAACCCTTACGTTTTGAGTAGTTATAACTTACCAAAAAACAATATTAATTTAAAAATTCTCAGGTAATTTTCTAGTTTGAATTAAAAAATTTAAATTATTACCCAAACACTATAAATATTTCTGCAGATTACATTATAATCTTGGTGATTCTGAACTGAAAACTAAAGTAAGATTTGTGTTGAATTTTTTGTAACAAAATTTAGCACAACGTTATAGAGATGCTCACTTTTGGAGTTGAGCCGAAAAAAAGTTTGGGTTTCAGAACACAGTTATAACTTTGAACTGAGACATGAATTCAAATTATTTTATTTATAATTTTCAGGAATTATTCTAGTTTCGATTGACAAAACGGATTTGTCTGAAAACCCTAAAGAAGCTATTGCATTTTAAACAACTATATCTACATGCTTGCTATAATGTTAAGAATCTTATTTTGATCTTTTCTGTGCAAGATGATGTTAATAACATTCTCTTCTACATGGTTATAGAAAAAATACTACCGGGATAACAACCTACGATGTCATCCGATGTGACGTTATTCATCAATTTTCTACATAAAAAATGCAGTTTTTCGTAAAAAAATTTATTATATTTTCAAAATCATTTTTTAAATTACAAAAGGTTTTTAACCACATCAAGTTCCTTTAAAATGAGCCATTAAACATATCCCTTTGATGTTCCAGTGCCCTGCTATCTGAGTGGAACAGACCAAAAAAAGATGCCGTTTATGCAGATATTGTGGTTCAATCAGCTTATCTTGTTTTCAAGCCAATAGATTTTCCTCGTCATTCATTTCAAAGGACGGTATGTACTCTATATAGGATACTGGGAATATAGGTATATGATAAATAAAAAATTATCATATTTTTAAAATCTTTTTTTTTAATTACAAAAGGTTTTTAACCATATCAAGTTCCTTTAAAATGAGCCATTAAACATATCTCTATGATGTTTCAGTGCCCTGCTATCTGAGTGGAACAGACCGAAAAAAAGATGCCATTTCTGCGGGTATTGTGGTTCAATCAGCTTATCTTGTTTTCAAGCCAATAGAATTTCCTTGTCATTCAATTCAAAGGACGGTAAGTACTCTATATAGGGGTCTCGAACAAGGCTGTTCTAATAGTGTACTTCTTGTTTTGATCTGACACTATTTTGAGAAGTTATGTGCTGGTGTATTTTTTGGTATGGGGCGTGATCGTCTCTTTTTCCATATCTAATAGTGTACTTCTTCTTTTGATTTGACTCTATTTCTAGGAGTTATGGGTTACTTTAAAAGATTCAAATTATTACTTGAATATCGCAATAATTTTTTCAGTTTACATAATAACATTGGCGATCCTGCACTGAGAACAAAATTTAAATAAAAATTTTTTGTCGAAAGATGAACATGTATAAATATTGCATTCACTTATTAAGTCATATATGGCTATACGAAAAAATCAACCTCTCTGTGTCTTCAACGTATTGTAAACAATAACCTTTTCAATGAGATTATATGTAAATTTATTTTAATATTATATGTAATAGGGGTTATGGGCCAGGGGTTACGTGACCTTTATTGTTTTATTCAAGTAGAAATATATTCTTCATTTTTTGACAGATTTCCATTTATACATTGTAAGGAGACGAGTGTATCGTTATATACATTCGATTTTGTTTATACGCCAGTGCATGGAAGTGTTATTTTAACATGTGAGTTTTGATTCCTACTTATTTATTTATATTTATTTTCTTTCGTTTTTTCTTTCTCTTCGTGTGTTTAGTATGTTGTATTTCGATGTAAGTGAAGTTTAAAAAGGAACATTTTTTAGTTTCATTTTCTCCCCTTTTTTTCCGTTGAGAAAGGCTCCCGGACGTGGGGCTGAAATATTCGGAATGTGTTTTGTTTAATTAAGTGTTTTTTTTTCTTGTATTTATTCACTGCTTTATCAAAATCAAAACCCGTTTTTCTTGCTTAGTTTTTCGTTATGCTGATGATTTAAGCATAGATGAAAGTGTGAGCAAAACGAATGAACTTTTGGAGGTTTTGCGAGTTCATTGTGCTAGAATAGGTTTAAAAATAAATGTTAAGAAGACTAAGTCACTAAGGCTAGGAACAAGTGAAGATGAAAAGGTGACGTTGGGTCACGAAAAGATTGATTAGGTGGACAGCTTCACTCACCTTGGCAGGCGATGGCAACAGTGAAGATGATAAAAGTAGAATAGCTAAGGCTCAAGGTGTTTTTTTTTTTCTTCACAGTTAAAAAAGCTTGGAAAAATAGGAAGATAAGTCTGCAAGCCAAGATTAGAATATTGTAACCTACAGTGATGACAGTGGTCAAATATGGCTCTGAAGCATGGAAGCTCCGAAAAGCGGATGAAGATTTGCTAGATGTTTTCCAGAGGAATTGCCTACGGATTGTTCTGGGTACCAGACTGACTGACCGTATTTCAAACAGTAGGCTGTAAGAAAAGTGTCGTGAGAGAGAAAGGTTGAGATGGCTAGGGCACTTTCTGTGGATGAAGGATAACAGATTGCCAAAGATTGTCCTTTTCGGCCAAGCGTCTAGGGCTAAACGGAAAGCAGGTCGTCCGTGGTTGGGGTAGGAGGATGTCATAAAAAAAGTTTTAAAGGAAATGGGAACCTCCTGGGAGGGTGTAAAGAGGGGGGCTTTGAATAGATTGGGATGGACGAGGAGCGTGCCTAGCTGTATTGACCTCAGGCCGCTTGGTGCTGTGGTGAGTTGTTAGTAGTTAGCAGCAGTAGCATCTATATTTAATTATCTTAATTATATCTTAAATAATTATACTGAATTTCCTTATTAGTCATTAAGGTTCCAAATGACCCTAAATTTCATCAGGAAAAAAGATCGATCCCTCTTTGACCCTAATTTAACTTGCAAGTGCATGTTTGAAACAATTGATTTTCTTTATGCTGACCTTTTAGGCCATTTTCCATATTTGTCAGGGAATATTTCTCAAGTTTACCCTTACGTTTTTTTTTTTTTTTTTTTTTTTTTTTTTTTTTTTTTTTTTTTTTTTTTTTTTTTTAAATCTTCTAAACACAAACAATTTGAGCCTTTTCTCTCGAGGTCATGACGTCCAAATGGACCATGAATTTGTAACAGTCATATTCCTAAATAATGGAGTACCATGAGGGAAAAGGGGTGCAAGTTCATAAGAAGCAGAATTTCTTCAGCACAAAAGATTTGACATAAAAATTTCACGCGAAAAAACAAACTTCTTAAATTTATGACACAGAAGATTCATCTCCCCCGTCTTTGTCTTACTCTTTGTCTGAAGTTTGAGGGGATCACTGTCAAGTTTTTTTTCAAATCTCAATAATTTTTCTTTAGGAGAATAAACTTCAACAGGCCTAACTGAGCCAAAGAATTCTGTAACTCTGACTTCACGAGGATCACGATGGTAAAGGTCAGATCTTATTCCAACTGTTGAAATACAATGCCTTTTCGGGCAGACTTCAAGAAAGTCCGACAAACGTCTGTCGCTGTCTCGAGAAACGCTTTTGAGGAATTCCAGGGCAAAATATGTGTACCGATCAATAATATATACACCAATAGCTGGGTCTACGTGATGCGATAGTGAATCTTCTCCTACGAGGCTGCTACCTATGGCCAGTATATTTGGTGAATAGAATTTTTGGAACATAGAGGCCGCTTGGCACGTGTCAACGATGAACAGTATTTCGTTGTATCTTCTTTTTTGCCACATCTGTTCAAATGCATCTGCCAAATCTACATTTGTAATCTCTTCTGCATCTTGAAACTTAAGAAAACCATCTCCACCATGACCAGTCATATAAATCAATATGTTACTCCCCTCATCTGTCAACAATTGTTTTGATTTCGGAGTTCCAGCAGGAAGCCGTCCAGTTAACAATCGAACAAAATTTTCAACAGTAACCTCGTACCCACGGTAATCAACTTCTATTTCTTCTCCATAAACATCGATATGTTGTTTTGCATTGTTAAAGACAGAGGCAGGTCTTGGATTACGACATTACAAGCCATGTCATCAGCCATCATCAGAATAATCTGAGTGTCAGGTATACCAAGACGTTTTACACTTCTATAGACGGATAAAAGATTAGCAACGTGTCTGTAGTTGAACCAGAATCTCGAAGTATCAACCAAAACAGCCCAGTTATTTGTGTGCGATGGTTTAAAACTTTCTGTAGTAAGGAAAACGCAATTGACAGCTAAAATCATTTGTAGCAACATAATGAAATGAATAATCCTGCAAATAGCCTACAGTTCGTTCAAAAGTACACCTCTCGTTCTACTCATAACCCTTACGTTTTGAGTAGTTATAACTTACCAAAAAACAATATTAATTTAAAAATTCTCAGGTAATTTTTTAGTTTGAATTAAAAATTTAAATTATTACCCAAACACCATAAATATTTCTGCAGTTTACAATATAATCTTGGTGATTCTGAACTGAAAACTAAAGTAAGATTTGTGTTGAATTTTTTGTAACAAAATTTAGCACAACGTTATAGAGATGCTCAGTTTTGGAGTTGAGCCGAAAAAAAGTTTGGTTTCAGAACACAGTTATAGCTTTGAACTGAGACATGAATTCAAATATTTTATTTATAATTTTCAGGAATTATTCTAGTTTCGATTGACAAAACGGATTTGTCTGAAAACCCTAAAGAAGCTATTACATTTTATACAACTATATCTACATGCTCGCTATAATGTTAAGAATCTTATTTTGATCTTTCTGTGCAAGATGATGTTAATAACATTCTCTTCTACATGGTTATAGAAAAATACTACCGGGATAACAACCTACGATGTTGACGTCATTCATCAATTTTCAACATAAAAAATGCAGTTTTTCGTAAAAAAATTTATTATATTTTCAAATCATTTTTTAAATTACAAAAGGTTTTTAACCACATCAAGTTCCTTTAAAAGAGCCATTAAACATATCCCTTTGATGTTCCAGTGCCCTGCTATCTGAGTGGAACAGACCAAAAAAGATGCCGTTTATGCAGATATTGTGGTTCAATCAGCTTATCTTGTTTTCAAGCCAATAGATTTTCCTCGTCATTCATTTCAAAGGACGGTATGTACTCTATATAGGATACTGGGAATATAGGTATATGATAAATAAAAAATTATCATATTTTTAAAATCTTTTTTTTAATTACAAAAGGTTTTTAACCATATCAAGTTCCTTTAAAATGAGCCATTAAACATATCTCTATGATGTTTCAGTGCCCTGCTATCTGAGTCGAACAGACCGAAAAAAAGATGCCATTTCTGCGGGTATTGTGGTTCAATCAGCTTATCTTGTTTTCAAGCCAATAGAATTTCCTTGTCATTCAATTCAAAGGACGGTAAGTACTCTATATAGGGGTCTCGAACAAGGCTGTTCTAATAGTGTACTTCTTGTTTTGATCTGACACTATTTTGAGAAGTTATGTGCTGGTGTATTTTTTGGTATGGGGCGTGATCGTCTCTTTTTCCATATCTAATAGTGTACTTCTTCTTTTGATTTGACTCTATTTCTAGGAGTTATGGGTTATTTTAAAAGATTCAAATTATTACTTGAATATCGCAAATATTTTTGCAGTTTACATAATAACATTGGCGATCCTGAACTGAGAACGAAATTTAAATAAAAATTTTTTGTCGAAAGATGAACATGTATAAATATTGCATTCACTTATTAAGTCATATATGGCTATACGAAAAAATCAACCTCTCTGTGTCTTCAACATATTGTAAACAATAACCTTTTCAATGTGATTATATGTAATTTATTTTTCATAAGTCTCCCATGGCACAATAGTAAGCATACTAGTGGTTAGGTTAACTGGTATTCATCAAGTATACCATACAAGGATAAAACCTTTATTAAAGCTCTTCTATCAACGTGTCAATTGTGTGTAGCGTGAAAAACGCACATTTTTGATGTTACCTGACTTTCCGTAACGAGATAACAAAAACTTGTACATGTCAGTGAATAATTGGTTCACTTTTCTAGCGGATAAAAAAGGAAGAAAAATATTCTCAGAAAAATTTTGTGAAAAATGAAAAAGAAAATTCTCAATTTATGAACTTGTTAAAATGAATAAATCTTCATTTTTAGGAACTGGATGAATGTTCAATTGGAATTTCTCATATTTTCAGTTGGAAAAAACGTTCAATTTGAACCCTTTTATTTTCTTTTCTTCTGTCGGATTTTTTGTCAGTCGGTAAAAATCTGTTCATGCAAATAAAAATAAAATAAAAAAGAATTGTTTTTTTTTTTCAACCGGAAAAATTGATTTTAAAGAGAGTATAATCTTCATATTTACGAATTAGAAAAAAAATCTATTGAATATTTGTTTTAGAAAAGGGGTCCAAAATAGTCTTTTCTTCAATTTTTTTTGTAGAAAGTCTTCAAAAAGTTTATTTTTCAATAAAACATTTCATTCCGAACTTACAGAGTGACGTCATTAAATCTTTTTTGTTTGGAAAATGTATCATTTTCTTATAAAAATCAACTGAAACGGTAAAAAAAAATTTTACCTTGCATTTGCAAAATCCTTCATCACAACTTCCTTCAGTTCCATCAGGATCACACGGACAGGGTTCACAATTTGGGTAGTTTCTATATCCTTGAGCGCATTGTTCACAAAATATACCCCCAAAACCCTCCTTACATTTACAAGATCCGGGTACCTGGAAGAAAAGATCAACTTTAAGCATTAACAAATGAGAAGCATCTTTTCTTCCAAACCGATCAGCAGAGTTACCAGTGATTAGAACAGATTACACTCCCTTAAGTGTCAAACCCCTTCATGCCCTATTTTGTTAGTGCATTTAACAAGTGACCCTTTTTTGTGTTTTTCTTTTTGATTTTAGTGTTCATTAGTGTTTAGTGTTGATTTACAGATCTACTGTTTAGTGCTGGCTTTTGTGATTTTAACTTATTTTATTATTTATTATTTAGTGCTACGATAGCTACTTAAATAACTGAATACTAATATAGATTTTAAAATAAGTGAGTTTAAAAAATACGTGTCCAAGCATTGAAGTCTATTCTGAACGTCCGTGGACAGATGTCCATCCAACAGATGTTCATTTCTGGAGCAAATTATACATACCTTTCTCATAACATTTAATAATTGATAATCTTTTCAGATATTATTGAAATAATAAATTTGTTAAAAGATAAATATATATCTTTATTTGTTAGGTAATTAATTGATCAGCTATTAATTTTTCGGGTATTTTATATTCAGATATCATTGATAATTTATTTTTTCGGATAGTTTTATCTTTGTAAATAACAACTGACATTTTATTAATTTATAATAGTAAACAGATAGTGAATTATATAAATAAATGTAATAGCAAATAGTAATATAAAAAAAAGAAAAAAATGGGAAAGAGGTTTTGTAAGGCCAGCTAAAATACAGGATGAAAAAATACAGATTTTTCGAAAGAACAACCGCTTCTCCTCTTCAGTGCTATAGGAAAAAGTTGTAAGGAAGCACGTTCACATCGTCTGAACGAAAATGTAAACGAAATTTGTTATTTTTGATGGTTCTCCATATGTCTAGGTTTGATTTCCGTTTTGTTTGCTTCTATCCGCTTTGCTTCTTTCACATTTTCTTTCAGACAATGTGAACGTGTTTTCTTCCAACTTTTTCTTATAGCGCTGAAGAAGAGGGGGAGTTGTCTTTTTGAAAAATCCGTATTTTGTCATCAAGTATTTTCATTCGCCTTATGAAACCCCATTCACACTTATCTTTTCTTTTGTTTTTATTTTTCATGCCAGGCCAATATGGTTTACGAAATTATCTTCTTTAATGGCATAAAGTCTGATAAACAAAATTTCATAATTGTTTTTTCGGGATTTAGTTCTCAAAAACACAGCCTGGACTATTAAGCAACATGATATTATATGGGAAGGTAAAAATCCCATA
>CM051272.1:55571481-55671481 GCA_027921565.1 Artemia sinica
TTTCCCTTTAAAAAGTTCGGTTGCTCCATAAATAATTCCCTTTTTCAAAATATATTAGTAGTGGTTCTGTTAATTATTAATTCACGAACAGTATATTATACCAACATTGAATTTCTTCTTCTTGTTCTTCGTCTCAATTGCCATGGAGTACTTGCTTTAGAATAAGAATCAAATGTATTCTCACTGTTAGTGGAACATAACGAGGGCTTTAGAGTTGGACAGAGAGATCGATGTGTCGATGAGTTGTATATACTGCATGATTTTTATCTAAATCGTGAATAAAAAGCAGATGTATTTTTCAGTGTACAATATCTTGAAAGTAATAAACGAATCGTCTTATTAATCGTTCGGCCAATGCAGCTTTATCGGACTGTGACTGTGATAGAGTGTTGTATTATATTTCAAAAGAAACCTTTTGCACATGAGGGTTAACAAATTCACTATCACGATCCGATTGAATTTTCTATAGGAATCCTGTTCAAGAATACTTCAATGGCCCGAGCAACTTCAACACCTCTCTTTGATCGCAGCGGAATGGCATAGGCATAGCGACTAAAGATACTTGATTGCCACTAGAATATATTGTAGGGTGTATTGTGACGTCGTTGAACTGCGTCTAAAGTTAAAAGATCCATTTGCATTATATGCAGAGGGAAAAAGGCTTTAGTTTGACGATATTGTTTACTGCGAAGTCTATGATCCGATGTAGTGTGTAACTGTGGTTCATTTTCTAGATACTCTTTTGCTTTTTTCAATGTGGTGCCGGACACAGCTCTAGAAAGCGTTTTGGGGGAGAACTTTTAAACTTCCCGCTTCACCAAATTTTCATAGACGCCTTTCAAAACTTCATCCATTTTGAACGTAAACACGTAGTGTAATGTCCACTCCCCTTTTGCACACTGGAGGGCGAATCAATTCGTCTTCGCTTTGACTAGCAGCCACAGGTGTTGTAAAATCAGTGGTGCTAGTATCTTCTTCTTCTTCTTCTTTTTTAAATGGTGTTGTTGGATGTTCATTTAGTTTCTTTAGAATTTGCTTATTGCCAATAAGACTTTTGGGAAAGTTTGATACACTTAGAAAGGTGTATAGATTATCGTTCAAAGGATAAGAGTCCTTTACGATTCGTCACCATATCACAAAATTAAATCAACTAGATTATAACTTTTTCCCGAATTATAATTCGTTTCCCTATGCTGTCGACTTGAAACTTGATCACCAGATTCCAACATGAGATAAGATAATACTCTTTTACTCTGTTCTCGATAGGTCAAAGGCAGTAGGTTTCCAATTTTCAATACAATCGAATTCAATTCCTTCTCCTTTGATTGTGCAGAATCTTGAGATGCTTCTTGTTTAGAGGGATCGGGTCTCTCGCGATAAAGGTCTATGTTTGTCCATGCGTCGCAATGCATCTTGAAGTAAAAGCAGTTTTTTATCATCGGCAATATTCTCATCATTAATGAATTTGTTTAGATTGTCTTCAAAATGTTCGATGGGCGAGAGGACAAGTTCAAATGGTGTCAATTTATAGGGTTTTGCCATCTAGAGAAAACTGTGTTACAAGTCCTGCGATTATCGGTAGTAAAAAGTGTGAAAAAGCTACCGCCTGCTTGAAGGAGGTCGTTTTCTTTTAAATTTGTTTCCCTTATTTTTACAAGCCAAGGCACGTACAGTTGGAAAACGATGTGCTTTGTCTGTTGTCTAACACCTTCTGGCAGTTGAACATTAGTTGAACATTGCCTCAGTTAAATTTAAACAAAGTTCAGATATTAAATTAATGAAATCATTGTCGACACCATGTTTGAGTATAGCCTTCCTAAGCGGAGGTTTTGAAGTGCTTTAAAACGGAAAACAAGTGCCTATTTTCATGTAGTTTCTTCAGTGTCATGATAGCGACTAATAGCCTTTTCTTTACTATTCACCGGAAGATATACTGTAATTTCATTGTCGAAAATGTCGGTGACTACACGAAGATCCTCGGGCGTGCTCTGATTAAGATCCAATAAAAATGTAACCGTAGGGCTTGCTAGTCGCTTGAGTGTACGCTGACAACAGAAATTTTGGGGCGCCGGGGTATATCTGTTTATTGAGAGTTATGAGCGAGCTAGAATCACGAACGACTCGATAGATAATATAGATAGTGCAATTCAAAGCAAGGGTTCGCATACATTTGCTCTGATGAAACAGATTGTGTAGAACTAGGGTTATGGAAATGTTTTCATGATGAGATCGGACAGTGAACAATTGCATCATTTCCTGTGAGAACTGTTCAAGGATTCAGCCAAATCATCAATAATCAGCCACGAGTTCGGTTATATACTATTGAAAACATCAAGTCCTCTTATGAATTTGTATTGGTATGGTTCTGTGCAATAGCTTTTATTTATCATAGGACTCTTGCCAAATACTATAGCAATAATAGATTTTTTTCGGTTTTTCCAAAAAACAATTTTATCGCAATTTTGAATTATTCTAGCTAAAAGCGTTGTTTTCCCCCGAAATTGAGGGTCCACACAGAAATGATCTGAAGGGCGTTTTAAATTGATACATACAGCTGTTGACAACAGTCGGACTATGACTAACTGTCAATCACATGTGCCCAATGAATAAGTAGTAATTTTCCCGTCTATTCAAGAACAACAAAAACAATATTCATGGCAACATTTATTACGATAAACACTTGTTCAACATGAACAATGATAACAATTTTCTGTACAACACTTATGTCTTTAAACACTTTTTGTACAACACCTTTGTCCATCTACAGCACTTTTCTGTACAACACCTTTGTCCATCTACAGCACTTTTCTATACAACACTTTTCTATACAATAAAATACACTTGGAACTAGCACAGTTGAACAGTAGAGTGATTGGTGGCCCCACACCCCGGGAACCGGCCGTGGGAAGGGTCCCCCACCCCCCTGGAGCTGCGATGGAAAAATAGTTGTCGTCACTGCTATGGGTTAGTGGTTAAGGTAGTGAGATTGGGTTAGATTAGTTGGTTAGGTTAATTCATGAACGGGTTGGGCGGTTAGTTGGTTAGATTAGTTTATCCAGACAAGTTGATTACGATAGTCTACGCATTCAACTCGATCTGAAATACGATAGTGGCCATGTGGCAGGGACACTCACACCGTTCTCGAGCACATAGACCTTGTCAGATATACACGACATTGCATTTTTTTCTACTCTCACAGTATAATTTCTATACTGTAGAGAGCGAATTGCAAGCACTTGTGCTCTTGGCACTAGGCTACTTTCTACACAGTCTTTGTATACGATCATGTTAAAATTGCTCTTTACAAAGTGTGTAGGCACCCCTTTACATGTTTTCTTTTCATCCCCACTATGTGTTTCCACGCAATAAAACTTTGGGACCGGGAACACCCCCTAGATATCAAATCACTCCCCGTTTCAGATTTTAATTTTAATAGTTGGTTGGGGGCTTGACGTTTCACCAGCTCGGGATAGAGGGATGGATCCAGTGGTGAAATCCATCCGCGAACTGATGTGCACCCCATTTTGCAAATCACCCAATAAATCTTCAGTTTTTACTTTTAGCAGTAGAGAATCGGTATCCCCATAATAAACTTGTACCTCCCCTCCCGTGGCCATGCACCTTGCACACATTGTAAAAGAACGACAACATGAGTTTTTTTGAAATTTCTAGTACTGAACTACCTCCTGCGATATTCTTGTTCAGTACTACGTTTCGCTTTTTCCTGGTGTAGAAGAACCATGCCGGCCTCTATGCTCGTGAATGATGTAAAATTAGGGTCGGCAATAATTCGTGCACACTCTAGAGGGTCAGTCACGACGTCACAGCGAGATCTGTTCACGTACGCTTTCGCACATTTTGCCAAACGCTGAATTTAGAATGAGCTTGTACAATTCCTTCTCCACCTTTGAATTTGCCCTAGAAACGTTTATCGACAAAAGTATCGATAAACTTTTCAAATAAGGTTTCTGATTAAACTGAAGGACCCTATGTATTTTGGTGATTTTGAAGCCATTGTTCACCATCCAGTGCAAAAAGCACATGGTGAACAACGATATTCTCCTTAGGGTCCAAATCAGCAATCAGTTTCTGTTTAGAGGGAGTCCAATGCATCCCCATATCCTCAACCAATGACCGATTGTAGGGGCTCAACGAGTCCCTGGTCACTGGTCGATTGATTACAGGGAAAAACAAAAATCTTTGACTGAGTCGTGAAGGGCCAGCGGAATGTGACCGTCAATTTCAAAGAACCATCCTTGTGGCCCGTTGTCCTCGACGGTTTGTTAATGTCGGGGAACTCACAAGGATTTCTCAAGCCACTGATAGTTCCCACACGGCAAAGAGTAGTGTGGGACATTGCCGAGGGGTTACAACGAGTTCATGTCCAAGAACACTGCATTTGACTTTACACCGGTGCTTTGTCCGCTCGGAATCGGTTGACAAGACGCGGTCCCCGTGAAAAACATACCCTCCCCGCATTGAAACGCTCTACAAAAAGGTGTTGATCTACATCTGTGATTAGGCCTATTCCTCCCTGCTAATTTTAAAATTAAAATCCATTAATAAATGTGGTGTAGAAAAATAATATCCTATATCTAGCCCAAACTCTGAATAGATCTGGTCTGTATTCTTACAGGACTATATCCAACAGAGTTAGAAACGTCACTGGCCAAGTACAGTCTACAATAATCCCACCATTTTTACAATCCCCCTTAGCCCACACCTTCTTGGCAAAACTCGTACTCTCGACTGTGCATTCACTGTTGGTCAGTGAATTGTGTGAAAAGCTTCAATTGGAGGTAGTTTCTCCTCGCTTAAGCGAGCGCCAGAGCAGTAATAATCATATGCATATACACCTTTGCTGGTTAATAAGTCATACATTTCACTGTCTGGGAAGTGCTGTTTAAGCAAGGGAAAAGCTATCAAAATTGTCGCTCTTCTGCACTTGAATTAGTTGACTAAGGGATTTGGGGAAAAAAACTAAAAGAATCTAAAAACCTAATTTTATTCCAGCACGTACGCTCATTATCCACTACCTGCCATTTCAGTTCGAGAAGCAACAACTTCGGCTGATTTGGGAATGATGTTGTAGGTAAATGAATTATTCACCCCATGGACTATCTACTCCCCCTCCCTCCCTATGCATACGGATGCCAGTGCTGGTAAAATAAATTTTAAGTCATAGTTAGAGTTATGAATAAAAACTGGGATAAAAAACTGTGGCTAACGTTTAAATTACACGATGATGCGCTACCCCTCTAAAATTACTACCCCCAGATGATATTCCTGCCACAAGTGGTCCATGGTCTCTGACTTTCCCCCTCCCCCCCCTCTTTTCCCTTTAGTCCCCTCTTATCCTCCTACTACAAAACTCCCCCTTACACACCCAACATATTTTTTGATTTTTAATCGCGAGACGATCCTCTGCAGACAGCACCATTGGATAATGCGTATTTCTCAAACGAGAAATAGCACCATTAGCCGTGCCAATCAGTTTAGTCAATGCCTTGACCATGCACTCATCTCCCTCATCCAATGTTTCTACTACTTCTAACAACCGCATGGTGTTAGAATTATCTCTTTGCGCATGGGCATAGGAGACTGCAATGGCCTGGTGTTCTTTGATACGGTTTGGATATTGGGGATCATTCACCTCCACCAGCTTAGCTTCGCAGTCTAAAGATATTTTGTTGCATTGGAGAAGGGTATTCTGAAAATTTTTAAAACGTAGAATGGCCCTATCCCCTGAAAACCGTTTCCACTGTCTGGTACCCATGCCGTCTACAATGCTTTCATATGATTTCGGAGCTTTAGTTCAGTCCAAAATCGAGACAGGCATGTTGGACAGTAGAAACATACCCCCTTATGCTTACCCTCCCCAGAACTCTACTAATGTCAGTGATTGGGTTAAAATGCCCGATTGTGTTCGGTTGACTAGGTGGCGTTGTAAAGCAACCAAAAACCCAGTGTTTAACCAAAAATCAAACTGACGGGCCCCTTACGGGGAAGACCACCCCCTTCTTTTTTGAACGAGCCCCATCTTCAAATTCTGTTTCGTATTGTACCACAGTAACGCCAATATTTAAAATGGGCATTAGCCCTTTCAAAAATGTCAATGGATTTTAGCGTTACTGGGTATTTTCTTCTAAACATGAAAAAATCTACAACTGGGAAAAATTGGACCCGTCCTTCCCATGTACAGCCCAGTGATCTAAATTCTTTTTAGTAGCGTCATCTGCTAGAGGCTGAAAGGCTGATATGAGGAAAGCATACTTGAAATACTTTGATCTGTTTCAAAACAGATCTTCTGGACCCCACGACAACCTACTAGATCTGGATTATATTTTAAAAATTATACCCTCATTCCCTATGCCCCCCTCTTAAAATAAAATCTTTCTTGAATTTACAAATATTTACACTTAAATTTTCAATGAATAAAAAACTACTGACCCACTTCCATTTTCATTATAGTTCTCGAGATGCGCAATAATTTGTCCTACCCAATCGCTAAAAACACCCTCAAAATTTTCTAAATTTGGATAAATTACACGCATCTCGGAATGTACAAAATGATAGTAAACCTCACTTTTTCCCTCATTCAAATAAAAAACCTTTAAAAACAATTGAAACCTTAATTGAATCCCCTACCCCCCCACAATTGAATTTGGTGCTCCAATAGTGCACGAATTTTATCTACATAGGCATGCACTATTTCTACTGGATCAAAAACAAAATTTCCCCCCATTAGTGTATTAAAGGGATCCCCAAACGTTGCAGTGAAAACAACTATATTATTCAATATTGTATTGGACAGCTGAAAGTCTGGGAGAGTTGTATCCCCTCCCCTACTTGTTCAACAATATTCGGACTCTGTTCCACTTTAGTTGTTTGAAAGTGGGTAATCGGAGGCTGGAGGGTTCCCTGCCAATTCCCGGGTAAAATCGTCTAAAATTTGCAAAGGTATTTTGGCTCAGGTCTACCAGTTCAACTGCGCTATTATCTACTTTAAAAAAAATCATCTAAAAACTCATCAATATTGTCAGGTACTTCAATGCTATCGTCCCATGTCACATTGTTCTGAAAGTCCGATGGTGGTTCTTCCCTTCTCACTAGACGGCGAGTAGGGGACCAGGACAACCTATAAAAGAAAAATAGCTTATTTCAAAGTGCTCAAATCATCCCTACTGCTTTTAAAATTTGGATTATTATTGCTTAATTCAACTGAAGATAATCTAAGATATGACATAGGATTTTTTTTTTTTTTTTTTTTTTTTTTTTTTTTTTTTTGGGGGGGGGGGGGGGGTCATCCCTGTGGCGCTTCTTGGACCCGTGGCGCTTCCCCCAGCACTTCCCCCGGTGCTTCCTGGACCCACTGGCTCCGCCCGTTTACATAATGTCCCAAAAAAAGTTGAAAACATATTTGCTTAGACCGCATAATTCCAAGTTTCTCTCTAATTCCATTCTATAGGTTCGGCGAACTCTTCATTAGCTCTCAATTATTGTAAGCCACCGCGTGAGTGTTCCAGGATTGAACCGTTTAAGTCGGTTTCCCCTCACTAAAATCTTTGGCACGAAGAAATATCCGTGTAAATTACGGGATCCATATGTGACAAATACAATAATCTCTCTCTCAGTTCCTTCTCTTAAAACTATGTGATAATCAATTGTGAAAATAGGGGATTTTGAGTTTCAAATGGTGAGCATTAATTTAAATTACCTAAAAATATTCGTTTATGAGTTATCGACGCGATAGCAAAGATTAGAAAAGAATGGTTTCTCTGCAAAAAATATATTTAGATATCTCTGAGGGAGGGCAGAGAAAATAAGGGTTGTGAGGGGGGGGGGGTTAATATTTTAATAAATCTCTGAGATATACTTTTACACAGTGTTGAAAAATCGGTTTGTTTAGAATATTTCTTGGTCCTGAATGATAGAAAAAAGTGAAAAGACAAAAGTAAAGGCTCTCTAGCAGCTAAAAAATAGCTTACTTGATTGAAAAAAAAATACTCACGTCTTCAAATTGATCAACCACTTGACAGAAAGCTGGAGGCTTGACCATTACATGATAGGGAGCCATTGGTTGGTCTATGACTTGCTTGAAGGAGCCAACCCTTCTATCTTGCATGGAAGGCTCAGGACTTGACGGAGAGTGCACTGACACTTGATGGGGAGCTGATAGCTCAGATATTGCGTGAGAAGGAGCCAATGTTTGGGCTACGGCTTGTCTTGAAGGCCCAGGTAACGTCTGTTGGAGGGTGGAGGGGCCGACGTTAATTTCTTGTGCGGGAGCTGTGACTTGTGCAGCCGGGGTAGCTTCTGAGCCCTTGAAAAAGCTTGTGTAGGTGGGGCTTCGGCATTGAAGCTATTCACCCACTCTCTCTTTAACTTTCTGGCAGGCTGCACTTGGACAGGTAGTGCGGAGCTGGGGGGCTTTGGCCAGCGATCATATTGCATGGCAGGGGGCGCATTATTGGCCCTCGTCTTCTTAGCAGGAGGGGGCACGCATTCATCGCTATTTGCGTCAGACATAGGGTCCGCAAAATTCTTCATAATTTGCCTTAAAAAGAAGAGAAGAAAAATCAAATCAAAATAATTTCTCCCTTTTTAAAGAAGGAAAGTTATTAAACATAATTTTGTTTAGTTTATCACTAAGAAAGCACAAAACCCATATTCTCTCCCCTAAATTTAGGAAAATTAATCCATCCCTCTCATAGAGCTAATCATGTGTTTTATTCAAGCGAAAGGCATATCTTACTAGCTTTTATTCAAATGTTATAGCTAAAATCACTAAATGATGAAGAAGCAATAATCTTTTCTATTTCTAATAAAAGCGCTAACCCCCTCCCCAGCAAAAATCCTGGATTCACGCTCCCCTCCCGGCCCCAAATTTAGGAAAATTAAGCCATCCCTCTCATAGAGTTAATCATGCGTTTTATTCAAGCGAAAGGCATATCTTACTAGCTTTTATTCAAATGTTATAGCTAAAATCACTAAATGATGAAGAAGCAATTATCTTTTCTATTTCTAATAAAAGCGCTAACCCCCTCCCCCAACAAAAAATCCTGGATTCACGCTCCCTCCCGGCCCCAAATTTAGGAAAATTAAGCCATCTCTCTCATAGAGTTAATCATGCGTTTTATTCAAGCGAAAGGCATATCTTACTAGCTTTTATTCAAATGTTATAGCTAAAATCACTAAATGACGAAGAAGCAATTATCTTTTCTATCTCTAATAAAAGCGCTAACCCCCTGAACAAAAAATCCTGGATTCACGCCCGGGAATATAAAAGAAAAACTTTATTGAAGGCTTGAAAGATTATAAATTTACACATTAGTTTTCTTGTCAATGGGCGTACATGTCTATACACAGAATCCCCCTCACTTTTACTTACAACGAAGCTGTTAGAAGCGATGTATTGGCCCCTTTTACATAATATTATATTGTTAAACTTAATCTGTTTCTCTCCTTCCATACAGGTTACGAAACTACAATTGCCTCAGTGTTTTAATTTGACAGAAGAATAGTCCCTTTGGCTGCCGCGTTTGTAAACCGGAAAGAGGGTGACTGCTAATTTTAACCTTGCATTGAGCCGTGTGTCAAAACCAGAGCGGCATTTTCATTAAAGATTGACAAAAGTAAGTGAACGCTTTTAGCTGGAAATATAAAAGGAAAGAATTTAGCAAAATGCTATTTCTTTTGTGAGAATTGGGGGATTTAGCTGGAAATATAAAGGGAAGGGAATTTATCAAAAAAGTATTTCTTTTGCGATGGGGTTGTAAGACTAGGGGGGGGGGGGGGTTTTAGGTTTGAGGGTAATGGAATATATTTACATTGATTATATTAATGTTTGTAAAGTTTGTTGTGGGGGGGGTTTGAGGGTATATGAATATATTTACGATGAGTATAAAGATTGTATGGTTTGTTGGGGGGGGGATTTAGCTGGAAATATAGAGGGCAAGAATTTATCGAAATGCTATTTCTTTTTGCGAGAATTTGGGGGGGGGGGTTGGTTTTGAGGGTAGAGGAATGTATTCACGTTTTAGCTGAATATACTGGAGGGTGTCCAATGAAAATTCATTTGAAAATAAAAATGTACTTTACATTGCTAATTGCGGCTGCAAGATCTCAAGCTCATCAAATTTATCCATTGTCAGGTTGTTTACACAGTGTCAAAATACTTTCTGATAATTGAATTGCATTGCATGTCCGTTATATACGAAATATACTCTAGGTCGAATTGGTTATGTAAACAAAGCCCTCTGATTGGCTAAGAAGTGGGATCTAACTGTTTCGGGAACTCGTAACATTGGCTCGGAAACAACTAATAAACAAATACTATTTTCGGATCATAGCATCTGGTTCGGAAACAACAACAAATACTGTTCTCGGAACCTCATAACATCTGGCTCGGAAACAATAACAAATACTATTTTCGGATCATAACATTCGCCTCGAACAGGAAGGAAATGTCATTAACTGTTTCCCGGAAACCTCATAACATCTGGCTCAAATAACAACAACAACATTGACCTTGACATTTGGCTCGGAAACAACAATAACATTGACCCCATTAACCACGTGTTCTCCCTAATGACTCTGTTCAAAACAACATTGACCTTGGGCATTTTGCCTCGGAAACAATAGCAACATTGACCTTCGCTAAGAGCGTGCCAAAAAACACACCTGGAGAAAGAGGTCATTGACCCCATTACGCAATCATTCTCCCTAATGACTCTATGCCCATATATGGACTCCCGGGTGGGGAGTATAAGATAGCTCTCTACTCTTTGATGCACAATAAGCATATAATAGGGTCTGAATATGGGTCTTATATGGGTCGTGTTATAGGGTCTTAATATGGGCTTTTGAACACCGTTCAATTAATACAATAGGTTATTAAACGCTAAAAATTATAAAAAATCAAGTGCAATAGGCTTATTAAACGTGAGGCAGGGTCGTACCTGGTTTTTTTTTTAGGGTGGGGCGTGGGTTACAAAATAATTTTTTTGGGTAGGGGGTGGGCTTACAAAAAAAAAATACATTCTAAGACCACACTGGCTATATATGACGTATGAAGTATAGGTGTACTTCAAAATGTCCGACTTTTTTTCGTTTTTAATTTTTCTGAGACAAATACTCTCGTTGTTTCGGCTATTTGATTTCACTTTTCATTTATTAATTATCTCTTCTTTTTTCATAACTTTAAAAAAACGTATCAAAATTTTGTTATACTCCTTTTGTTACGTTTTTTTACAGTTTCCCCCCCTAACCCCCCCCCCCCCCTTCCTGGATACAGCTTTTACGCGAGGTAAGTAAAAGATTTGGAACAGACAAATTCTGAAAGGAGGGCACGCGATACGGTTGCCAAGAACGAATATTATTAGTGAATCAGAGAAGAAGGCTATACTTAATTACAACTATAAAGAGTGCCTACGCAAAACGCCACTAACACTTGAAGGGTGGAAGAGGGGATTTGCACAAAACCTATACAGAAACCCCTGAATATCAAAACCATAGCAGTCTACCCCATATGTTTTTTTGTATTATGTGATCTTCTACTTCTGTGGTTTTTTTTCTTTTTTTTTGCAAGAATTCTGCAAAATATTGTAGAAATATTAGTCTGTAATTCAAAAATCGATTATATTTCATCAGGGAGATCCACACGTCTCGTCCCTTTAGAGGCAAAAATATTAAACTTTTTACGGCCGCGTGCCGTAGGGTTACCACAGCAGCGTTGCCAAAACTTTTAGGGACAAAAGTGTCCAAATCAGCCAAAAAAAGAACACTTTTAGTGTCCCTCTAAAAAATTAGCCAAAATACATGGTTGCCACTATGAATTTTCATAACCTGTGAAAACATTACCGAAAAACCTGTGAAATTCGTCCTTCTTAGTTCTGCTACTTAGCGGTCTGTTACCTGCATGAGTTCTGCAGGTATTTCCAGCTTTGACATTATTGCTACCTATAAATTGAGTTTAGTGCTAGTTCAATTTGAAGAGATGGCAGAAACAAATCGTCATGAGAATGTCAACAGAGCGAAATTTTATATCGATTATCGATACCGCTACCTATCTTAGTCGAAAAGGAAAGAACCAATCATAGAAATTCATTTTCACTTTGGCATTTTCATAAGTTATGCGAAAAAGATGCGAGTCGTTGATCTTCGGTAGCTATTAAGGATTTTGGGTGCGACAAGGGCCGAACGGCTGTAAAAACGAAATGTTTATTTTGACCTACATGGTTTTATAGTTAAACAAAATACGTCGATCACCTTAACCACTCAGCCAACTGGTTGGTCAAGCGGTTAAAATCGATCAACTACTCCTCTATCTGGCCGTTTTCTGAACATTTAGAAGTAGCCCTGAGCAAAAATGACGTTTTCGAGAACTAAAAAGAGTGAGAAGACAAAGCTGATTGAAATAAGTTCGCTTGAGCTGTACTCGATAGAAACTGACGACCAGCATTTGACAAAAAAATCACAGCTGAATATAATATAAACATTTTTTTTTTTTGCATGCTGACCAATCGTCCGCACGGTGCAGGAACCGATCCCCCCACGCCCATCATTCCCCCAAACACATCCAATCAAAATTTTGAGATAGCCATTATGTGGTTGTTGGCAAATCATCCAACGCTTTCCGGGTTTTCCTCCATATTTCTCTAGGTACCCATTTGGAGTTAGGTCAACTCTGACTGAACTCACAGAATCACACCGCTGAATTTCTTTCCAAACCAAATATATTTCTGAATATATTTCTGTTTTATATAGAATATAAAACAGAAACATTCGCTAGTGGCTATAAATAAAATGGAGGCACAACACAGCTTTTTGCGAAACTCCTTTCGTTCTATGATAGCAGTGTAATAATAGCCATATGTAAACGGCTACACGCCATAGGGATTTACACGGAACGTGCCAGCAGGGAATGGCCATTCACTTCTGCTTTCCAGCCTTCTCAGCGGCCTTGGTGACTTTGCCACCAGCAGTAAGTGGGTCCTTGAAGTTGACCGACTTGATGACAAACGTCAACCGTAAGATAGCAGAAAAAGATGGATTCGATAGTTCTGTATACCACATTGGTTAAGACTTTAGGTCCTATTCCTATTCGGTTGATAATTGGTGTTCGCGCAGGGCACAAAAAACGTCTAAGAAAAATCCCCAAGACGTTACCAAAGCTTAAAAGTAAAGCACAAACTAAAAGCATTCGTATTTATTAAAAAAAGAAGAAAATAAAGATATTTGGTTTTGATTTGGAAAAATGTCCAATAAGTGTTTTTTTTTCAAAAAGCTGCCTTTTTGACCCAATTGTGTCCGGTGTCCCTTAGAGTAAAAAAGTGTCCAAAAGCCACTAAAAGTGTCCATTTGGCATCCTAGTACCACAGTAGGCATAATACAAATGATTCATTGAAATGCATAGAACAAATGGAAGGTACAGTAGTGCTACCTATATTTCACGTAGTCCAATATTGCGCAGATATTAACCAGTACAACTTATAAGGGCTCGTACTAGCACGAAATGTGTACAATCACCTTTTTTTATATAGATTTAATAAAAATCAGTTAATTCCACCCTGAATGAAAATTCAGTTGTAAATAGTCATCATTTTTTTTTCTCTACGCAACTGTTTTAAAAATATTTACTCAGATTTTAGAAGAACAATAATCGCATTTCCCTTAGTATTAACACCTATGTGTCTCCCAGAGTAAGACAGGCAAATGGCATCTTTGATTGGATCTTTAAAATATACCACTTCCAGAGTTTCCCTATGTGCTTGAAGCTACGATTATTTAAAAAGGAATACCTTGACTGTGCTGTTATACGTTTCAGAGATATGGAACTGAAGCCCGGAGCAGCAAAAACAAATCAAGACCTTCAAAAGGACCTCCATGGGGAGAATACGAAACTCACAGGACTAAAAAATTACTAATAAATCAACACGAGATACAGCAAGACAGCCACTTGTTGCCACTGCTCATCAGATTGCAATAACACAGGTATATCGGATGGGCCTACGAACGAGCAGCCAAGGCTTAAAAACACTGCTCTTCACTGACCTAAATCAAGCACCTGTCGAAGAGGAAGGTTCCGGAATATTCTACTGCGCAGCCAACAGGCAGACCTGTACAACCTTAATGCTTATATCCAACCAGCAGGGGCGTCACTAGCATTTTACATTTGGGGGGGGGGGCGTCTAAAAGTGTGCCGCCGAATTTGGGTAGGTGTCGACGACAACCGACATTGGTTGTTTCGTTTTTTAGGCGTTAAAATAATGTGTATTAGTTATTCTAGTCGTAGTAGTAATGTTTATTATTAGAGCAGCCAAGGCTTAAAAATATTGCACTTCACTGATCTAAATCAAGCACCGTCGAAGAGGAAGGTTCTGGAACATTCTACTGTGCAGCCAACAGGCATACCTGTTAAACCTTAATACTTACATCCATTCAGCAGGGGAACTAGCATTTTACCCTTGGGGGAGGGGGGGGGGGGGGGGGGGTTGGGCCATCAAAATGGGCCGAAGAATTTTGGCTAGGTGCTGACGACAACCGACATTTGTTACTTCGTGTTTTAGGTGTGAAAATAATGTTTATTATTTATTTAGTCGCTGTAGTAATGTTTATTATTAGAGCAGCCAAGGCTTAAAAGACGGCAGTTCACTGACCTAAATCAAGCACCCGTCGAAGAGGAAGGTTCTGGAACACTCTACTGCGCAGCCAACAGGCCGTCGTGTACAACCTTAATACTTACATCCAACCAGCAGGGGCGTCACTAGTATTTTACCTTTGGGGGGGGGGGGGGCGTCTGAAATATGCTGACGAATTTGGGTAGGTGCCGACGACAACCGACATTGGTTACCTTGTTTTTTAGGTGTTAAAATAATGTTTATTAGTTATTTTAGTCGTAGTAGTAATGTTTATTATTAGAGCAGCCCAGGCTTAAAAATACTGCACTTCACTGACCTAAATCGAGTACCCGTCGAAGAGGAAAGTTCTGGAACATTCTGCTGTGCAGCCAACAGGCAGTTGTGTACAACCTTAATACTTACATCCAACCAGCAGGGGCGTCACTAGCATTTTACCTTTGCGGGGGACGTCCAAAATGTGCCGACGACTTTGGGTAGGCGCCGACGTCAACTGAAATTTGTTACTTCGTTTTTTAGGTGTTAAAATAATGTTTATTAGTGGTAGAGAATTGCCATACATTGAATAGAAAAACTCGGGTATAAAAGCGAAATCAAGACAAAGAAAATAAGCTAAAATTAAAGGCTGTGCGGCTTTTCAACTTTTCACTTTACTACAAATAGGTAGAGGTCAATTTTTCCAGTACGTCTTTTCTGACACCTAAGCAGGAGATGGTCAAGTAGTCGATCGTGTCCCATAGTTGACCTCCATCTATTCTTGACGATTTTCATCTTGCTAAATATTCGTTTACCTTCGGTCAATGTCACTTCAGTAGTTTTTGCAAAAGTGAATGTTCTGTAAACTAAAGGCAAACCTCGTTTGTTCTTTTTCACTAGAGAAAACAACTCGCCAAACTCAATGGTACTTCCTCTGCCTTTGCAAATCTCTGCAAAAGGAACGATTATGTTCTCTCTGTCAACTAGGCATCTTAGGTATTGACTATTTCTTCCTACTTCTTGGGAACGTGAACTTGTGTTTCATCAGAGCGCCCACTCATGTTACCTGTAAAATCGTAGCATTGAAATTCCAGTTTTTCTTCATTGATACGAGCCTTTCGCAAAACTCGTAGAATATCTTCTGCTGTATCGGCTTCCTTCTTTGATTCAGAATCTACAATGACGAGTAAGCGCTCTTTAGCGGCTAGTTCTCTATAAATATACCGTACAGCTACAGCTAAACACTCTTCATGGCTGGAAGCGGTTGTTTCGTCTGCAAAGATGCCAAAGAAGTCAGCTTCAATAACTACTGCTACGATTTTTCAACTAGCTATGTTCAAAAAATCGCAATTAATTTATTTTGGCCACCACCCAACAGATAACTGTTGACGTTCGGTTTCATCTGGTTTTTCATTCGATGGTGTATTTCGATGTTATGTCTCGAAAGAAAATTGGCTAGCTCAGCTTGATTTTCCCCGTCATGATTCTTCCCACGAAATGCCAGCCTTTGTTAACCTAGAGCGGTGGTAACATATATATAATCCATTGCCCTCTTTCCCTTTCTTTTTCTGACTATATCTTTCTTTAGTTTCTCTTTGTTAACTAAGCTTGGCAGTGATTCATCTCTCTCTATAAAACAAATAAAACCACCTACAGAAGCTTTGTGACCATTTGATTGAAAGCGAGTGACGAGAATTTCAGCAGTAGCACCCTTGCTTCGCATTTATGCCAGTTTCTATTCCTGTTATAAATGAAGAATCTTTGTTTCTGTATTAACGACCAGGTTCTGTTGTAACCAACGAACAGGCAAAGCAGTAAGCTAAATCCTTCTCGACACTATACTCTATTTAAGGGTACTCATTTTGTACCGGTTTCTAACAAGCCACAACTGGTGTTTCGAACTCTGGGATTAGCTTTTCTCATTTTTTAGAAAATTGATTGTTGGCTGAAATGGTCTTAGTTTGATAAGCTTCGGCTTTTCTGAGTTGGAATTTTTTTAACCCGAGATTGTGTTCGACTCTTACGATTCCAGCTTGCTGTAAATTTTCGGCTTCCGATTCTACTCCTTCCATTCTTAAAACTTTGTGAGAAATGAATTTTTTTTGACTGACTAATAAGCCTAGTTCCATATTCACGGATTGATATCCCTGTATCTAGCATTTGTATTGCAGCGTCTTGTTCGTTAGTGACGGAATCCAACTTATCTTCAAGTGTCAGTTTTTCTTGCTACTTTGGTACAGTCAACATTGAGAGAAAAAATAGCAAAGATATTGCTGATTACTATTGTTTCTTTGTGATCAATTTCTGAACAGAGAACTTTTTCCTTCTTTCACCAGATTCCACAGTGTCAGAACCTGAAAGGACAAGTAACTTTGATTTTTTTTTTCAGCCACTTCCTTTTCTATTCAGACACCGATATTTGTCAAGGATGGACCTGGAAAAACTTCCTAAAAGTGATGTCTGAAATGTTACTTCGATTTAACCACAGTTGTTTGTCTGTATTTATTTCAATCATTCGAAAAAATTGAAAAGCTCGAAACAAGTTCATAAACTTTTATAAGGAAACTTGGCCATAACCTATTAAGATTCCGAGGCAATTTTAAAATCACATTCTTCTTTGCTTCTTGCAGTCAATTTGGTATTATTTAGCTCAGTTCGGTTCCAGTTTAAAGTTTCAGTTTGCAACGCTGATGCATCCACTTGATTAGCTATTCCTGGTGAAATTATATTTGTTTCATTGGCAAAAGTATTCGATTTAGTGTGAATCCGATATCAATCGACTCTCAAAAAATCAGTTAATCAACTGTGATAAACATCCAGATTAAAAACTTCCATCTTGTTTGTTTCCTGGTTTATTTTGTTTTTAACAAAATGACTGAAATGAAGATTCTGCTGCGCAGTGTTGCCAAAGATTTATCTTTATGCTGTTGAAGGCTTGCCAAAAAGAAAAAAAAGAAAAAAGGAAAGAAAAGAAAAGAAAAGAAGGAAAGGGAAAGAAGGAAAAGAGAAGAAAAGGAAGAGAAAAAAAGGAAGGAAAAAAGGAAAGGGGAAAAAAAGAAAGAAGAAATAAAAAGAAAGAAAAAGGCCCAAAGCCAAAGAATCAAGCTCTGAACGAGTTATATTTCAGGTGTCTTTACCGCTTGCCCGGAGGGGTGGAATAAAATACAAGCACTTGACCAGTTGATTAGTTAAATTTTGCAAACGCTACAGAGTATTCCCGAAAATTGGCCGTTATTCCTGAGGTAGCGTTGGTAATCAATCACTACTGGAAGTCGTCGGTGCAGGAGATAGGGGTGTTAGCCTTGACCTAATTAATAGTGGCTTAGCGAACTGCACGTCCGCATCGACGGGGATAAATAATAGGTGCCAGAATAGGTAAGAGAGATTATATATTTTATTTTATTTGCACTTGCCTTGGCTTGCCATTGTTAAGACAATCCAAGTAGGATCTCAGTCTGTTGAGAAGAGTTTGTTGAATTCGACCGTTTCATCCGAAGGGAATAATGATGTCACTTCATAGCGGCGGATGATTTTGCTAAAATGCTAACAACACTTACTGAAAACGGTAAGAAACTGGACTCTATAAACGATAGCATAAAAGTGTTAGAAAATCGTATGGTATCAGTGGAGAACTCTCAGTCCGTGCTAAACTCAGAAGTTAACAGTACGGGTTCACGTGTTACACAGCTTGAATCTGATGTCGAAAGCTTAAGAAATCAAATGTCAATTATGATTAGTGAAGCGAAAAAGTGTGAAGTTGGGTGTGAAGTCTGTCTCGCCGGCTTATGGCATCTGAATATCAACATACAGAGAACAGTCTTATCGCTTGGAATTCTCCCTGTGAAAACACCACACAAACCGAGTCGATTTTCGACCAGTTGTGTTTGGAAGGTCTAGGTCTGTCCATAGTCCTGTGGTTTCGAGTTGTTGGTAATGTCCGTAAGGAGCAACAGTATTTTAAAGTTGACATTAGTTCTCGAGATGCGAAGGTCAGTATGGTTAAGAACGGAAATAAATTAAAAGGTAAGTTATTGGACACCACAGAAATGTATCTGTTAGCAATGATGCACCATTATCAGTTCGTGAAGCTCGAAGGAAGTTGTATGTAAAGAAATCTAGATTAAATGCTATTGGAGTTACATCATGGGTTTCTAATACAGTTCCACCGTATATACAGATCGACCGTGGTGGTGTGGCTGCGAAATTTGGTTACGATGAGCCTATCCCTGAATTATGTGACCATTAGATGGTTATATCATGAATGGTGAATTAAGATTTTGTTCAGATATTTTTGTTTTGTATTTGTGTTTATGGAAAAGAAAAAAGTTTTTCGATTTTTTTTATTTACTTGGTTTTTTGTTAGAATTTAGAATGGGTAAGTGGTAGGCACCTGTAGAGTATTGTGTTTTCTTCAATTATTATATTCTGGAATTCAGTAATTAAACCAGTAAGCTTTTATTGTGACAGGCAAGTGTTATTGAGAAGTTTTTTGCTTTATTTGTATTCGTTTGTTTATTTATACCGTTTTGTTAGTATGTTTCTAATTATTTTTGGTTATTTCCTGTTTTTTTTCCTGGAGCTTCACTTACGTTGGATGCGGGATCATGGACCCTCCTTGTTACAGTAAGTTTTTCAGTTGTTTAGGTTTTGCACCAACAACCCTTCTTTTTTTTATATATATACTTATAAAAAATGGTAATCGTTCGTAATGATCGTTTGGATTGGCTTGAGAATAATCCATTGAGTGTTTCGGATTTTAGATTAGGGGTGCTTCACAGAGATTTTGATATGGGGATAGAAGATGCCTTTCCGAAGGTTAATCTTAAGTGCCCAGTTGATTTACATGCTAGACTAGCACCGGATCAACTTGGCATTTTTCATCTGAAATATCATGGGCTAAATAGCACGTTGGTATATTTGTCGGAGCTGTACATGCTGCCTGATTTTCATATTCTTGCACTTACTGAAAAAGGGTTAATGAATAATAGTTCTGGACTATTGGATATTGTAAATTATAATATATATTAAGAACCGCACTCATCACCACCACGGAGGACTTGCCCTTTATATTAGAACGGATTTGAATGTGAAGGTTAGGGATAATTAGTCCGTTAATAGAGAGATGATTTTTGAGTGTTTTGTTGCGGAGATTGATAATAATGGTGACCCATTTTTTTTGCTGTTTGTTACCACCCCCCCTTCAGCAAATGTAGATTGTTTTTTAGAATAATTGGAGCAAAAATGGACCTTCTAACTGGTAGAATTGCTTAAAAATGAATTATTAACTTTCCCAACCTTCCCAAGGCCAGAACAAAATTTACACTTTACTGAAAAAAATATAAATGTTTTTACTTTAATAACTTTAATAAATCAAATAATATTAACATTTTGATTACTAAATATCAGTATATGTATATTAAACTGACAATGCACATTCATTTGTATTTTTTTTAGTAAAATGCAAATTTTGTTCTGACCTTGGGAAGGCATAGGGGTTTTGCGCCTTACTTATGTTAATTTCTGCTTGTTTTGAGTTTGACTCTTTAATTTATTGTAATTTCTGTTCGTTTTGGGTTTCATTTATTTATCGATGCTGATTTGTGGTAATTTCACGCTTGGTAGATTAACGGATTTAATTTTTGCTCATTTTTTGTTCAATGGAGTTCTTTACTTTTCTTTGAAAAACCTATTTTGTTGAAAAAATTTTTTTTAATTAATTTCTGTTCGTTTTATATTGACATAGTCTTTTCAGGGAAAAAGAAAATAATGCTTTAAATCTCTTCGTTTTTTACGACTTTATAGTTTGGCCTGCTGTTTGTATGCTGGAGAAAAATTTTCAGCAATTTTTAACTACATAAATCCTTTTAAAAATATGGACACAAATAGTACTGTTTAATTTTGTTTCATACCTTCTCTAGTTGACCTGAAATGGAAAACTTACCATTCGCAAAAAAATCTGTTTACTTCCTTTGATAGCTTGGATACACTTACGCTATTTTGATTTGGTTAAATTTTAAGAGCAGAAGTAGCCCCGAAAGTTTGAACATAATACCCTCAGTCGTTCTTAGGATACTGCTGAGTTGCCTTATTGGGAATTAAAATTATCACAGTGCATTTTGATTTAATCTTGAGGCAACATTTAGCTTTTAAACAAAATGGGCAAATGGGAGGGTGGGCGTGGGGGTTGGAGTGGAAGGGGGATTAGTTATCCTCCAATCACTTTGACTGTTAAAAAGCGGATCAAACCTTTCTATTTTCAATCGAATGAGCCCCTTTCAAAGTTCTCACGACAACTCCTTCGATACGAAGTGCCCTGGTCTAAAAAACAACAACAACAAAAATATCACTAATCACTTTCGACTATTAAAAAGGGTACTCGCCCTTTGAATTTCCAATGAAATCAAAGGTGGGCAACTGGCCCCCCAATCCCATTTCCCCAAATACATCTGATAAAAAATTTGAGGTAGCCATTTTGTTAAAAATAATTGAAAGATCATGTAACAAAAACACCTTTATGTATGGTCATTTCGCTAAAAATAGTTCAAAGAACAGATAAAAAAGAAACTCCTGTGTCAACACCCCCCCCCCAGAGCCGGGCAAGGCGTTGTAAGTATTGCTCTGAAGGCATATTTGGTTCTTATGGAAGGTATGCTCGTATAAACTTTAGAGAGGGTCCATTTGAATGGAAATTAAAAGTTGTAGTTCATTTTCTCATAGTGAAAAAGATCAGAGGCAACTAGCCCCTCCCACCCTCCACGCCTTTGGGCCTATCGGATGGATAAACCCATCCGATCACTTCCTCTGATCCCTTTTGTCTCTTAAAAAGAGCACTAGTACTCTTTATTTCCAATCGAATGAACCCCTTTTGAAGTTTATATGACGACCCCTTCTATATGAAGTGTCTCTGGGAAAAAAAATAATGGAGTGCGGGGGAGGCTAGCTACCCTCCGATCACTTTTAACTCTTGAAAAGTAAATTATAACTTTCAATTTCCAATCAAATGAGCCCTCTAGGTATTTTATACGAGCATCCCTTCCATAACAAACATATATGCCCCCAGGGCATAACTTACAACGGGTACTCCTGGGGGGCTGTGTCAACACCAGAGTTTTTTTTTATCCGACCTTTGAACTATTTGTAACAAAATGTCTATCTCAAAATTTTTATCTGATGCATCTAGGGCGTGGAGGAGGGGGGGGGGGCTTATTGCCCTCCGATTTTTTTTTACTCTAAAAAGTGAACAAGAACTTTCAATTTCAAATCAAATGAGCCCTCTCCAAAGTTTCTACGAGCACCTCTTCCATAAGAACTATATATGCCCCTAGAGCATTACTCATAATGCCTACCTCCGGGCCCTGGCGGGTTCCGTAGACACAGGAATTTTTCTTATCTGACCTTTGAACTATTTTTAATGAAATGGCTGTTATAAAAATTTTATCAGATGTGCTTGGGGAAAATTGGTATGTGGGGGGGGGGGGGGGGGAGGCTAGTTGCCCTCGGATATCTTTTGACTCTTACAAACTGAATTAGAACTTTCGATTTCCAATCAAATGAACCCCCTCTGAAGTTTACACAAGCATCCCTTCCATAAAAACCATATACGCCTCCAGGACAACACTTACAACGCCTATCCCCCGGGCTCTGGGGAGTGTTTTGTTATCTAATTTTTGAACAACTTCCAAAACACTGGCTATCTCAAAATTTTTAGGGGACGGGTTTGGGGAAAAAAGAGCATGGGGGTAACTTAACTCTCTTGACTCTTAAAAAGTGAAATATAGCTTTCAATTTCCAATCAAATGAGCCCTCTATGAAGTTTATACGAGCATCTCTTTCATAAGAACCATACGTGCTCTTAGGGCATAACTTAGAACGCCTTCCCCTGTGGCCTGGGGGGTTTTATTGACACCAGATTTTTTCTTATCCGACCTTTCAACTATTTTTAACAAGATGTCTATCTCAGAATTTTTATCAAATGGGTTGGGGGATAGCTGCTCTCGCATCTCTTTTGACTATTAAAAAGTGAGCTCGAAATTTCAAAATCCAATCAACTGAGCCATCTCTGAAGTTTGTACGAGCATCCCTTTCATATGAACAATATATTCCCCAGGGCATAACTTAAAACGTCTTCCCCCAGGCCCTGGGGGGTTGTGACGACACCTCAGTTTTTGTTATCTGACTTTTGAGAAATTTTTGACTTAATGCCTATCTCAAAATTTTTCTTGGATACATTTTGGGAAAATGGGCGTGGAGGGGCTAGTTGCCCTCCAGTCTCTTTTGACTCGAAAAAAACTTAACTAGAACTTTCAATTTCCAATCAAATGAGCCACCTCTGAATTTTTTACGAGCATCCCTTCAATAAGAACCATATATTCACCTAGGGCATAACTTACAGCACCTGCCCTCTGGCCCTGGGGGGCTCTGTTGACCCCTGAATTTTTGTTATATGGTCTGTGAACCATTTTGAAAAAAAGCTATCTCAAAGTTCTTATCGGATAGGTTCGAGGAAAAAGGCGTAGAGGGGGGGGGGGGGGCTATGTGCCCTCCAATCTTTTTTGGCTCTTAAAAAGTGAACTAGAACTTTCAGTTTCCAATCAAATGATCCCTCTTTGAAGTTCATATGGGTATCCCTTCCATAAGACCCATATATGCCCCAAGGGCGTAACTTACAACGCCTGCCCTCGGGCCCTGGTGGGTTGTGTCAACACTGGAATTTTTGTTATATGATCTTTGAACTATTTTTAACAAAATGGCTATCTTAACATTTTTATTGGATGCATTTGGGAAAAAAGGTTTAGGGGGGAGCTGGTTACCCTCCAATATCTTTTGATGCTTACAAATGATCTAGAACTTTCAATTTCTAATCAAATGAGCCCTCTCTGAAGTTTATACGAATATTCCTTCCATCCGAACCATATATGCCCCCAGGGCATAACTTATAACCCTTGCGCCTGAAGACTGTGCGGGGAGTGTCCTGCTCAAACATATAATTTTCAGAACCATCAACTACGTTGAAAAAAATGGCTATACCAAAATTTTAATTGGATGTGTTTAGTGAAATGGTGAGCGTAGAAGGGGTGTCAGTTGCTTTAGAATCACTTTCGACTATTACGAAGGAATTAGTCATTTGAATTTCCAATCGAATGAGCCCTTTCTGAAGTTTCTACGACAACGTTGTCTATACAAAACCTTATATGCCCCAAGGACATAACTTACAACCCTTGCCCTGAGGGCTATGGGAGAGTTGTCATGCTCAAAGACCTAATTTCCAGAACTTAAAACTACGTTTAATAAAATGGCTGTCTCAAAATTTTGATTGGATGTGTTTGGGGAAACGGTGGGTGTGAGAGGGGGGTTAGTTGCCCTCAAATCACTTTCGACTATTAAAAAGGGCACTAGCTCTTTGAATTTTCAATCGAATGAGCCTTTTTTGAAGTATCTACGACAAACACCTTCTATAAAAACCTAATATGCCATCAGGGTATAATTTAAAACTATGCTTTGAGGGTTGTGGGGGAGTTTCCTCCTCAAAAACATATTTTGTATCTGGAAATTAACTACGCTGAACCAAATGGCTATCTCGAAATTTTGATTGGATGTGTTTGGGGAGTGATGGGCGTGGGGGAGGGCTAGTTGCCCTCCAGTCACTTTCGACTATTAAAAAGGGCACTAGCCCTTTGAATTTCCAATCGAATGAGCCTTTTTTAAAGTTTTTACGACAAAATCTTCTATAAAAACCTTATATGACCCCAGGGCATAACTTTAAACCCTTTCCTTGAGGGTTGTGGGGGAATGTCCTCCTCAGAAACATATTTTCTATCAGGAAATCAACTACGCTGAACAAAATGGCTATCTCAAAATTTTGATTGTATGTGTTTGGGGGAATGATGGGTGTGGGGGGGGGGGGGGGCTAGTTGCCCTCTAATCACTTTCAACTATTAAAAAAGAGCACTAGCCCTTTGAATTTCCAATCGAATGAGCCTTTTTTGAAGTTTCTACGACAACGCCTTCTATAAAAAACATATGTCAAAAACATATGTTCTATCTGGAAATTAACTACGCGGAACAAAATGGCTATCTCAAAATTTTAATTGGATGTGTTTAGGAAAATGATTGGCGCGGGGGGGGGACATATTTTGATAGTACTTGAGCCCGTAGAATTGCAAGGTTATACTAAGCTTGTTTAGAACTAGACCTTTTTTGCCAGTTTAAGCTTATTTTTCCAACCCTACAGGATTGGAGTATTGGAGACGCGTAAGTTTTAGATATATTATATTATACTTAAATATGTATACACAGAAATATCAGTATTAGTAAGCAGCGGACCTCTACACGTTTGAGCTTGCTTTCAAATTTTTGTAGTTCATACTCTATTTTCTTTTGAGGTATGCTTCCTTTTTTTTTAACAGTGGTAACACTTGGTTTATTTAAAAATAAGCTATACATCAGCGATTCCCTGAAGCAAACTTGTACGGGAGAAAACCCTCCTAATAAATAAAAAAAAAAAAAAATCATAATTATAGCTCAACTTACCGGACCCGAAATCCACTGAACCTCCAAACAGCACCCAACAAAAATATAATATTTATAATCATTATCACATTCAACTGCAACTAAACCCTCCTCAAAAACTTAACTTAACTTGCCCAGAATAATCCATCCATAATATACACATCAAAACAATGGTTCTTTAACAATTTATGAAATTTATGCAGACCCCCAACATTCCTCAAATCATCTGCCAAGCTCTCCCAAACTAACGGACAACATGGCAAATTGAAGACCTAGACGTGACAATAGCTGGTCTTCGCACCAACTGAAAATATCGTGTCAAATAATCGGGAATAGTAGATGCATAGTAGACTAAGCATTCCTGAAAAATATGATGGTAACTCTGAAGCTAAATATTTAAACATAAGCAAAGCATTATAGAATACGCATATTCTTGCAAAACGGTAGAATTTTATACTCGCGGTAAAGATGCCTTGCCGATACAGATAGGTCAACTTTATTACCATACAAAACTCTAATATGCCATATTCTGCCATATATCACACGGAGCCGATGAACGAATGTTTTTGGCCAAACAATTCAAAAGTAAATGAGATATGGGTGAAGAGACGAAAAAAAAGCATTCTCAGAATTTCACACGGAAAAATATACCTAAGTTTACGAATAATACCAATATTACGAGACAATTTGCTGCTAACAGATGCAATATGGTTTTTTAAAACTAAGGCTTTCATCAATAATAACATCTAGGTATCTAGTAGTAGTAGATCTTACAAAAAGTATTGTGTCCTACTTCTGTCCAATTAGTCCATGGATAGTGATGAGTAATTCTACCATAATCAAAAATTCGACTTATTATGATTCAGTTTCAATTTATTTACTCGCATCCACTATTCAATCGAAGAAATACCTTGTTTCAATGAATGGTGGGCTAGGGATTGGAATAAAGGAAAGAGTAGTTACATTTAGGGTTAGGGAGAGGTTAAGGGACCATTAGATCTAGGTGTGGCAGGCGCGAGTGAATGAGACCTGATCACTGGAGTTAAATGCAAAGGCTAAGGAGCAGTGGGGAGAATAATTGTATTTTGAGGCGGGGCTTCAAAAGAGGCAACAAAAGTTAATTATTTGTGTTAGGTCAGATGGGTACCACTAGGTGAGAGAAGGAAGTATCTGGGAGGGGTTAGGAAAGCTTCGGATCCTTACTTCTGTCCCATGTGCGGGAAAGAGGAAGATTCGGTTCATTTTGTGGGGAAGCATGGCCGTAAGGAGGGTGGGGGGGGGGCATGGGGGGGGGGCAGCTGCCCCCCTAGACCTTCAAATTACATTAGATATGGCTGAAAAAGCAGATGGTTTGGAAAAAGCAGTTGATAAAACTCCAACACACTATCGACTGCCCCCCCCCCTAGACAATATGCTGCCTAATGCTGCCTACGCCCATGTGGGGAAGTGTAGTGAATTAAAAGATTTAAGGAAAGAATTGTTCGGGGTAGAGGCTTGGGAGAGAGAGATGAGATAATACATTTATTAGCAAGGAAAGATATGGGAGGTATAAAGAGATTCAGAAGATTCCTGACGATGGGTATAGAGCATAGAGAAAGGTTTATTTTTTGGAAGAATAGGGACGAGGGTGATATTTCACTAGCTTAGATTATAGTTTTGTGCCAATTCATGCCTGTATGTCTGTAAGTGTAAGTGTCTTTGCCTGTATGCCTGTAAGTGTCTTTGTTTTTGTGACCACGGCCCTTTGGGCTTTTGTGTCAATAAATTTTATTGAGTAAAATGGTCAGTAAAATGAGCGTCATCAACAAAACATTGTAGAATTCCCCTAGTACCGTTGGTATCAAGGTCTAAAGAAAAAGACACATGGCTTGAAGTTCTACAAAGGTGAATAATATAAATCAAAAACAACAAAGGACCCAAAACGGAACCCTGGGGTACTTCAATCGAAATATGTTCTATTTTAAATGTAACTCCATCAATCACGACCACAGTATATAAATAATAGACAGTATGATCGCTCCCTATCTCACCCATTATAAAAAACGCGGACCGAGGTACGAGTGCTCCGGAGAACGTAAAAACATAAGCGACATTAGATCTTTTCAGGGGAGGCTCAACAAAATTGTGGTTCAATACCGCTCTCTAGGGCTATAATGAAAAAAAGGTTGGGGTAGCTAGGGCACGTTGTGCGGATGAAGGATGACAGATTGCCGAAGATTGTTCTTTTTGGCCAACCGTCTAGGGCTAAATGGAAAGCAGGTCGTCCCTGTCTGGAGTGGGAGGACGTCATAAAGAAAGATTTAAAGGAAATGGGAGTCGTGGGCGGGAGGAAAAAGGGAGGCTTTGAATAGATTGGGGTGGAGGAGGAGCGTTTGTAGCTGTGTTGGCCTCAGGCCGCTTGGTGCTGCGGTTAGCCGTTAGTAGTAGTAGTAGTAGTAGTATATATATATATATATATATATATATATATATATATATAGATATATATATATATATATATATATATATAATATATATATATATATATATATATATATATAGATATATATATATATATATATATATATATATATATATATATATATATATATATATATATATATATATATATATATATATATATATATATATATATATATATATATATATACTACTACTACTACTACTGCTAACAACTCACCGCAGCACCAAGCCGCCTGAGGCAAACATAGCTACGCACGCTCCTCCTCCATCCCAATCTATTAAAAGCCTACCTTTTTACACCCGCCCACGACGTTCCAATTTCCTTTAAATTTTTCTTTATCACGTCCTCCCACCCTAGATAGGGACGACCTGCTTTCCGTTTAGCCCTAGACGGTTGGCCAAAAAGAACAATCTTCGACAATCCGTCATCCTTCATCCACATAACGTGCCCTAGCTATCCCAACCTCTCTTTCATTATAGCCCTAGAGAGCGATTTTGAACCACATTTTTCGTATAGCCTCCCGTGAAAAGATCTAATGTCGCTTATGTTTTTACGTTCTCCGGAGCACTCGTACCTCGGTCCGGGTTTTATAATGGGTGAGATAGGGAACGATCATACTGTCAATTATTTATATACTGTGGTCGTGATTGATGGAGTTACATCTAAAAATTCTAGCTTGCTCCTCTTTCCTGCTTGAAAGGCTTGATTATGGGTCTATTATCAATCTTGACTTTAGAAAATCAATTCAAGTTCATCTTTGAAAATCAGCTGATGTCTTAGGAACTCCCTTACAGAGACAATATAGTCCAGGGTATGGGTGTGTAAGCACTGGCTCGGCTCAACAAGTCGTTTTCTAGGAGAGTAATTGGTTTCTGTCGACTTTGCACAGATGAAGCAGTAAATTTTGTTGTCCTTCACCCGACGAATGTATTTTATGACATTGCATTGGACCAATAAAATAACAAGTTTTGTAGGACTCTGCTCTACTAGTCGTTTTTTAGAGGACAAATAGGTTTTTTTCAACTTCGCGCACACGAAGTATATTAGGTTTTGTTGGGCTCCGCCCGACGAAATCCCCAAAAAAACTTAAAAAACGCATCAAAAATTTGTTTATGTACAGTTTTATAACGTTTTTATGAGTCAGACAAACATTTCGAGAGGGGGTGGGGGGTTCAAAACCCCTAACCCTCCCATCCCTAGATAGGGTCTTGCTTGAGAGATAAAAGAGACTCTTCTTTAATGCCCTAGGTATCTTTGGCAGCACAGGCGGAACTACGGATCTTGTGTAAGGTAATTGCGTTTAGCTATTCAAACTACCAAACTTCAGGATTTTTTACCTTTGTCCAGGGTATGTGTGTGTAAGCAAAATCAAGATTTTTTTTTATTTTTTTAAAAATTTAATACTTTTCATATTGGAAGCACAGTGATGAGGGTCAAATGTGGTTCCTAAGCATGGGCACTCCGAAGAGCGGATGAAGATTTGCTAGGTGTTTTTCCAGGGAAAATGCCTATGGATTGTTTCGGGTACCAGGCTGACAGACCGTATTTCAAACATTTTGCTGTACGAAAAATGTGGTTCAATCCCATTTTCTAGTGCTAAAATGAAAGAAAGGATGAGGCACGTTCTGCAGATGAAGGATGACAGACTGGCAAAGATTGTCCTTTTCGGCCAACCGTCTAGGGCTAAAAGGAAAGCAGGTCATCCTTGTCAAGGAAATGGTAACTTCATGGGAGGCTGTAAAGAGGAAGGCTTTGAATAGATTGGGACGGAGGAGGAGCGTGCGTAGCTGTGTTGGCCTCAGGTGGCTTGGTGCTGCGGTGAATTTTTTGGAGTAGTAGTAGTTTTCTCAAAGCCTGGAAAATATTTTATTGTCTTTTCATGGTCAGACTCAAATTTTTTTCCAGTATTTCGATTTCGAACCTAAAACTTCTGGAAGTTTAACTGACCACACACACACCTAGGAGAATTTTCAAACACCCTATTATTGCCTTTCACGTCATATTATTTGTATTTTGAACAGTGGGCTTTAATTTTCCAAAATGTTGATGAAAGAAAAGTCTATAAAATTAAGACGACTGGAAAGGAACAATAAAAAACAAACAAGAGAACGGAAGGTTTGACATACAATGGCATAAATTCCTTGGAGTCTCGCCAATCCAAGATTTTTTTTTTAACTTTGATTTTTTCATTGATATAAGCACAAAGAATTCTTACAATAAATTTTATTTTCAGTATAGCGCGAATGGTGCAATTCGCTTAAGAACTTTTACAGTTAGGGGAGAAAGGAAGGGCAGTAGCCAAAATTCTGTTTATAGCTATTTTTGTTCGTTTTAAGTTTGACAGGAGCACTCTATTTAATCTTAATTCGTTTGTAATTTATTTAAACATCTATATCAGTATTTCTTTTCTTCAAGAGATTATAGATTAATTCGTTACAGCTACGGGGAGTTTGTGTAGGTTAGTGACTTTAACTATTGAAGTATTTTTTGTTATATTTGTTTTATTTGAAATATAATCCATCTATCCTATGTTTGAAAATTTTTTTCTCTTAATGTTAGCTTCGTTTGGGTTTCATTATTCTTTGATAGTAATTTCTGGTTATTTTAAATCTGAATTACTGAGGACTTTATTTCTCCTTGTCGTAAGTTTAAAATGTCTCTTTATTTTCTATTTAGAACTTGTTTTTCAGAAAGTCTTTTTCAATTAATTTTTGTCTGTGTTCAGGTGTTCGGTGCAAGAATTAAAAAATATCGGGCTCTAATCAAAATTCATGAGATAAATAAGATAATCTGGGTGTTGGCTTTTACTGTATTCAATATAGTTGTTTATAAATTACTTAAAATTTGAAATCACGGTTTTTAATTATTCTTGAACTAAAATTTGATTCAACAGTAATGCAAAGTTAGTATAATAATAAAAGTTCAAAATAGGGATAAAATCGTTTTTAATAGACAGTGTATAAGAAATTCACAAAAATTACCAGATATTTCGGTCACATATACAGTGACCGCCATCAGTAGTAAAACTAAACTAAAACAATTTAAAACAAAAGTTTATATACGAAATCAAATAAAACTGCATATTGTTTTAAATCTCTAATTCTTTTCAAAGTAAAAGCGGAAGCTAGCCTCTTTGACCTTCTTGGATTCGGTTCATTAGCGTTCAATGATATAAAATTTGGACAAAGGTCAATTACATTGGGTGAACTGAACTTTACTCTGTCAGATTTTAATAAATTATCATATATAGAGTTCAGCCCATATTCACCTGTATCCCGATTCAAAGCAGTATTCTTGAATAAGATTGTCTTTATTTCAAGAGTTTCACGAAAATTTTGCTTTAAACCCCGATCCCTAGAAATCAAATAGACATTCTCCAACAAAATAAAATGGTCTGGAAAATTAAAAATATGTTCTGAAAGGGCTGAAGTAAAATCTTCAGACTTAAAATCTTGCTTTAAAGCCAAAGAAATAGAATCTTTATGTTGTAATAATCTCATTTCCAAACTCTGGTTAGTACGTCCCACATATGAGCTTCCGCAAGTACATGGGATCTGATAAACCCCACTTTGTTGCCCCAATGAAGTTAGATCCTTCCCAGAATTTAGAAAACTCCACAAAGTATTATTACTCTTTAAAGCTACCCTTAGACGATTGCTTTGGAAAATTCTTTTAAGTTTTTTCACTTAGCCAGGGTACATATGGTAAGGAACAAAAAAACATCCTTCTCCCGAGTTGTTTCCAAGACTTCCTTAGAAATCTCTAGAAACCTTTTTCTTCTTTTTGAAAATGTCTGGTTAATTAACCATTCTGGATACATGTTGCTTATTAGTATTTTCCTTAAAAAAGACAACTCCTCCTCCTTGAGGAGGAGTTGGAGGAAAATACTAAGTATATTTGAAAGAATTTTTTCTGGGTGAAAATGGAAAAGAAGCATTCTGATATATCAGAGATGTCACTCAGTTCTCTTTATTTCTGACTTTTACGTGAGGGTTTGCTAGCTGCAGTATGGAGAAAATATCGTTCTGACAATCTGAATTCACACAGTGTCATTTAGTTGATTTAAGGATAGTCCAAAGTAAATGTCATTGATCACAAAAACGAAACGTCTTAAAATTCTGAAACTTTGACACCGCCAAACCACAACCAAAAGAAGCAGAAGATTCGTCATTGTCTAAAGTTTTGACAAGTGTTACAGACCTATTGCCTCAATTTTATGGTAAACGATGTAAAAGACTCTTGACCTATCTCACTGAAAATGAACATGTACAAATTGATGGTAAAAAGAATCAGGTTATAATCCACGTTAATACCTACAATCTAATCAGATTTGATAACAAATCGTAAAAGATTTTTATCATTTGACAATTGTTTGCATGAATTTTTAAACTCATAAACTTCCCAAAAAGTCTTATTTTCAATAAACATATTTTAAAAGGATTAAAGGAGCACAGTCAAATATCAAAAGATAATTTTAAATAATTTTTTTGAAAATACTAGCACACCGAGTAGCAACGATTTGACGACGATGACGAGTGGGGGACACAAGTGAAGGGGTCTTAATATCAGTGCATCACCATCACTTCTCGCTAGTATGAAAAGGGTAGTGGACACTTCCCTCAAATGGCTGAAATTTTGAAACATGTTCATGGGAATATTGGTGAAGGGGAAGTCTAAGTTCCCCAACCACACTGGCTCAAGTCACCGGACTTAAAAAGAAGCTAGCGACAGAGTATTTACAGAGTGAACCAAGTTACACTCTTCATCGAAATCAAAGAGTTCGCGGTAGTCATTATCGAAAAAATAATTGTTGTTCAAAACTATCGAAAATGCATATATTACAAGCAGATCTATTTGATATGATTGTCATTAGTTGACACTTTTCTATTATGTATATTTGTGTTTAAAGTGCAAATTCGGCCCGTATATCTTTATGATCGACATTTTTCAGAAATAAAATCAATTCTTATGTTTCTTGAATTGACCTTGGCTTTCAAGGCTTTAATCAATTTGACCAAATTTTTCACTTTAAGTTTCAAAATACAACTCCATTTTTGTTACATTCGAGTTTTGAACATATAAAAGTAAACATTGATTTCCTATTATTCTAGAAGAGGAAAAAATTTTTTAAAACATGTAAAATAGAAGAAGTATGAATAAAACAGAATTGTACTACAAAAATTTTATAATAGTAGTGAACATCCTTGGTTGCCGGGGGACAGTGAGTGGCTTTAAGGGTTTACACTGCCAACTTGAATTTTCGTCTTTTCCTCTAGTCATAGTTAGGCTGACACCAGAATATGGGTATCCAGAGGGTCGTGGGGGGGGGGGGGGGGGGAAGAAGACCTGCTCTTAAGGCAGAAGATTGATCATGGTAGACAGAATTTGCTCCTGCTGCTTAAAATAGCTACACTAAAGGGTAGATAAAGGCTTATTTGTTTAAAAAAAAGAAAAAATCACACTTGTCAGTAATTCCACATTTTTTTAAACGCTTGTAAGACCATCACGGAGAGCTGTATTTAATCGAAAAGCCTATGACAGACTTAATGTGATAAGTGGCAATTTATAAAGATTGCTTGTGCAAAAATATAAAGAATCTTTGCATATGAAAGTTTGGTTCCACTATGAAACACAAATTTATTTGTCAAATCAATATATAGGAATTTACACCTTATATGAAATGTTCTTGAGGAGCTCTTAGCAAAATTATCATTTTTTGTTGCATGGTTCTCTGCAGATTCATGTTACAAAGATGGATTTAAGCAAAATAGTCATTTTGAAAGTAGAATTGGGGTAACCTTGCTTCTTTTTATAACTAAAATAGGCTATTCTCACGTTTTATTTAACGCTTCATCACTGTGATTCACAAACTCCTTAGGAAAAAAAAAAAAAATAATAATGCCAAAGGCTCTCAAAATGAAAAGTGTATTTAGTTTAAAACATTCTCCTTTCGGTTTCGGTTTCATCTGCCTCTTACGAATATAAGTGCACACTATTTCGCCACCTTCGTTCTCAATTCTCAGCGTATAGTGCTAATCTATTATAGGATGCTTTAACCTAAATGTCTTGTAGTAGTTTTCTGGAGTCAAGACACTGAGCTGTCCGTAAGTATTTTTGTGTTTAATTCTCATTTTCTGGAGGGAGGGGGCAATCAGAATTTTAGTTGAGGATTGTAGTTTTGATATCTATGATCCTTTAAAAATAATTTAGAAGAGTACTATTAGCAAGTTGCAATCAATTAGACAGTGGTCAATTGTTTCTTTTTTTTTTTTCATGATCTAGAATATACGGATGCGATCAGGAGGCTAGTTTTACTATGGTTTTGATGTCAGAAAGCTTGCTAGTTGAGGGCATTTGAGCCAGCATAAATTCTGTTTTTCATGTTTTCTACTAATTTTGAACTTCTTGTTCCTTATTTCAATTACTGTTATATTAAACTGATCTTAAGCAGGCTCGTGGTTAATGTAGCACTGTTAAAAACTACTTTAACACCTTATTATGGGAATAAACAAACACAACAATGCTCTTTGTCCTTTTTCTTACTATTTTGTAGCCATGTTTGTCTGTATTTTAAGTTTTTAATAAAAATATGCTTATTGGCTCTTCGACACTGTTTAAGGTAAACACGAGGCATTGTACTGTCTCTTGAATTGACAGAAAAAATTTTTTTATTTGTGCGCATCCAGTATAAAATTCTAATTTTCTAATTTTGAAATAGTTATAAAAATAAAAGTTCAAAATAGGGATAAAATCTTTTTTAATAGACAGTGTATAATAAATTTCACAAAAAATACCAGATATTTCGGTCACATATACAGTGACCGAAATATCTGGTATTTTTTGTGAAATTTATTATACACTGTCTATTAAAAAGGATTTTATCCCTATTTTGAACTTTTATTTTATCGTCATGGAAAGGCAGTGTGGTCTCCGAAATTATCTATGAAATAGTTAATATTTTCTTTACCTAGTCACTGGCGCAATTTCTTCAAAATCTGGGGAGGGGGAGAGAGGATGGTAAATTTGGAGCCAATTTTCCCAAATCCAGTAAAACGACAGTGAAAACTGGAAAATTAGCTGTACAGTAACTAAAAAGGTAAAGATATACTAAAAAAAAATGACCCGTTTTTGTGGATGCTTGAATTACGCAAGCTTATCTTAGTTTTGACACAACATTTTTGGAGAAACTAAATTTTAAATATGTGGCAATTTGGGGTCTTTAGTGGCAATTACCCGTCTCACCCCATAGCAAATTATTCCCTTGCGCCTAATTGAAAAAAGAACACACAAAAATAAGTAGAAACATTTAATAGGAAGATCTAACAAATTAGCTGCTAGTCTGATTGCAGCGCTACCTAAATCCGAACCCAGACAGACGTTAATAAACAAAGGAACAGGTTAGAACCATATTTTAATTCATAGTCACTGCTGTGGTATTGATTTGTGAAGACTAGTGTTGGGCGATAACTTGATCAAACGATATATCGAAATATCGATATTTTTACTTTCGATATTCGATAATCGATGTATCGATTTCGATATTTCTGATCAGTTTTATTCAGATTAACTCTTGGCTTTGCAAAGTTAAAAAAAAATTGGGTACTTATCTGTTAGCCACTACACACTCGAGAATCTGAATCTATAAAATCATACAACAACCGGTTTATTGCTGTTTGTATACGGAGACAATTAGCTTCGATTCAGTGGAAAACTACATTGTAGCTATGTTTTAATAAATATCTATTTGGTTATTTTGGTTTATTTAGGTTAGGTTACTTATTGCATGCAGCCCCGCTATACTTAACCCCCACCCCACCATCCCCCTAGTGTGCAAATATACAGCCCAAATTATATATATGATTGATGATTTTATATGATGATTTTTTTTTACATATGAAAAAAGATGATTGATATCGAATCTACACGGGCCAAAATTAATCCTTCTCTCCTTTGGCGTTTTCTGTCCTCTAAAAGCGATGAGTCTTTATCCGCATCTGCTATCCCTGATTCTGAATGGTACGCATATTATAGATTCAATATATATTATTATATTATTATTATTATTATTATTATTATTATATCCTATCTATTTCCCAAGCATAGCGGTTGTTTCTACCCGTACCTGTAGAACCAAATTCTCGAATGTGTCCTGGCTGATAGAAAAGTACCAACAATTATAATAAAAGTGTATTTTGCACAATTTTTTTAAACTTTGAATAATAGAAAATCAAGCAATAAAAAAAAACTTCGATTACAAGAAGTGAATATCATAGAAATCTAGACTTGAAATTACTCGGGCTCAGGGTAAAGAAAGATGACCTACTGACTACTTCTGGCTATTCAAACTCAGCAAACATGTCAATGTTTTTTCCTGATCATTTGTTCTACCTTTCAGTGATTAAATAAAAAAAAAGGAAACAGGTTTTTCAACTGAAAGTAAGGTTCACCATTAAAACTTAAAAACGAACAGAAATTATTCCGTATATGAGAGGGATGCCCTTCATATACGTTTTTTCTAGTATTTTTAAACAAGCTTCTTATTCTAATTAAGAATTCTTATTCTAATACTCTTGTGTTTCAGGAGTTGTTTTAAATAATTGGAACTCTTTAAAGAGGCGGTAACTCCCCTCGCATACGGTAGGATTTCTTTTTGTTTCAAGTTTCAATATGTCTCCCTAGTTTCCGTTGAAAAAAAAAATTTTCTATTTAATTTTTGGTTGTTTTCATTTAATACCAGGAAATCATCACTACAAATCCGTCCCTGCTGAAAATTCCCCCCAGATATTTTCTTGTGGACAATTTCGCCTAGAAATTTCTCTTACGCCTATTTTCATTTGAAAAAAAGACTTGTCTTTCATTTAATTTTTGATCTTTTTCAAATCATGCCGGAAAACTCCTTCAACAGGACATTTTCATTGAAATCCCATCCTCCGAATGGAAAGTTTCTTCCACGGAAAATCCTCTGATGAAGAATTTCTCCGCGAAAAATTTCCACATGGAGAATATCTCCTGCGAAAAATTCCGCCACGAAGAATTGCTCCACTGAAAACTTTCCCATGGAAAATTTCCCCCGTGGAACTCCCTCCCTCGCACAAAAAAATCTCCCAGGCAATTTTACCTCCTCTCTGAAAATTTACCCCGGATGATATCCCAAAAACATCTCTAGATGTTCAATTGAATCGGCAAAGAGAAAGTAAAATAAATTTGATATAAGAGTTCTGGCAAATTCTCCCGTGTAATATTTCTCCTTATAAGTTCATTTTCGGAAACTTCCCTGCCCATGGAAAATTCTCCCCGTGGAAAATCCCCTTGCGTAAAATTCCCTCCCTAAAAAACGTCTGTTTACTTCCAATAACAGAAACTATATGTAAACAACAGACAAAATTCATAACTTATAGCCCTTCCCCCGGGCATCATGGGGGGATCATGACAATTTCCTCGGAACATCTCTACATCAAAAATTGAATCGGCAGAGAAACATTATGACGAATTTCGTATAGGCGTTATGACAAGTTCTCCGGTGTGAAATTCCCCCTTGTTAGTTCAGCCCCGGAAACTTCGCTGCCCATTGGAAATTCTACCTGTGGAAAATCCCCCCACAGAAAATTCCCCCCCCTAAAAAAGGCCTGTTTACTTACAAATAAAAAAATACTATACGTAAACAATAGGCAAATTCATAACTTAAAGCCCTTTCCTCAGGTTGCGGGGAGTCAGGTTATCTCCGGAGGAACATTTTTTCGATCTTTCAACTATGGTGAACAAAATGAATATCTCAAAGTTGGGATCGGGTGTTTTCAGGGAAAAAATGGCGTGGGAGGGGGGCTATTGGCTCTCCCATATCTCGGGTCACTTTAAAAGGGAAATAGAACTGTTATTTTCTTTCGAACGAGCACTTTCCCAACATTCTTGGGCCTTTGAATTGATGCAATCACGCTGGCGAAAGAAAGAGGAATAAATAAACATGCATCCGTGATTTTTATTCTGACAAAAAATACAAAATTCTACATTTACGCTGACGGGAGGTTAAAATCTTTACAAGTAGGGTTCTATGATATGCTGAATCTGATGGTACGCTTTTCTTTAAGATTCTTTGACTTTTTGGAGGGTTTCTCCCCTTTCCCAAAAATCACCCAAATTTTCCCAGGCTCGTATCTTGTGATGGGAACACTAAACTGAATGAATCCTATATATTTGGATTCAGCATAGAAAGCAACTCTCTTTTATATGAGCAAGGCCTATCAGCTTAGAAGGCATTAATACAGCCAAGGCCTTTTGGAGGTTCTCAGCAACATTTGGAAGTCCTCCTGACTAAACGTATTTGAGTTTGAGAACAGGCTATACCAACTTATGGATACAGGTAAGTATGCTGTGTATCAGCATGTATGAGTCAATGGATTAAATACATCATTGTTCTTCTTCTCGCCCATTTCCCAAACAATTTTCTATGTTGGATCTTTTCTGCAGGACGTTTTACCAGTAGCAGAAAATTCCGAAAATAGTCAAATCTGTTCAAATATCGTTTTCGATATCGATATTTTCGTTTCGATATTCGGTATCGATATTTGCTCCGATATATCGATATATCAATATCGATACTAAATATCGCCCAAACACTAGTGAAGACTATTTCTGCTGTAGAAGTAATTATTACAGGGAATTGTTCATAATATTTTCATCTTGTCATGTAGAGTATTGATTTTGAATAGCCAGTAGGCTAAGCTTAGTTAGTCTACAAGTCTAGCCTAGCAGGTAATTTGCTTCCTCAAAATTGAACCTTTCTTAGCTTTCCGGCTCAGGAAGATGAGCTCATAGAATCTTGCATGTTGTTAGAACTAGTTTGCAGCTAGTTTTCATCAGAATAAAATATGTTAAGAAAGCAATTTTTTGCCTAGGCCACTTCATGGTATAAATTTAATACCAGTCCCAATCATAAGAAGACATATTAAGAAAAAAATTGTTACTTTTTAATATGCACAATAATCCTAGTTAGCATATTTCTCTGGGGGGAGAACCTTTATATTTTACTTCTTTCTGTTTTTTTCTCCTTCTTTTTCAACTTTGCACAAAAAATATGTAAAGAGCCATGCTTCTGATAAATGTTTTCTCTGTTTTCAAATTTGTGCTGAATGGTATGCCATCCTATAAATTGTTTTTATAGATGACATTCATCCTGACTGTTTGTATAGTAGTTTTATTTTAAATGATTAAAAACACAGTGGCAAAAATACAAAAATAAACCATCATCTATATGTTTGCTATAAACAGGATTGAGAATAAATGGATATAAAAAATTACCTTTTTTGATTCTAGGATGATCTAGCAGTTTCACAATCAGATAGAAATTATATAGATGATTAATTTATTATAAAAAACAGATGATTAATTTTTGCTGAAATGTCAGGAATCAAGATGATAACACATGATAATATATATGATTTAATTTTGTAATTGGCTGGTGCCAGGTAAACTTTGAACTGGCTGATGAATATCAGCTTTGTACAGCTCAGTAGTCTGTAGTTACAAATGATGTAAATCTGGCCTCTTTATTGGGAAAAAAAGTATTCCAATAAAAGTTGGCAAGGTAACCAGATCTCTGTGCTTGGGGATTGCTTCACACATTGAACACCATAGACTCAGTATTTTGTGTTGTGGGCCCAGTCACAGGGTCCACAAAAACTAACAACAAATGGTTAACTGTTAGGTGCTGAAAACCTTGTGTGTTTAATCTACTTTAAGCACTCCAATAATTTGACATTATGGTTGTTCCTAGGTGAACCCAGTTGTGTATAAGGTCAAACAGTGTGTTTGCTGTCTGGTTGGGCATGGGAAACATAAAAAAAATTCCAGTGTCACATCCACATCCAATCAAAATTTTGAGATGGCAATTTTGTTCAACATAGTTGAAAGTTCTGGAAATTAGGTCTTTGAGGATGACACCCCAGCCCTCTGGGCAAGGGTTGTAAGTTTATGCCGTGTGGGTACATAAGGCTTTTATGAAAGCATTGTCATAGAAACTTCAAAAAGGCTCATTTGATTGGAAATTGAAAGGGATAGTGCCTTTTTTAGTTGTTGAAAGTGATTGGAGAGCAACTAACCCCCCTCTCACGCCCACCCTTTCCCCAAACACATCCAATCAAAATTTTGAGATAGCTATTTTGTTTAATGCAGTGAAAGTTCTGGAAACTAGGTCTTTGAGGGTTACAACCCCCTCACATCCATCAGGGCAAGGGTTGGGTTTTATGCCTGGGGGCATATAAGGGCTCATTTGACTAGAAATTGAAAGGGCTAGTGCCCTTTTTAATAGTCAAAAGTGACTGGAAGGCTTGACATTTTTATAGTAAAGATTGATGTGGGTACAATGTATTATTTTTTTTTTGTTTAGACCAGGGCACTTTGTATCAAAGGAGTTATTGTAGGAATTTCGAAAAAGGGCTCATTTGATTGAAAATAGAAATGGCCAATGCCCTTTTTAGTAGTCAAAGTGATTGGAGGGCAACTAATCCCACGCTCACCCTCCCATTTGCCCATTATGTTTAAAAACTAAATGTTGCCTTAAGATTAAATCAATATGCACTGTGTTAATGCTAATTCCCAATAAGGCATCTCAGCAGAATCCCAAGAACAACTGAGGATATTATATTCAAACTTTTGGGGCTACTTCTGCTCTTAAAATTTAAGCAAATCAAAATAGTGTAACTATATCCAAGCTATCAAAGAAAGTAAACAGATTTTTTTTGCAAATGGTATCAAGTTTTCTATTTCAGGTCAACTAGAGGAGGTATAAAACTATATTAAACACTAGTATTTTTATCCAGATTTTTAAAAGGGTGTGTGATGTTAAAAATTGCTGAAAATTTTTCTCAAGCATACAAATAGCAGGCCAAACTACTATAAAGTTTTAAAAAACGAAAAGATTTAGACTATTATTTTCTTTTTCCCTGAAAAGAGATTGCTTCACAAATTGAACACCATAGACTTTCAATATTTTGTGGGTGGGCCCCAGTCACAGGGTCCACAAAAAGTTAACAAATGTTAGGTGCTGAAAACCTTGTGTGTTTAATCTACTGTAAGCACTCCAACAATCTGACATTACGGTTGTTCCTAGATGTCTGGTTGGGCATGGGAGCAATAAAAAATTTCCAGTGTCCCCCTCAATTCCCGAAACCCCACTGCCCGTCAATGAAGCATTACCTATTATACTTTTTTTCCTATCTTTGCTTTGTCAATTTCAACAATTTTATCTAGACCACCCAATTTACCACTATTCTTATCAATAAAGTCTTGACATACTTTAGGACAAAAACTTGCCAATCAATGGTGGTAGCTGATGAAATGCCAACATCATTGATCATAAATTGCTGAATGTGAGATCCTCTACTCATGTTGCAAAAAAATCAACATAATTTTGGTTATTTGCTGATAAGAGAACTGAAATTTTGCACCAAGTCCCTGTATTATGACAAGAAAAAACACACTTTTTTTTATAACTTTATGTCCATGTTGCTCCATTATTGTTTATTTTTACAGCAGAATGCACATCTTGTTTGATCAAAACATCATTCTTGTTGACATCCAGGGCAAAATATTGCATTTGGGTGAATGTTATGATTAATCAAAAATTGTTGTAAGTCATCTTCATTTTGATGGAATCCTCTAAGACATTATATTATTTTCACACAAGACATCAATTTTTCATTAACAATTTGATTCAAAATTTTTCTTCAAGCACAATTCAGATTTTATGTGATTTCAATATGTCACTGCCTTTCTTTTAAACACATGCTATGAGATCAATATAGATGGCACACAATTTAAAAGAAAAAATACAGGAATTACAAATAGCCAGGATGAATGCCTCCTATAAAAAAATTATAGGATGGCATATCATTCAGCAGAAAATTGAAAACAGAGAAAACATATAGGCTATCAGAAGTATGCTGTTTCATAATTTTTTTGCAAAGTTGGAAAAAAAAAAAGGAAAGAAGTTTGGATTAAGGTTCTCCCCTTGAAAAAATATGTTAACGAGGATTATCATGCATATCATAGGCAGCGCAATCGCGCTGCCTAAGTAAACAATGACGTTGGCACAATGTATTATTTATTATTTTCCTTTAGACCAGGGCACTTCATATCAAAGGAGTTGTCATAGAAACTGGAAAAGGGCTCATTGAATTGGAAATTGGTATGACTAGTGCCCTTTCTAATAGTTGAAAGTGATTAGAAGGCAACTAACACCCCTTCCACGCCCCACCCTTTCCCCAAACACATCCAATAAAAATTTTGAGATAGTCATTTTGTTCAGCATAGCTAATTACCACATAGAAACACTATTTTCAAGGAGGACACTCCCCCTCAGCCCTCAGGGCAAGGGTTGTAAGTTATGCCCTGGGGACATATAAGGTTTTTATCGAAAGCTTTGTTGTAGAAACTTCAAAAATGGCTCATTGATTGTAATTCTAGGGGCTAATGCCCTTTTTAATAATCGAAAGTAATTGGAGGGCAACTAACCCCCCTCTCACGCCCACCTTTTCCCCAAAACACATGCAGTCAAAATTTTGAGATAGCCATTTTGTTCAGTGTAGTTGCAAGTTCTGGAAATTAGGTCTTTGAGGATGACAACCCCCACAGTCTCCAGGGCAAAGGTTATAATTTATACCCTGGGGTATAAAGGTTTTTATAGAAAGTGTTGTTGTAGAAACTTCAAGAGGGCTCATCTGATTGGAAATTCAAATCGCTAGTGCCCTTTTTAATAGTCAAAGTGACTGGAGACTAACACCCCTTCCCCACCCACCATTTATCCAAACACATCCAATCAAAATTTTGAGATAGCCATTTTGTTCAAAGTAGTTGAATTGTCTGGAAATTATATCTTTGAGGATGACATTCCCCCCAATAGCCCTCAAGGTAAGGGTTGTAAGTTTTACCCTGTGGGCATATAAAGTTTTTATTGAAAGTTTTGTCATAGAAACTTTAAAAAGGCTAATTGATTGGAAATTCAAAGAGCTAGTGCCATTTTAATAGTCGAAAGCGATTCAAGGGCAATTAACCCCTTCTCACACCGACCTTTTCCCCAAAGACATCTAATCACAATTTTTAGATAGTCATTTTGTTCAACGTAGTTAAAAGTTTTAGTAATTAGGTCTTTGAAGATGATAACCCCCCCCCAGAGCTCTCAGGGTAAGGGTTGTAAGTCCTATAAGGGTTGTAACTTTATATGCCCTAGGGGCATATAAAGTTTTTATAGGTAGTGATTGTGGCAAACTTTAATCACAACAACCAATAATTAGAACCAAATTCCTAAAGTTGGTCTCAATCAGAAACCCTTATCGCTGTCTAAATTGACAAAGTGCAAAGATTTTCAAACAGAGGTCTTTATTCTACAAAGTTCAGGAAAGGTCTGACCATTTCATACGAAAAAACACATTCATTCAAAGTTTATATCTCGGCTCTCCACCAAAACAGGTAATTAGTGTTTTTCAAGTTACACACATACGAGCTGTAATCTCAGAAAATATATTTATCACGACGTGAAAATAAGAAAAGAAAAATGATAAACCATCACGTCCCCTTCCCCCTTATGAGCGGTTTCATCAGTTCTTCTTTCGAGGCATATATCATAGGCAGCGCGCCCAGCGCTACCTAAGTAAAGAATGATTTGGGTACAATTTTTTTTCAGTCAAAGCCCTTCGTATCGAAGGAGTTGTCGTAGAAATTTCGAAATAGGCTCATTCGATTGGAAATTGGAGTGGCTAGTGCCCTTTTTAATAGTCTTGAATTGACTTGACTCTACTTTTATTTTCAACTAATAATACATCATACTTAACTGGCACTTACAACACTTTTTTTGAATAACATTATCAACAAACGTAGAAATGGTAAGAACGTATGACGTTTTATTAAGCCACTATTGTGACTTGAGCAGAGTCACACAATCTTTTTATCATAAACCAAAACTCATTCTACTCTTCTACTCATTCTACTCATTCTACTCATTCTACTCATTCACTCTTTCTACTCTTTTCATACCACTCAATACAAATTAACTCAATTTAACTTTTTTTTAACTTTTTGTTTTACAACTTATTTAAAATTTAACATTTTTTTTAAATGAATAAATAATAAAAAAAAAAAAATTAATTCCCACCCAACAAAAACTTTTTTAATCTAATTTTAAACTGAAACTGGTTTTTTGACTCCCTAATGCTCTCCGGGAAACCATTCCACAAATTAACTGCATAATTTCTAATTGCAAAACTAGATCGACTTGCACTCTTTACTTCTGAAACTAAGCTTCCAAGACCTCTAGTCCTATGATGATGATAATCAGAATTAAACTTAAAAAATCTCTAAAAATATTCTGGAGATAATCTATTAAGCACCTGGTAAGTAAACACTCCCGCCTGATGGTCCCTGATCTGATGAATATTTAAAATTCTAAAACTAATAAAAGATTCACGCGTATGCTCATACTGAAACAAACTCACCCAGTACTCGAAGTGCCTTATTCTGAAGAATCTTTTAATATTTGAAGTAAAATTAGATGCATAAATACAGCAACCATAAACAATAAAAGGATGAAAAAACAGTATGATATATATTTCTTAAAACACTTAAGGGTAACACGTGTTTCAAACGCCGCATCACTCCAAGACCTCGTGCAAGTTTAGAAGAAATCATATTTATGTGTTTCTTCCAACTCAAATTATTATCAACATAAAATCCTAAATATTTATTTTCAAAAACCTGTGAAAGCGACAAATTTTCAAATACTACGGAAGCACTATTTACAATTTTTCCTACCCTACTAAAACTCATATAATTTGTCTTAGAAGTATTAACAGCAAGGAAACACCACATGTATCACCGTTCATCAATAAATGATGAAACAAAATAAAAATCATGGCAGTAAACACAAATACAAGCGAGGGCTACAGTACAATGCTTAATTATCCATTGAATTGTTAGAATTTACTCGCACATGTTCTATGCTAAGCGCATCCATATCAAAATTCTGCCGTCCCAAATATCTTCCGCAGGCATCGATGAGTCCCTCAAAACAAGCCCCGCTTTCACTGTTAGCTTGCGTGTCTACCTCATCACCACTCCCTCCTGCTCCTTCCGGGAGCTGGGTTGTAGTGAAGATATTGTCTTACAATTGCTGTTTAAGGAGCCTGCTCTCCGCTTCAACATAATGCAGTTATGTCGGTAGAACAGCATTATTTTTTCCACTTGTATTTCCAGTTGTTCAGTAAACAGTCTGTAACCTTATATCAGGGGGATGTGCTATTGAATCTCAGTTGACGATTTCGAAGGTTCCTATAGACAGACACAGCTTTTTGCCGCTAAATATACATTTTACAGACGATCGCTCTTATATTGTATCTACAACAAGCTGAATTTGGTCATTACTTGCATCTGAGATGTATGGCAGAGCAGAGCATGCATACACTAAAAGCTCTTCCTCAGAGTTTAGAAGAAGACGTTCTAGACTAGAAAATAAAAGCTTAAATTGATCAATGGATTGGTGGGAAACATGGTTCTTGCATGACTGGAAAAAGGTATAAGCAACATTTCTCAGACAATTTATATCAGTGGTCTTAGAAACCAAGTCCAGTAGAAAATTTCCATCAAAGAAATAACTCGGTTTTTTTTTATATGGATAAAATTGTCGGTTTAGATCTTCACTGATATCAACTTGATCATCTATTATATTGACAGATTATTCCTGTTCTTCTTGTTCATTCCACGAGTAGATCGATAACGGATTCCCTTCAAACTTGAAGCTGGAATTGACCTTATACCCAGAGCCAGATTTATCTTGAAGAGTTTGCCATATATTAGTATCATCTCTTTGAAAATCTTGATTAGTTAGAAGTGTAAACAACTGATCATTTGTTTTATAGATGGTGCTGAAGCCATTATTTCTGAACAAAACAGCCAATTCCTCATTTTTAACTTCGGAGGTTAGATCAACAAGGCCTTGATAAGTCAGTTGAATGGAAGTTCTGTCAGAAAACTTATCACTGAGTAGTTTTTCTAATATGTTTTTCTGAATTTTTTTTTGGTTCAGTTATATCTCTTTCAACTATCCAACCATGAAAGAGTTTCTCCTGCAAAAATATTGAACACAGTGAATTCAGGAGTAATTTCAAACTCAGAAACGCCAGAAAACATCACATTTATGTCAATTCCACTTTGAAGCTTTGATAGTTTGGCTTTAACATCACTGAGGCTCTGCTGAAAAATTCTCTCAGTCATCCCCAATATTCTTATGTATATTTTCAAGCACAAATTTTTCTGTCAATTCCAACAATTGTCCAGATGAAACAGATTCTTTTTCAGGGGAAAAATTCAATCTGCCCTTTTAACAGCATGACATTAACAGCGGCCAGCAAAGGACAAAGGACACAGGTATTCTGTGTAACTATAAGGCCCTTCCAATTAATCCACTTTACATGAAACACCTGAACACTTTCTTTGGGTGGTACAGCTAGTGGCATCTCTTCTTTTGTCATTTTCAATGAGTCTATTTCTTCTTCAAGAAGTTCTATCTTATCTGAAATTTTTAAATTACGTATAACTCGCTTAGAAGGCATCTTATTACTAAACAATAAATAATTTTCTTATCTAATTAACGTTTCTTAAGACTCATATCAAGTACCAATAACCTAACAAAAAAAAAAAACTAATTTTTAAATTTTCAGGTATTTTGTTAGTTTGAATGAAAAGATTAAAATTATTGCTCAGATATCATAAATATGTTTGCAGTTTAAAATAATAACTTTAGCGATTCTAAACTAAAAAATAAAATATATGAAAAAATTGAATTTTTTGTTCTGGAAATACACATTAAATCCCACGTCGGGTAGTTAGAACCTAACCAAAAATAAAACTAATTTAAAATTTGAAGGTATTTTTCTAGCTTGAATTGAAAGATTCAAACTATTGCTCAGATATCATTAATATTTTGGCATTTTACACAAGCTGCAAAGAACGCATAAGGACAAAGTTAAAAATTATATCAGAAGTCCAAAAAAGATGGCAATAATGCAGGCTGATCTTTGTAAATTGAGAAAGATTTTACGAATATTTAGTGGGATTACGAAAAATATTCAAAATTACTGATTAAAACTCTCTGAAAGAGCGGATTTTGTTGAAAAGTACGCTAGAAATCCTTCATGTAATATCCAAAGGAAGTGTTGCATGTTTAATGAAAAGCTTCCAAGATATGAACCGGCAAACTGTGGAACAGTTTACAGATGTAATGGCCAATATTAGACTTGTAGCTTACTTATACAACCATTTAGGTTTCTGCCGTAATTCCTTCTTGGCAAAATTAAATTAGTTACTATGGCCTAGAGTTTGTTCTTAACCTTATGATTTATTAAAGAATATAATTAAAATAACAATGTATATACGGAATCCTTTTATTACTTCAGTTACTAGGGGCTACAGTTCGTTCCTTAATGAAAAAAAAAAAATTAGTTTAGGCAGAATGTTGTAGTAGCTGCCACTTTTCTTGATTTTCAAGCCAATATATTTTCCTTGCTGTTCAAGCCAAGGGACAGCAAGTTTACTATACAGGGGTTTCGGATAAGGCAGTTCTAAATGGTGTACTTTTTGTTTTAATCTGACTCCTTTTTTAGGAGCTATGGGTTTTTATATTTCTTAACATTGGACGTGATCGTCTCTTACTAGGTTGCTAGCTACCGCTGCAACCCGGATGCTAGCTACCGCTGTAACCCGGATTTTTTAACATTGGACTGATCGTCTCTTACTAGGTTGCTAGCTACCGCTGCAACCCAGATTCTATGCTATATGATTACAAACAGGAAAAAGCCTACGGCTTTTTCTTGTTTGAAATAGTAAGAGACGAACCTCAAAACAATCAAGTAGCTAACTAAGTCAAAAGTCTGCAATGGTTTGTTATTGCAATGATCGTCCCTTAACGTAAATGATCTGACTCCTTTTTTAGGACTATATGGGTTTTTATATTTCTTAACATTGGACGTGATCGTCTCTTACTAGGTTGCTAGCTACCGCTGCAACCGGATATTGACTTTAAATATAACTGTACTAGTATATACTTTAGTTAAATGGCCTATAAAATTTATTATGGGCAAGAGGTCGTTCTTTATTATAATTTGCTATCCATAGTATCAACTGTCTTCGTACCTGCTTTTAGTTCCCCTTTCTTAATAGTTATGACTCCTTTTTAGGAACTATGGGTTTTTATATTTCTTAACATTGAACGTGATCGTCTCTTACTAGGTTGCTAGCTACCGCTGCAACCCGGATATAGCTCGTTGTTAATGCAATACTTGTCGAAAGATGAACGTGTATAAATATTGCATTCACTTATACGTCACATATGGTTATCTTTTAATGTATTATTTCAAACAGGAAAAAGCCTACGGCTTTTTCTTCTTTGGAATAGTAAGAGACGAACCTCAAAGAATCAGGCAGCTAACTAAGTCCAATATAAGCAATTGTTTGTTCTTCTAATGATCATCTTTTAATTTGGCGTTTCTTACTAGGTTGCTAGCTACCACTTAAACCGGATTATGTAATAGGTTGCTAGCTACCGCTGCAACCTAGATATTCTTATTTCTGCTACTATGGGCTAAGGTTCGTTCTTTCATGTAAAACTAGCAAAAAAATTTTTAAGCCTGATGAAGATTTAACTAATGTGTCAAAAGTAAGGTTGCAAGTCGACGATTTTGTTTTGGCCTTATTATAATTGGTATGGTGAAATAATAATATGCATATGGCTCTAAATCATGCTTCCTTATGGTTCCATATGGTCTAGTGGCTAGGATAGTTAACTTTCAGTTAACAGGCTCGGGTTCGATTCCCGGTGTGGGAAAAATTTTTAACTCTATAATCTTCGAACATTTGAACCTTTTATAATCTATAATGATGTATAATATAAATACTGTAATCTTAACTATAGTGAAGTTGCGTATGCAAGTTAGTATAGGGAAGAGTTCGATCTTTATTATATCATTTACCACCCTATCAGCACCTGGAGCCTTATTATTCTTTAATCCTTTTAGTATTGTTGCTAATTCCTCCTCACAAAAAAAATGTCATTTATCAATCTTTAACATTAATTATAATCTTATTTTAGTTACTATGGGCTGGAAGTTTGTTCTCTACTGTAATTGATTTATATCTAATATTCATGTAAACATCTTTAATTCTCTCTTAACAAAAAGGGTTCGTAGCTCAGAGGTAGAGCCATCGACTTTTAATGTAATGCTAGCTACTGCTGCAACCCAAATTCACATATATATTTATTTATGAGAGGCAGCCTGGCCGAGTGGTCCAAGACACTGGTGTTAGCCACCAGTCTCTTCGGAGGCGTGGGTTCAAATCTTACCGCTGGTATACGATTATGTTTGAAAGACTGCAGTGTGAAAAGACATCAAAAATGCAGTTTTTGGTGGAAAAATTTATTCTCTTTTAGAAATAATTTATTTTAGTTACTATAGATTTTTAACCCAATTAATTTCCTTTAAAATGAGCTATTGAACAAACCCTCTACGATGTTCCAGTGCCAAGCTATCTGTGGAAAAGAAAAAAAAAAGAAAAAAAGAAAAAAAAATATCCCGTTTGGGGAGAATAACGTGGTTAAAGTCAATTTTCTTGATTTTCAAGCCAATATATTTCCCTTGCTGTTCAAGCCAAGGGACAGAAAGTTTCCTATACAGGGGTTTCGGACAAGGCGGTTCTAATGGTGTACTTTTTGTTTTGATCTGACTCCTTTGTTAGGAACTATGGGTTTTTATATTTCTTAACATTGGACGTGATCGTCTCTTACTAGGTTGCTAGCTACCGCTGCAACCCGGATTTTGTTATTCCAATGATTGTCTTTTAATTTAATTTTATTATTCCAGTTACTATGGGCCACAATTCGTTCTTTAATGTAAATCGTCTCTTACTAGGTTGCTAGCTACCGCTGCAACCCGGATATAATGCAATTAACCTATCAATAAAACCATGATATCGACGATATTTACGAAATTCCAATTTACAGTATCGATCCCTATATGTGTGATCTCCTAATGATCGTCTTTTAATATAACTTCAGTTACTATGGACTAAAGTTTGTTCTTTAATGTAATATTGAACAACCCTCTACGATGTTCCAGTGCCAAGCTATCTCTGGATACCAAAGAAAAGAGAAAAAAAGAAAAAAATATCCCGTTTAGGCAGAATGTTGTAGTAGCTGCCACTTTTCTTGATTTTCAAGCCAATATATTTCCCTTGCTGTTCAAGCCAAGGGACAGAAAGTTTCCTATACAGGGGTTTCGGACAAGGCGGTTCTAATAATGTACTTTTTGTTTTGATCTGACTCCTCTGTTAGGAACTATGGGTTTTTATATTTCTTAACATTGGACGTGATCCTCTCTTACTAGGTTGCTAGCTACCGCTGCAACCCGGACTAGCTAAAATAATGAAGATAATATGAATGAACCACCGGGTTCAGTTTCTTTGGACTTGAGTTCGTTTTTTTTAACTATAAATACAAACAGGAAAAAGCCTACGGCTTTTCTTCTTTTAAATAGTAAGAGATGAAACTCAAACAATCAAGTAGCTAACTAAGTCCAATGTATGGAATGGTTTTGTTATTTCAGTGATTTACTAACCTATACTATAGTTAAGTGGCCTATATAATTTAGTATAGGCAAGAGGTCGTTCTTTATTATAAATATCTCTGGAACACAAAGAAAAGAGAAAAAAATATCCCGTTTAGGCAGAATGTTGTAGTAGCTGCCACTTTTCTTGATTTTTTAGTACTGATTTTTTAACTTGCGTGTAGCTTGCTTTGATCTAACCATTATGTATTCATGAATGAGACCATTTACAGTTTTGACGTTTTTTATATAGTAATTATGACGTCACTGCATAGAAAATACAGTTTTTGGTGTAAAAATTTATTCTCTTTTAGAAATAATTTATTTTAGTTACTATACATTTTTTTAACCTAATTAATTTCCTTTAAAATGAGCTATTGAACAACTCTCTACGATGTTCCAGTGCCAAGCTATCTCTGGATACAAAGAACAGAGAAAAAAAAAGAAAAAAAATATCCCGTTTGGGAGAATAACGTGGTTAAAGTCAATTTTCTTGATTTTCAAGCCAATATGTTTCCCTTGCTGTTCAAGCCAAGGGACAGAAAGTTTCCCATAAAGGGGTTTCGGACAAGGCGGTTCTAATTGTTGTACTTTTTGTTTTGATCTGACTCCTTTTTTAGGAACTATGGGTTTTTATATTTCTTAACATTGGACGTGATCGTCTCTTACTAGGTTGCTAGCTACCGCTGCAACCCGGATTATTTATGAGAGGCAGCCTGGCCGAGTGGTCCAAGGCACTGGTGTTAGCCACCAGTCTCTTCGGAGGCGTGGGTTCAAATCTTACCGCTGGTATGCGATTATGTTTGAAAGACTGCAGTGTGAAAAGACATCGAAAATGCAGTTTTTGGTGGAAAAATTTATTCTCTTTTAGAAATAATTTATTTTAGTTACTATAGATTTTTAACCCAATTAATTTCCTTTAAAATGAGCTATTGAACAACTATCTACGATGTTCCAGTGCCAAGCTATCTCTGGAAACAAAGAAAAGAGAAAAAAAATATCCCGTTTAGGCAGAATGTTGTAGTAGCTGCCACTTTTCTTGATTTTTTAGTACTGATTTTTTAACTTGCGTGTAGCTTGCTTTGATCTAACCATTATGTATTCATGAATGAGACCATTTACAGTTTAGACGTTTCTTATATAGTAATTATGACGTCACTGCATCAAAAATACAGTTTTTTTGGAAAAATTATTCTCTTTTAGAAATAATTTATTTTAGTTACTATAGATTTGTAACCCAATTAATTTCCTTTAGGATGAGCTATTGAACAACCCTCTACGATGTTCCAGTGCCAAGCTATCTCTGGATACAAAGAAAGAGAGAAAAAATATCCGTTTGGGGAGAATAACGTGGTTAAAGTCAATTTTCTTGATTTTCAAGCCAATATATTTCCCTTGCTGTTCAAGCCAAGGGACAGAAAGTTTCCTATAAAGGGGTTTCGGACAAGGCGGTTCTAATGGTGTACTTTTTGTTTTGATCTGACTCTTTTTTTAGGAGCTATGGGTTTTTTTATATTTCTTAACATTGGACGTGATCGTCTCTTACTAGGTTGCTAGCTACCGCTGCAACCCGGATCTGATGAAGATTTAAAACTGATGTGTCAAAAGTAAGGTTGCAAGTCGACGATTTTGTTTTGGCCTTATTATAATTGGTATTGTGAAATAATAATATGCATATGGTTCTTAAATCATACTTCTTTATGGTCCCATATGGTCTAGTGGCTAGGATAGTTAACTTTCACTTAACAGACCCGTTTTCGATTCCCGGTGTGGGGAAAATTTTTAACTCTATAATCTTCGAACATTCGAACCTTTTATAATTAGAATGATGTATATAATATAAATACTGTAATCTTAACTATAGTGAAGTTGCCTATGCAAGTTAGTATAGGGAAGAGTTCGATCTTTATTATAATCTTTCAAATTATTACTTCTCGATACGCCTGGTCGGTTGAATACCTTTGTTTTGCTCTCTCAATTATTACTTCTCGATACGCCTGGTCGGTTGAATACCTTTGCTTTTTTCCTTTTCAAGTTACTATCTCTGTTGTTTGTGTAGTACTGTTTTTTCCACTTGCGTATAGCTTGCTTTGATCTAACCATTATCTAATCAAGAATGAGAGAATTTACAGTTTTGACTTTTCTTATATACTAATTATGACGTCACGGCGTAATGATTTTATTTCATGACGTCATGGCGCAATGGTATTATTTCATGACGTCTTCAGAAACAACAATATAATTTTCGTGTTTTTCTATTCACGTCATAGCTCTAATATAAAACTATGATGACATTCATTATTTATCTAGTAGGGTTTCAGACAAGGTAATTCTAATGATGTACTTTTGTTTTGATCTGACTCTATTTTTAGGAGTTTGGGTTTTTATATTTCTTAGCATTGGACTGATCGTCTCTTACTAGGTTGCTAGCTACTGCTGCAACCCAAATTCACATATATATTTATTTATGAGAGGCAGCAAGGCCGGGGTGGTCCAAGGCACTGGTGTTAGCCACCAGTCTCTTCGGAGGCGTGGGTTCAAATCTTACCGCTGGTATACGATTATGTTTTGAAAGACTGCAGTGTGAAAAGACATCAAAAATGCAGTTTTTGGTGGAAAAAAGTTATTCTCTTTTAGAAATAATTTATTTTAGTTACTATAGATTTTTAAGACAATTAATTTCCTTTAAAATGAGCTATTGAACAACCCTCTACGATGTTCCAGTGCCAAGATATCTCTGGATACAAAAAAAGAAAAAAAGAAAAAAATATCCCGTTTGTGGAGAATAAACGTGGTTAAAGTAAATTTTCTTGATTTTCAAGCCAATATATTTCCCTTGCTGTTCAAGCCAAGGGACAGAAAGTTTCCTATACAGGGGTTTCGGACAAGGCGGTTCTAATGGTGTACTTTTTTGTTTTGATCTGACTCCTTTGTTAGGAACTATGTGTTTTTATATTTCTTAATATATATTGGACGTGATCGTCTCTTACTAGGTTGCTAGCTACCGCTGCAACCCAAAAAACCTCAAGCAATCAAGTAGCCAACATAGTCCAATGTATGCAGTGGTATGTTATTCCAATGATCGTCCTTTAATGTATGTTTTGATCTGACTCCTCTGTTAGGAACTACGGGTTTTTATATTTCTTAACATTGGAGGTGATCGTCTCTTTACTAGGTTGCTAGCTACCGCTGCAACCCGGACAACCCAAATTCACATATATATTTATTTATGAGAGGCAGCCTGGCCGAGTGGTCCAAGGCACTGGTGTTAGCCACCAGTCTCTTCGGAGGCGTGGGTTCAAATCTTACCGCTGGTATACGATTATGTTTGAAAGACTGGAGTGTGAAAAGACATCGAAAATGCAGTTTTTGGTGGAAAAATTTATTCTCTTTTAGAAATAATTTATTTTAGTTACAAAATGGTTTTAACCCAATTAATTTACTTTAAAATGAGCTATTGAATGACAACCCTCTACGATGTTCCAGTGCCAAGCTATCTGTGGAAAAGAAAAAAAAAAAGAAAAAGAAAAAAAATATCCCGTTTGGGGAGAATAACGTGGTTAAAGTCAATTTTCTTGATTTTCAAGCCAATATATTTTCCCTTGCTGTTCAAGCCAAGGGACAGAAAGTTTCCTATACAGGGGTTTCGGACAAGGCGGTTCTAATGGTGTACTTTTTGTTTTGATCTGACTCCTTTGTTAGGAAACTATGGGTTTTTATATATTTCTTAACATTGGACGTGATCGTCTCTTACTAGGTTGCTAGCTACCGCTGCAACCCGGATCAAATATAACTGTACTAGCCTATACTATAGTTAAGTAGCCTATAAAATTTATTATAGGCAAGAGGTCGTTTTTATTATAATTATAATTCTTATTATAAAAAATCCGATTCTTTGATGTATCTATTGATATTAAAAACCCGTTTTTTAGATTTTCGGTTACTATTGACAATAGTCACTCTTACTATATAGTTCGTTCCCACGAACTGTTTGATATCTGATATAGGCTACTGTTCATAAAACTAGCTAGCGCTGCAACCCGGATACTTTGAAATTACAAACAGGAAAAAGCCTATTGCTTTTTTCTTTATTGGAATAGTAAGAGACGACCTGGCTACAACCTACGATTATGACGTCATTGATCAATCTTTAACATAAAATTAAGTAAAATATAAATAATTCAAAAATTGGGTCCTTGAAAGCCTGCCTGGCGTAGTGGATAGCGTGTTGCAATTCTACTCCGAAGGCTGCAGGTTCAAATCCTGCCAGAGGCAATTTTTACACATTTATCAATTTAAATCTAAATAAAACTTCTATTAATTAGTACTACATTAGATCCTCTTGACTGACATGAATCCTTTATGTGCTACTAACTCCTACTTTACTCCAAAAAAAAAAGGAAGGAAAACAATATTAAACATATAACAGTACCAAGTATTTTGAACTTTCTTACTTTTTCTTTGAAAGCAGCACGTGGTCCCATCGAAATAATGAGCTATGCCTCACTAGGTGTTAATTATGCTGCCCATAAAATTTCGCCCATCATATAGCGTTGCTAGGCATATGCTAAACCAATGGTTTCTTATTTTAACCACCTATGGATCATGAGAAAAAAAAATATGAAAAGATGGTTTCATTGAGGAACTAATTCGTCGGAAAGGGTTAATGTAATATTATTGGTTAGACATCATAAATGTTTTTGTAGTTTACATAATAAACTTTAGCGATTCTGAACTGAAAACTTAAATAAAAAAAAATTGAATATTTTTCTTTGGAAATATGGGACAACAATATAGAGATACGTGCTTTACAGGTTAAGCCAAAAAAGTTTGGTTCCAGGATACAATAATAACTTTGAACTGAGACGAAATAAAATTAATGGCGTGAAAACAAGGCGCAGCGAGTCAATTGAAGCAAAAGGAAAACCAAACTAATTTTAAAATTTCAGGTTTTTTTCTGGTTTGGATTAAAATATGGAAATTATTGATCAGACACCATAAATATATTTGCACTTTGCAGTTCAATAAAATTATTTTATTGAAAATTTTCAGGAATTATTCTAGTTTCGGTCGAAAAATGAGATTTTTTTCAAGGAATTGAGCAGCTAGCTAAGTCCAATATATGCAATGGTATGTTCTTCGAGTGATCGTCTTTTAATGAATACATCAAAAATGCAGATTTTTGATAAAACTAATTCGGCTTTAAAAACTATTTTATTTTTAATTACAAATGTGACTAGATGTAGCAATTTCCTTTAAAATGAGCCATACAGCTCTCTATGATTTTTCAGTGCTCAGCTAGCTGAGGAGAAAAATCAAACGGAAAGAAAAAAAGATGCCGTATGTAGAGAATATCATGGTTACAGCGAATTTTCAAGCCAGTATATTTTCCTTGTTATTCAAGCCAAGGGACGGTAAGTTTGCTTTATAGAGGTTTTGGACGAGGCAGTTCTAATAGTGTACTTCTTGTTTGAATCTGAATCTTTTTAGGAGCTATGGGTTACGTTAGTTTTTTACTATGGGGCGTGATCGTCTCTTACTAGGTGCAACTAGCTACAGCTGCAACCCGGATTAATTTACCCGATAAAAGGTCGTAACGACTCAGTTTAAGCGAAAGAAAAACCAGACTAATTTAAAACTTTCAGGTATTTTTCTGGTTTGAATAAAAAATTAAAATTATTGCTAAAAAATCAAAATATTTTTGCAGTTTGTAGTTAAATAAAATTAATTTATTTAAAATTTTCAGGAATTATTCTAGTTTCCGTTAACAAATAATTTATTTGTTAAAACCCCCCAAATATTACTGCATTTTACATAATAATGGATAATAATATAAAAAAACCGTATTGACAAACATATTTTATGATGAACTATATCGGTACAAAAAATTAAGTCTTTTTAAAATTTCAGTCATTATTAACTATAGTTCTGTCCTTTATTGTATAATATATTGACTTTCAATATAACTGTACTAGCCTATACTATAGGTAAGTGGCCTATAAAATCTAGTATAGGCAAGAGGTCGTTCTTTATTATAAACCATGGACGACGAAAGTTCGTTCTTTAATGTAATATAGGTTTTTCTTTACAAGGTTTTTCTAAACATTGGCCGTGATCGTGTCGTACTAGGTTCCTAGCTTCAACTGCAACCCGGAAAAACATCATTGTGATAACACTCCTTGATCTTTTGTCTAGCCTGCTCAATTGTTGCTTCTCTGTAATCTTCATCAGTATCATAGCGTTCCTTGCTTTTTTTTCTAGCTTGCTTAATTGTTGCTTCTCTATAAAGGTTCCTAGCTACCGCTGCAACCCTGAAAAAAATCATTGTGATAATGCTCCTTTATCTTTTGTCTAGCCTGCTCAATTGTTGCTTTTCCGTAATCTTCATCATTATCATAGCGTTCCTTGCTCTTTTGTCTAGCTTGCTTAATTGTTGCTTCTCTATAAAGTTTGATTTAAAACTTCAGTTACTATGGGTTAGAGTTCGTTCCTTATTGTAAATCTAATATTCATGTAAACATCTTTAATTCTCTCTTATTAACAAGGGTTCGTAGCTCAGAGGTAGAGCAATCGACTGCAAATCGTGCAGATAGGTCAGGTGGTCGAGTGGTCCAAGGCGCTGGTGTTAGCCACCAGTCTCTTCAGAGGCGTGGGTTCAAATCTTAGCGCCGGTATACGATTATGATTTATGTACAAAAATCAAATATCTTTGAAAAGACTGCAGTACAAAAAGACATCAAAAATGCAGTTTTTAGAGGAAAAATTTATTCTCTCTTAGAAAATAATTATTTTAGTTGCAAAATATTTTTAAACCCAATCAATTTCCTTTAAAATGAGCTATTGAACAATTTCTCTACAATGTTCCAGTGCCAAGCTATCTGTGGAAAAGAAAAAAAGAAAAAAGAAAAAATATGCCGTTTAGGCAGAATGTTGTAGTAGCTGCCTTCGTTTTCTTGATTTTCAAGCAATACATTTCCCTTGCTGTTCAAGCCAAGGGACAGAAAGTTTCCTATACAGGGGTTTCGGACAAGGCGGTTCTAATGGTGTACTTTTTGTTTTGATCTGACTCCTTTTTTAGGAGCTATGGGTTTTTATATTTCTTTACTTTGGACGTGATCGTCTCTTAGTAGGTTGCTATCTACCGCTGCAACCCGGAAGAAGCAAATTTCAATACCTCTATCCTCACATAGAGGCATGGCTAGGTTCCAAATTTAGTATACCTTGAAATCCCGAGGAATGTAATGTTCTTAAATCTAAACATTTGTTCTTCGTGTGTTGAGTATAGTCTCCAAATATTAGCCTACGAGGCCAAAGAAACCATTTGAGGCAACTGAGCTGGCTAATGCATTAGAAATACACAGTCCCGTGTGGTTGCATTTGAACTTGTGCTTAGAAGTACTCATGTTTTAATGACGGACTATCATAACTAGAAACTTTGTGCCAGTTCTATCTGTACTTTCATCGGCAATTAATGAAAATTTGCAGGCACGAAGTTTGATTAATAGCATACGGAGCAATCATGTTTTTTACAATGCCAGTGGTCTTCGTTCTTCCATATGTCATATGTTTTACAATGGTATGGTATGAACTTTTTCAAAAGACCAAGCAAAGAATTTCGGTACAATCCTGCCTTTCCAAGTTTGTTACACGTCGTGCAAGTATTTTATCAATACTTACAGTATGGTTTGTTGGCTTTTGAACTAGCCTAAATCCACTCTCAATTTCGGGTTTAGCAACTATTTATTACTATATTTTCGTAGCCGTTTTAGGCTTTTTCCGTATTCAGAACTAGGCTTATTGCTATCACCGGTGTTCGAAGGTTCAGATGTACTGTCATTCATCTTAATATCCCGGAGCACTGAGCTACAGGGACTAGATTCACAGTCGGATTCAATCAGTTCCTCCTGTTTCCTCCGCCTTTGCTCAAGGTCCCATTCCTTTTCTTTTGCTTGCCAGTCTCTCTTCCTGAATTCACTTTTCTTCTAGACAGTTTCCTCACTCTTTTTTTTTTGAGCAAATCATTTAATGAAACAAACTTTTTGGTAGCTTGGTGTTTAAACAAACAAGACAGTTTGGTACAGTTTGAAAAAAAAAAAAAACTAGAAAGACAGTTTGGTACAGTAAAATAAACCACAAGAAATAAAGCTGCTGAGTTTGAGCTGCTATATCAACAAAATTAAACATCCTTTGGATTATAAAACATAAAAAACAACAACAAAAAACATCACTAAAACCGCTGTAAGGGCAAATAGTAATACACCGGTCTGAAACTTCCCCATCCTGTCCATTCCCCCCAGTCCTGTAAAATCAAACATGTTAAAGTCACGACCGGCTTGTGGACGATATGCTTCAATCAATCGTATCATTCCATCTTAGCATCCTTCACGTGAATGAGGCTCCTCTGGCTGTATGAAGGTAGCTTTAAGATCTTCTGGAATTATTGGAGCCACTTGATAACACAACTAGATGTATCGTCAGATTTATTCGGTGGGACTGCAAGAGAAGGAGCATCATCCCCGCTCAAATGGGTGTCTGTCTCTATGACATTTCTTTTTTTCAGGCTCTTGCTTAGGCTCTACAGTCTCCTCCTCAATTCTACTCGTATCTCACAAATCAATCTGCAATCTATTTTCATCTTCACCAGTTTCCTCAGTCTCAGCGGCAACATCAGGATGAGAAGATTGATTGCAATATTTTGACAGGAACTTCCTAATGTTCATGGCAGGATTTGGATCTGTAAATAATATTTTTTTTAGGACAGCAACAGTGACTAACGATTTTTTTTCTTCTTTTTCTGTTTTTTAGAGTTTTAGTTACTATTGATCGGGGTTACTTCTTACTTCTAGTCCGTTACCATAAACTTTTGGATGTCAGCTCAAAAAACGGAATTCAAAAAACTTGTATATAGCCAAAGACTTATCTATGATTTTACTTCAAAATCGTCGGTTACAAAAACACTAGAGAAAAAATAAAAATATTCGGCTGTTATCTTCTTTTTACTTGTGGAAAACAGTAAAACACTCGCCTACGTCTTTTCCAATGTAAAAGCACAAGAATAGCTGTCGTTGGTTACAAAATACTAGAGAAAAAGTAAAATATTCGGCTGTTAACTTCTTTTTACTTGTGGAAAACAGTAAAACACTCGCCTACGTCTTTTCCAATGTAAAAGCACAAGAATAGCTGGCACTGCTAACAGAAATCTTTTGTTTCGCAACTGGGTACGGGACACACTTTGTCAAATTTTCAGAGTAGAATCAAACCTTGACAAATGCTTGGCACCGATTGTTCTTTCATGGTGTTGTGGCAGTGAACATCGTCGTCTCCTCTTACAGGATCCACCTTCATCTTCCTCATATTCAAGGCGATTTCATAGTCTGGCTCCACGAAGCTATTTGACGCCTCTGAAAAACTGACACTATGTGAAAACTGACAAATTTTCCTAATTTGCTGTCTTCAATAATCTTATTTATTTATTTATTTATTTATTTCCCTCAAAAACGAGGAGTATAAAAGATAATTAAATAACTCTTCAAAAATCCAAATAACACACCATCAAACATAGCAACAATTTACAAGTTGCCCAAAAGAAAACATAATCAAATGCAACAAATTAGTAATAATGAAATCATGCACTTTTTAAAAACTATAGAAAAAAAAGGAAAAAGATTATGAACATAAAGTATATTTTCAGATTTACGGTAAAAATTATTTATTTTTACCTTGGCTATTTCCAACGGCTCTTTAATTTTAAATTTTGAAACTAATTCAGAATTACTAAAGGAAATTGGAAAACCAAGTAAAAACTTTACAATATTTAAAATAACAAACGCGAATTGCTGAAAAAATCACAAATTTTAAAATCTCGAAGAAGAAGGGAAGGATAAAGAACATGCGGGAGGGCTACTGCATTAAAAAGAGAACTAGAATTTCACGACAATAAACACCACGTAGCCGTATTATGGAACCAAACGCCTTTCTAATTTTTTCTTGAATATGTAAAATTAGCATCGACTTAGATTCACGAGCTGAAGCAGAATAAGGTAACCCAAGATAAACAACAGCATCAGAAACCGGAAATGATATATTTCTATCGCAAAATAATTCAGCTCGGTCATTAACATTAACGGGAAAATATTGACATTTTTTAATACTAATAGAAAGGCCACGAACATTAAGCAGACTAGAAAGGGAATTAAAATTCTTAATTAGACTAGCTTTAGAACGGCTCAATAGGATAATATCATCAGCATATGCAAGAAAAGACACATCCCGTCCCCAAGAAATAAAGGGTTGTAGATAAAGAACGAAGACACTCCGCCAGACATGCGTTAAAAAATATAAGGAGATAAAACCCCACCCTGTCTCATGCCCCGACCCACGAAATTGGATTAGAAAGAGAATCATAAGTATGTGCAAAAATTTTTATCCTAAGCCCCGAATACCAAGATCTAAGAACTCTAACCACAGAAAGGGGAATCCCACCAGAAATAAGAGCTGAAAGAGCGGAAGCATGCGAAATATTGTCAAAAGCTCCTTTTATATCAATTAATAGTGTATAAAGTGGGGAGCCAGTAGATCTTGACTCCTTAATTATAGTATCAAACGTTGCATGCGCATGGTCGCAACCCATTCCTTTTTTGAACCCTACTTGATTAAGACCCAACATCAAATAATTAAAAAGATCCTTTATACATAATTCAAAAGTTTACCAATCATAGAACCCTTCGTTATCGGCCTATACGAATCACAAGAACGGAGATCTCTTTTACCAGATTTTAGAATAGGAGTTACCACCCCAATCCTAAAAGACGGAGGAACAATACCAAACTTGAGAATAAGATTAAAAAAAGACAAAAGAAGACGAAGAAAAGAAGTTGGAGCAAATTTCACATGATTTGAAAAAATCCCATCATGGTCTTTAGAGGATTGTGGCTTTAATTTACGGCATGCACCCAACAAAGAATCAAACGAAATAGAAAAATCATGCGAATTAAAAGAACTGTTTAAAATTATATCAACATGCGAAAGTTGTTCAGGATCATCACTAGATTTCGAAAGGTTTGCAAAATGAGTTTCCCACTCAACAAGAGAAGGGCCATTCTTTTTAGAAAGTTCATTAACTCTCTTTGTTGAACGTAGAGCTTTCCAAAGTTTCTTATTATTCATATCAACTTCAGACGAAGCATCCATAAGCAAAATATTATTATGACGACGAAGCTCCGACTGGAAAATTGCCTTCTTTTTTTTTTCATGCATAGAAAAGCCGGATGAAGATCACGCGGTTTTCCACTATTTTTCCAATGTCTAAAAGCTAATTTAGATTCATGATTAGCATGTACAAGAAACGGATTTGACGACCAAAAAGCGTTTTTCAACATTGGGTTTACACTTTTTTAACTCCAAAAGTTTCTTTAGCACCATATTTTAAGCAATGTAATAACTGAAGATATATGCAATTAAGCTCAAGCTCTATGTTATCTTTATGACACTTCAGGTAAACTACTTTTCAGGAATACAACTACTTTTCGAGCTAAAGATAATCAACTTTATCTTGGTAAGCCGGAATCAGTTTTTCATCCCAGATAATTCTCTCAAAATATAACTTAGGGCGAATTGGAATAAAATTAGAAGCAGAAACAGAATCATGAATTACAGAAAAATGTCAAAAAAAACTGAATAGGTCGAATGATCACTTATCGGGAAATCCGGGATAACTTTTACTATAATAGATGGGGAAAAAAATTAAAAAGTACATGGTCAATATTACTCGTACTCCCACTCGAATGAGAATAAGTAAAATCAAGTGTCTTACGGCAGATATTAAAATTTGGTAAAGACGAAAATAAAATTGTGCTACGTTCATTTACACTCTCAAGATCACAGTTAAAATCACCAAAAATAAAAATACGTAAACTCGAATCTAATAGGGCAATAAAGCTACTAAGTCTATGGCAAGCTGACGTAAAGGCTTCAAAAGACGAATCAACATGATAGTCAGTAGGCAAATAGCAATTGACCAAAACACAATCAAAAGTTTGCAGGCAAGAAAAGACTCATCAGCACAAGATAAAATAGCACTAAATTCTTTAGGAACAAATGTAGCAATGCCACCCGCAGGGCGGCCTCCGGTAGGCCTCGCAGGAACGGTAAATATATCATGTAGACTTGAAAGGGAACTTAACATATCAAAGAATGGTCCAACAAATGATGCTCTTGCAAACATAGTATTGAACTATTTTCAGAAAAACAAATTCATTCAGCACTACAAATTTGCCATGACTCCATTCGAATTAAAGGACGTAATCGTAGAACCAATATTCATTTAAAAAGCTTTTTCATAGCAGGGCAACTGAAACTGTAAGACGGGTGGTTAGTTGAGTTGCAATTTGCACAACAAATGGGGTTAGTACATGGAGTATTCTTCGTTGATCTATGATTTCCACTGCAACGAGCACACTTCAGAGTAGAAGAATCACAGTTTTTTTCGGTGTGAGAGGGACTTTGACATGCGAAACATCGTTTTGGAAGCACCTTGTCTTTCTCAACTCTGTAGAGCTCGTAACCGAACTTAATCCCATGGACGATATAATAATTTAAAAATGCTTCGGACTCAAACGACACCTTTATTGTTCTCGACATTTTGCGATTTGCGATTATAACTTTGCTACTGAAGGTTATCTTCAAATCCGCTAATTCACTCAAATAATAATCCAACTTTCGCTTTCTCTTACCCTTTTTACACCCTGTAATACTTACGGAGAGATTCCCTTGTAATAATACGGAGAGATTCCCCCAGTATAAACTCAAAAACTTAATTAACTCTAAGTTATTTCTCTTTATTCTCTAAATCTTACAATTGTCTGACTATTCGAGTGAAAACGGTCGATTTTGCAATTTTTTCTAATTTTGTATTTAATTAGTCTATGCTTAAACCCCTGTCATCAAAGATACCCTTGCTCATACTATGGGTCGTTTCTAGTTAAGGCTCGGCTCATCAAGTCTTAAATTCGCAATAATTCATATCTTTCTCTGTGCAAATTTTGATAGCCTACTACGTCTAGGCTAAATCCATCCGTATATTCAGAAATGCGCGTCATTTTGCTAATAGTTCTCCTGATAGCTCCCCTCGTCGCTGCCAACAGTGTTGGCTGGGAGGGGAGCTCTACTCCTCCTTTGCCACTTTTGAGGACGTCGGTCGTCGCTAACTTGCACATAGCATCATGACCAACGTTCAATAGAAGACTAGAGAGGTCATCTTGTTTTTTTGCCAAGTGACCTTTGGGGATGTTTTTACTTCTCAACAGTCAGGAGCAACGTTGTAGTAGATCCTCAAAATAGTTTAGTCTTTAAGGCAATTTAAAACATCGTAAACGATCATCAACAAATGTAGAAATTGTCTAGTGAAATAGTAGTTACACAATGCTTCCGGTGTGTACCCCGAAACCTGACAGACCTCAAACTTCAAGTTGCAATAATGATGTGTCCAGTTCCTTATTAGTCTTTGAAGGTTTTTTCACCTTTCTAGAATCATAATATCTATGTCTATTAGTATTTATGAAAGTTTGTAATTCCTTATCGAGATTTAAAAGCCAGTTGCCCTTGATGTTTCTTAGATATTCATCTAGTTTTTTGGCAACAGGGTGGTGTTGCTTGCCCCTCTGTTGCGGCAGAATGTTTAATTTTTCGGAAACATCCTTAGTTTACTTATGTTCAAAACATCTCTGGCTCATGGTCTGATTATTTTATCCCCACCCAACATTAACTTAACGTTACATTGGGGAGGATAATCCACGATCATTTGAGACAAAATGTTGGTGACATAGTGACAGTTTCCCTTGTTGTAGACGCATCATAGAGACAGGATCAGCCTTTATGGGCGTAGAAAAATACACCTCCCATAAAAAAATATCCTAAGACATGGCTGAAATCATTCATGCCTCCCTTCTTTTGGATTGGAGTAATATAGCCCAGCTTCCAAGACGAGAGGTAACATCCGGCATTACTAATATCATTGAAAATACTAACAAGGGGTGTGTGATAGTTTGTCAGGGAATTATTTTATTAGATCAATTGGGATGTCAATGGGACAAATACTAGTTTTTTTTCAGTTTCTGTATTTTTTCTATTATTTGCTTCGCCCCGGGATTTTATCTTTTGGAGTTTCAGGAATTAGCTGATTTTCCGAGAGAGGGGAAACGTTTTGCACAATGATAGCTAGGTGTTTATTAAGCTCATTTGCTGTCTGTTCAGGCGGTTCATCCAGAAGAAAATCAAGGTTCTTGCACGACCGACCCCCTATTTCTTTCACTTTCTTAAACCATTGCTGGGGTTTGCTCTGTTTTAAATAATTTAATTTATTCTTACCATAAATCAAAGCTGCACGACGTATTTCCTTCTTAATTTGTTTACGGAGGGTTAAGGCTTCCTCTTTCTTTCCAAAGCCAAACATTTTTAGTTTCAGATGGATTAGTCCTTTTATTTTTTCATTAATGTAAGGTTTATCTGAGGAAGATGCCTTCTTGGTAACCTCTGGGAAACAATTTTGGTAATTTGTCATTAATTTTGTTTGAAACAAACTGACCTTTGAATTAAGATTACACAGGACAAAACATCATCCCAACTCTCGCACGTAATCCAAGAACCTAACTCAAAAATACCTTGACTTGTTATTGGGCGGTACGAAAATTCAGAAAGTGAGTAATTTGTTTTGAAAACTAGCCGTGGTTTCAAAAGTAGCATGAAATGATAGCTACCACCGAGGGGAGTAAGGGTAGTTGGAATGTTGTAGAAGGTCTTAAGGTTAGTGCAAATAACATCCAAACTGGTTCCACCTTTTGTAGTAGGGAAATAAACAATTTGCTTAAACTTCTGATGATTGCACAGATAATTGAGACTTTGTTCGTTCGTGTCTCCTGCTATAAAGATGTCGGCATTTGGATACTTCGTCGTCACAAAGTCAAGACTTGCTTGTAGCCTGTCATGAAAATTATGACGAGAACAAGCATTCTGTCCGGGTGAATAATAAAAAGAGCAAATTATTAAATTAGTGTAAGACCGCGTAGGCATTTGGGCTTTGTAGATATCCAAATGATTTCATCGCAATCACCTAGAGCTGGTACATGGATAAGGGTTGGAGATCGGCAATCCTTTGCGAAAATCATTGCTCCTCCTTTTTTCCCAAGTGGGTGGTCAACCGGGCGTAACTTCATAAACTCATGAAAACCGGCCATTTTAAGGAGATCTGGATTTTTGTGCCTGGACTTCAGTAACTGCAATTACATCAATATGGTTTAATTTTGCTGTTGGTTCTAACTCAAGTAACTTTTCAAAATTTAGACTTTCGGTGTTCGTACGGAGGAAAACGGGGAAATGATAACGATTTTTATAAACTCTTTAACAACAGATTTCTTCAAAAAAATCCTTGTTCTGAGGCAACTTAGGCAGGGTGTAAGTATTAAAATAAATGCCGGGATTGGGGAGAACATCCCCTGTTCTCCACATAAATGTGGAATATTATCATTCAGATTATTGTAGGGAGGTTTGCCGTAAGGCTGAAACTCACCACCGTGAACCAAGAGACTACTAAACCAGTTTTGAAGTGGAAAGGGCAGAGGTTCACTTTTAAAAGTTAGGGGTAAACTGAGAGAGCCGCAGGTAAAATTTTGCTCTTTTGTAAAATTTTCTTCTATTAAAAAGGGGAATACTATAGCTTTCATCTGAATAATCACGGGTGATCAGTGAAGCATTCCGATTGGGGAATCTTGAGAGGGATATTTGATGAGTTTGAGAATTTCCTAGGTGGGGTTTTAAATTTATATTACGATGCTGTGGAGAAGAAGGGTCAGTGAAGGATTAACCTTGGGATTCTGAGGTGGAGGAACAGGCATGGATTCAGACAAAGTCTGATGATGAAGGTGCGACTTGTTTCCAGTTAGCGTGAAGTAAGAACAATTAGGATTTATTAAAAGACAATGATTAAATACAAAAGATCTCAGACCTGAGTCACGTTGACAGGGTGGGCATGAGGGATAACACGAATGGGTTGGAGGTGGAGATAGGAATAGGGTAAGAGAGATAGGGTAAGAAGATAGGGATAGGGTAAGATAGGGTGGAGATAGGGTAAGAAGGAGGCAAATTGGGAGGACTTTTGATAGGGATGAAAGGGGGAGATGGGAAGGTAAGATGGGAGGTAGGAGAAGGAGGATGGGTACTGACGTTTCTAAGAGGCTGGGTATAATATTGGAACGAGGATTTTTCTTCTTCAAGAGTTTGGGACGGGAGCTGGTTAAAAGAAGAGCGGTGAGTAGGTAATCGAAAGTGGTTTGTTAATTGTTGAGCTGTGTTTGACGGACTTGGTGGGAGATTTTTGAATGGGCGTGTTGTACTAAAAAAGGACGGCCAAAGGGGGAGGAGTGACTCTTACAATTTATATCTTTTACAGATTGGTGCAATTTTCGTCCTGGGGGTAGATAAAAAAGAAGGAGAAACCTTAACGTGAGCTTTAGTGCAGCCAAAGCAACGACCACTAGAAAAAACGGGACAGATATTATTTAGAAACTTGACGGTGGCAAGGGACCGATGGGGCGATGAGGACGAAACCTGTCCTACAGCCAGGGTAGCTTTTCTGTTATTTGACAAATTTAAATTCTTAAGTGTGATCGATGACTTAAAAACATGGGCCAGATTACAAGCACTGTCGACGCTTGATAAATCTGTACACATATTAAGATGATCGAAAGAACAGATACTATTTTTGCATCATCCTGAGATAAAATGCCTACATACATGTAAATACTGACAACGATTCTTTTTCTTACAAAAACAATTTGCAGTTCATCATCTTTAGTCGGTTGAAGGTCACGAGACTTATTCTTGTTACACTGGCGTCTGCTAATTTAACACTTTCCTGAACCTCGTCATCAAAGATCATTCTCACACTGCATGCACTTTTTACGTCACTTAATGAGTTACAAATCTGATCGCTCGGGGCCCTGTATACAATTATTCATTTCAGAGCTATAGGGAGAAGAGCGTAATTTCTCGGGTGGCCCGGGAGAAAGGATTTGCAACTGATTTAACTTAGTCATTAGGGTGTCAATAGTTGCTGTTTTTTCGTCACCTTAGTTCTGGAGGTTACGTATATCAGATTGGAGTGATTTGTGGGCATTTCGAAGTTGTAAGAGTTCATTCTGACTAGCTTAGAGTTGATTCTCAAGGACGGAATATGTGTTAGTTAAAGTTGAGATTTCACTAACGTATTTAGAACATTTCGTGCATGGGGTTTTATCCTTACGGCTGGGTCTTGTTACTGTCTTAGTTTGGGGATTAGAAGTCCTGAGTGTGTCTATGGGCGTGTTTTGACAATAGATTTAGGACTAGGGTTCGCTCGTGGCGTAACTTTGGACGGAATTTTTCATACCGCTGGTAATTGAAGGTGAGGTTAAGAAGTCACAATTTAAGCACATCCATACCGATAGTTTCTCTCTTGCTCCAAGCGTGGTCCTTGCGCAAAATAGGATGCCACCATTGACTGTATTTGGTGCATTGAATCGTCCCACTAGTTGCTGGATTTCTGCACTCAGGAAGTAATATTTAGGCATAATTAACTTGGAATAATTAACTTGGAAGGACTAGGCGCTGTTCACTAGATTGATAGGGAGGAGGGCTATCTCGAACCCGACCACCCGTCTTCACCTGGGGCAAAAACCACAGAAATTCTCTACCTGCTGTGCGGAGGTTCAATATCCAAAATATCCATCATGTTCATATTTTTAAACCAAAATTACAGATTAAATATGCAAAAGTCAAACAACGCCACTGTGTGTAAATGAACTAGAATTCGGAACAACACCTCTCCGTACGCAAGTTAGACACTCTTGTTTGACTCACAACATTGATACAAGGGTCTGGCTCTACAGGCCACTTGGACTATTCGTCCAAAAGCATAAAGCAAATACAATAGTATAATTACAAACTATAAGACATTAAAGGCACTTACGATATTCCAAAGAACTAAGTAAAAAGGACTATAGGTAACCCGAGTAATATATGACAAAAAGCAAAATCCCTGTCAGACATATTTTAATACAGACTCGTCGCAGCTTTTCATTTTTTTCAATCACCGCATTTCTTTCAATTGTCGCAGCTGAAACCTACCAACCTACACACGTGTCCTGTCGTGACGTCTCGTTTTTAATTTTCGTCATAAATATTTTATTTCATATTAAATAAATTTCTCCTTAATTGATCAGGTTACCACATTTTCTTCCTCAGATAGCTTGGCCCTGGAACACCATAGAGAGCTGTTTAACGGCTCATTTTAAAGGGAACTGATTTATTGAAAACCATTAATAATTTACAAAACTGATTTAAAAAATGTTATAAATTTTTTAAATAAACTGCATTTTTGTTCAACACTAGAGGAAAATCATCTTGCGTACGAAAATAAAAATAGAATATTTAACATTATAAAAAGCGTGTGTATAATTGTCTCCTGTAGCCAATTTTTTGGCTAAACTAGCTCATTTTAAAGGAAATTGATGTATTTAAAAATACTTCGTAGTTAACAAAACTAATTTAAAAATTAAATCCATATATATATGTATGTATTTCCAAAAAAGCCATCGGGCCATAGGAAAAAAAAAAAAAAAAAAAAAGCAAAAACAGAACATAGACTTAACAAAAACAACAAAAAAAACACAAATAAATTAAAAGAGAAAAACGTACTTATATATGAATTTTCAAGAAAATATTTATAAAGAGATACATCTTTAACGATGTATCAGCCCTTCATCAACATACTTAGCCAAATTCCTTAATGCCATTTTAACTCGTGATCCTAGAATCCTTTCCACCCACCTTCTATCTGCCAATGCTAACGAAAGAACACTCATTTCTCAGATCCGCCAATTCCTTACAATTCCCCAAAATTAAAAATATTCCACATCATCATCCCCACACATCGGACAAGGGGCTTAGTTAACACTATGACCCCTAAATTTCCTCTCCCTTTCCCCAATATCAATTGACCCTTCCCTTCAATTCAAAATCCATTTTATTTCTTCCCCTTTCAACCCCAACTTAAAATAAACTTCTTCCCCCCACGTGTCCTTCACTGTACTATACAGACTCAGAAATCCCGAGGCCTTCTTCCGAGTCTGCCACTGCTGTATTCCTTGCTCGTGTAACCTTTAAACCTTTTACCTTATAAACAAGTGTATTCGAATTCGATCCTTGATGTTCATTCCAAAAATACGAATATCTTACTTCATCTAAAATTTTCTTAATTTCTTGTGACCACCCTACCTCTATCTTATCCTCTAACAAACTAAAATACGCTTCTTTCGCTCGCTTATTTTTACTTCTTAAAATTTTTATCCAAAACTTCACCATTCTTATTAACCTATCTTTTCTTAACCTACTTAGTCCTAAATCCCTCTGCAGTACAACACTGTGAGTGGATTTATGGGCCCTAAAAACTCACTTAAAATAATTTCTTTGCATTCTCTCCAACTCCTCACTTTCTCTAAAACCCCACAGCTCACACACGTAATGCATAACCGGGAGGAGTTTAGTCCTAAATAAATATTTATGTATTGCTAAGTCCCTAATCTTTCCAAGCTCACTTTTAAAATTAAAATCATACATATATTTCCCTTTTGTACTCTATGCTTAACCTCCTGTGCATACTTACCATTCCAAAAAAATTAACTCCTAAGTACACGAATTCTTTTTCAATCTCTATAAAATCACCTTTAAATCTAAATTCATCATCTTTCCTTAATTTTTTCCACCTTTCCTAAAAAACTACAATTACCGTTTTCTTCTTATTTAATTCTAATCCTTTAATGTCCAAATATTCCTCCATTATGTTTAATAACGTTTGTATTTCTTTTGCCGATTTTGCTATGACAGCAATATCATCAGGAAACAAAAGCATGCAAATGCAAATTTCAAAACACTTATCAGTACTTCCGGAGAACTTTTCTCCGGAGCACTTTTCTCCCTGAAGAAATAAACTATATCATTAATATACACGCTGAACAAAATTGGTGACAGCGGGCATCCCTGTTTATAAACCTATTCGCGTCAAAATTCTCCCGGATACCTTACCTAGTATTCTAACAACTAGGCCTACTGAACTATATATTCCTACAATTAATCTAGCAAAACTTACAGGTAATCCGATCTCCAAAAGTCACTTAACTAGCATAGCTCTGATCACATTATCAAAAGCCCCTCTTACGTCCAGTAACGCTACGAAAAATCCCTATCCCCTCCTTTCATGTTTGTTCTAACTATACTATGCAAAATAAAAACCTGCTCTATTGCACCCCCTTCTTTCCTAAACCCGCCCTGCTCCTCTATTAATTTCCCTAATTCTTTTAGTCATTTTCTTAGCCGACTATCTACTATCTTACAAAAAATATTGCCAACTATGGGGAAATCTGGATCAGTCGGTAATTCCAGAATTCTTTGCTGTTTCCTTTTTTATATAATGGTACAGCTATAGATGTTGCCCATTCTATTGGCCAGCTGTACAATAAAAATCTGTGGCTGAAAACGATAGTTAAAACGGGTATGCATACTTCTTTTGCCCTTTTCCATACTCGTAGTGGAATTCCGTCTCTACCTGTAGCTTTTTCTTTAGCTGATTTCATTGCCTCCCATATCTCCTGTTCCGAAATTGGTGCTATCAATTTCGTGTTCCTTTTGTCATGGGTCCAAAGGATATAATTTCTAGGTAGAATGTTTTGGAGGTCATTCGGTTTCCGTTTACCGAATATGTCCTGAGGTGCTGTTCGCTCTCTTCAGGTTCAAAAGAACATGTCTCATGTGCCTCTTCCTTCAGCGACCTACGTACAGTTTTCCAGAATTTATTTGTATCTTTCCCTGAATGGTTTAATAAGTTCTTTTTCTTTTTTCGCTGCTTCGCTTTGTTTTTTCTCTCTTATCATCTTCTTTTTACCGCTTTCTATTCTCTCTCTAAAGTTTTAAGTTATTCTCCATTCCTTGCGGTTGGGATGACCGTACTTTCATCAGGCTCTCTTGTACAATGAGTCGAAGACTCTCACTCGTAATCAAAAAATGTTTTTTCGTTGATTTCTTCTCTTTCCGTTCGCATATCTGCCTCAGCGATTCTTCTAAATTACATACTGCTTCACTTACTTTGCCCACTTCAACTAATTCAATAATCTTCTCCATCTCTTTCTCTAAATTTTTGTTTCCTACATAACCCATAAATAAATCCTCATCATAAATATCTACTGCTCTCTCTATTTTTATATTTTTTCTTAAGTCTAGTACCCTATTCTCCAAAACCTTTTCTGTAATCTTATTTTCCGTCGACGATTCTTCCTGGATGACCGTACTTTCATCAGGCTCTCTTGTACAATGAGTCGAAGACTCTCACTCGTAATCAAAAAATGTTTTCGTTGATTTCTTCTCTTTTCGTTCGCATATCTGCCTCAGCGATTCTTCTAAATTACATACTGCTTCACTTACTTTGCCCACTTCAACTAATTCAATAATCTTCTCCATCTCTTTCTCTAAATTTTTGTTTCCTACATAACCCATAAATAAATCCTCATCATAAATATCTACTGCTCTCTCTATTTTTATATTTTTTTCTTAAGTCTGGTACACTATTCTCCAAAACCTTTTCTGTAATTTATTTTCCGTCGATGATCTTCTACTCTGATCTCTAACAGCAACGGCAAATGGCCGGAGCCAACTATTTCCAGAATCTCAAAATCCGCACAGCATGACAAAAGACAACCATCAACTAAAATATAATCAATTCAATTGGGTTCTTACCTGACAAACATGTAAACTCTCCTATTCCCTTATCCTTTCCAACCCTCCCATTAACCGTAACCATACTCCCCACAAAAATGTAAAAGCTTACTTCCCCAAGTGTTCTTTCCCTTCTCTTGTCCTCTGTATGCCTTCCCCTTAAATTCTCCAAACTTTCTTCTTCTTGAATTGAAGGATTTACAAAATTAAAACCATCCCAAGTTTCACGTTGTTTTAAAAAATTGGCCGTGTACGCATTATAATCCCCCATCAATATAAATTCCATGCGCGGGTACTTCATTCGTAGAGCAGCTGTTTCCTTAGACAGAAGTTTCCAAGTATCTTCTTTTGAGTATGAGCTAGACTGAGGCGGTAAATATACGGAACCTAACATAATATACATTACTGAGCACTTTAAACGAAGCATAATCCACACAACATTCTCAGATTTACTAGGTAGCCTTTAACTGAAGCAAACGTTCTTTCTTGCCTGGACACAGATAGACCCCCGTATATTCTACTATTTCTACTTTTTTTCCTGCATGCTTTAAACTCTTCATAACCCGTCAATATTCACACATTCTTCTACACTTTTTCACGTCTCTACAATACCCAACACGTCAAAATCGTTTGTTTGTTTAATTCTTTCCAACTTTTCACTTGTGAGACCTGGAATATTCCAATGACCAAACAAAAACGCTTAAATTGTTTCCCATGGCCCAAGAGTTCCTATTTTTTGCTGTTTTCTCCATCATTCTCCATTCTTGCTGCTTTACTTGGCTCTTGTTCTACACTACTATTGAGGCTTAGATCTCGTTTATTCGAGTTCTGATAGTCGTGATCTTCGCCCTCGCTCCCAAAAGCTGATTGAAATTCTGACAAAACAGTCTCTATTGACAAGGATCTTATTCTTGTGTCTCCTGATTGAGACCGGAAACTGCTTGTTCTTTCCCTGCGAGTTTGGGAGCTCGTTCCCTCCACTGGATTGTTTGTGGCTTCAACTTGGGTACGTCGATAGTATGATCACACAGTGCCAGTTTCTCAATTGTACTCGTAAGTGGTTTCATTAACTATTAACTTCATTCACTTCCACTTACCTTACCTTAATTCACCTTCCACTTACTCTTGATTACCTTAAATTACCTTAAATCACATCTTCTAGTGACTAAGGTTGAAGAACCTGTAGATGTCGCCAGGTAACGTTGACTTGATAATCTTCATGTCACAGTTGGATTATCACTATTTACATATATACAGGACAACAGTTCATAACACAATTCCTAACTACAAGACAATTAACAGAATTTTCATATTTACAGGACAGTTTGGTTTTGTTGTTGGGTTCACTATATGTATCGGCGGCTAGGTGTATTTGGGGGTTAAAGGGGGCGGGTGGCATCTAATAGATTCTACTCCATAATGCTGGTTTGTCCCACTGCGTCTTCAATGACTGGCCACTCCAATCACGGTCAACACCAACCTTCAAGCTATCAACTGATCTGGCCGACACGGTAGATTCTCTAAGTGTATTCCACAATGGGACAACGCGATTGGTGAAGAAGTTGAACTTCTCGCGCTTTCTGCAAAATTTTTGACGCAGTTTTATGGGATTTCCTCGTGTTCTGGTATATTCATTGTGATCAAAAATGGGCTTAATGGTGTCACTGGTCATCATCTTAAATGCAAGGATGACATCTCCTCTCTCTACGGTACATTAGGGTAGGTAGGTCAAGCTTTTCTAGTCGTTACTTGTAGGAGATTTTTTTTCGCAAAAGGGAGCGTGGTTGCTCTACGCGGGACCTTCTCAAGAATCGCCATGTCACACTTAAAGTAGGGGTTGGCAACCGACATACCAACTCAAGATGGGGACGAACAAGGACTGTGTAAAGCTTCTTGATAACTCTTGGTTGGCGACTTTTTACTGAACGCTTGATCAAACCAAGGACCTTGTTTGCCTTTGCTGCTTGGTTCTGAAAGTGATTATGAAACTTAAGCTTATCGTCAATTAATACCCCAAGATCACGCTCTTCCTCGGCATTCTGAATGGGCATATTGTGACCTGCAGAGTCAATCATGTGATAACTATGGCAGGGATTGTTTGGACCAAGATGAAGGACTTTGCATTTGTGTGAGTTGAACTCAAGCATCCAGGCTGTTGCCCACAGACAAAGGTTGTTGAGATCTTCTTGCAGAGAAGAGCAATTTTGTATAGAGGCTGCTGGACCAAAGAGTTTGGAATTGTCTGCATAAAGTACCAAGCCATTCTTGACCACCTCAGGAGCGTCATTTATGTAAAGGTTAATCAATGTTGGGCCTAGTTTGGTCCCTTGGGGGGACACCACTCTTAACGTGAACTGGTGTGGAATAGATGAGGTCACCTCTTTCATCATATACAGCAACAATCTGGGTTCTGTTGGATAAAAAGCTTTGAATCCACTGGGCAACATCTTTATCTATCTGATATACCGACAGCTTGATCATCAGGTAGCGGTGAAACAATTTATCAAAGGCCTTGGCTTGATCCAGTAGGAACACGTCGACTGGGAAACCTAGCTCCAGCAGATCAGTTACAGATTCGTAAGCTAGTATAAGATTTGTTTCGGTAGACTTGCCTTTCCTGAAACCTTGCTGACCAAGAAAATGAAATCCATTCTTGGTCATATGCGCTATAATTGCATCATTGACTATCCCTTCAATAAGTTTGGCCACAACTGAGGCTAGGCTAATAGGTCGATAGTTTTTAGGCTGGGTTCTAGATCCTTTCTTGAATATTGAAGTAATTATGGCTGTCCGCCAATCTGCAGGTAGGCTACTAGTCTGAAGAGACAGCTTGAATAGCGAACAGAGCAGCTCTTCTACTATATCGGCAAGTTCTTTAAGGAGCCTGGCATGTATACCATCTGGACCTTTAGCGTTGTTGGGGTCTAGTTTACTCAGCCTTTTCTTAATCTCGTCCATTGTGACGTGATTTTTGGGCATAAGGTGCTCGACCATCCTGGGGGCAGGGGACGGTGGCTCATCAGTGGGGTTCCACTGAGAAATTGGATGCAAATTTGTTGTCCAGCAAATTTGCAATTTCCTCCGGATCTTCCAGCCTTTTCCCTTCAGGGTTGAGCAGGTATGGCATAGTTCGTGTACTCTTATCTTTAGCAGACACGTATCTCCAGAACCTCTTTGGGTAGTCTTTGATATTCAATGCCAAGTTATCTTCATAGTCAGCTATGAAGTGTCTAGTCAGTTCACTCAGTTTATTCCTTGCTCCTTCAAAACGATCCCAGTGGTGTGTACATTTGTATTTCTTATATTTTGAAAAAGCCTTCTTCTTACGGTTCATGGCCCTTTTAATAGGCCGGTTCCGGTGTGGCAGTGTTTTTGGTGCCTTCACGAATGAAAATGAAGTAAATATCCTCTCAGCTTGGAGCAGAGTATTCTTAAAATTTTGCCAGGCTAGCTCAGTGTCTCCCTTGACAATCACTAGGCCCCATTTTACTGTCCGTATTATCTCCCTGATTTCGCTGTAGTCGGTGTAAGTTCGTTTAATGCAATTATTTTTCCGTTGACTAAGCAGCAGGTCCTGGCATATACAGACTTGGTCGCTGGCATCAATAGGGGGGGGGAGGAACTCGAGCGTTCACTTACAATCCTGGATTGTTAGTGATTGTCAAATCTAGAAGCGATGGCGTTTGGTTATTTTTATACCGGGTCGGTTGGTCTATTACCTGATATAAGCTATTGCTACCCAAATATTCAAGAAATGGGTTACTAACATTGGAGCTTCGTTGATAACCCAATCTCTCAACCCATTTGACATCTGGTAACTTCAGGTCTCCAAGAAGAATAAAGTCCTGATTATCATTATTGAATGCTTCTTCAGCCAACTGAATTAGAGCTTCGTGAGATGCATGGGCATCTGGACAACTGGGACTTCTATACATACAACGTTTCAGTAATGGTTTTTCCTCATTAATCATACTGACAAAAACACTCTCAACTCAAGGGGAATAATCATGTTTGAAAGATAAATCTCTCATCTGTAATCCTTCCTTTGTGTAGTTGGTGGTGCCTCTCCTGGGGTTAATAGACAAATTTGAGAACAGGCAATATCCGGGTATCCTGATATGGTTTTTTGCCAGTGGGTTGCTTGAGTTCTTGGATCACAAATACACAGTATATCATAATCTTCAGTGGTGGCTGCCAATTTCAGTTCCTGAAGCTTTTTTATTAATGTATCAATGTTCGTGTAAAACAGTTTCAACACTTTCTTTCCACTGACTCGGTTGTTATTGTGTATTGCTTTTGGTAAACTTTTTTAACTTGTATTTGTTGAGCTAGAGCTTGAGCAAGAATAAAAAGTATCACTAATGTCATCATCAATGCTAATACTACTAGAAAACGAACTATTTACAGTTTGGCTTATTTCAGTGGATAATGGAGTCAATGCTCCATTACTCTCCCGTTTTTGCAGCCTGATTCAGGTTTTGCTTTTCTCTTTCTGCCTTTGTACGATCAAAATGAAAATGCACGTTCTCCTTCAGCTCTCTTGATTTAGTTACCATCTCCTTTTTAGCCTTGTAAGTGTCTGTGAGGAAAAGAACAGGCCTAGGGCGGTCACTTGGCTTTGGAGAATTATTTTCAAGTCGCTGTGGTTTCAGGACCTTGACAGATGGCAGGTTGTATGATTGGGCAAGATGGTTCTGAATAAGCATTTGGATGTTGGCAGCCTCTTCACACGATTCTGGTATTCCATATGCCACGAATTGTCATCATCTTTCATTTTCTCCCTTTTCATCTTCCTCTTCATCCCCATATTCATTCTCTTCTTCACTTTTTTTAATTGAGACTTAAAAAATTCAAATGCTGCTTCAAGTTCCTCACATTTTTTCCGGCGTCAGGTACATTTGGATTTCTTTCCGGGGCCCAGTAGTGCCTCCAGAACTGAAATCTTTCACGCAGAGTTTCATAACATAAAGTCTCTTCATCGAGGTCCAGAGTTTTCAAATGTGTCATTCTAATTGATTTATCTGCCATTTTTACAGCCAGCAACACGGATTGAAAGAAACATTTAAAACGTTTGAAACGTTGAAACGATTGAAACGTTTGATTATTTGGCCTTATAAGACTACAGTTCTTTTTGATGTATCGGTTTTAATTTGTTTCTAATATCTCGTTCTTCAGGTGAATAATCCGGAGTCACGAACACTCGTTCCTGTCCAAAAACTCTACCGTTGCGCAAAATAATGTCTCTTTAAAACGCACTTGAAAACCGAATAAATATAGGACGTGGTCCCGATTGTGATGGCAATCTGAAAACATCCTGTAAATCGTGAGGCCGGATATTACTTTAGGGAACCCTTCTTGCAAGATAATGCGCTAACTCTTCTTTAAAAGAAATATCGGCTTTCCTTTCCTGCAACCCATAAATTACTAAGGTCTTCCTTCGAGCTTCCTTCTCGAGAATTCGTATACGGGATTCCATGAGTGTACTTAGTTTCTCTGTGCTTTGGACTCTAGTTTTTTCTGCAGATACTTCTTATTTTATTACCGTCATTTCAACTCTTAATTCATTTGGCAAATGTTGTATTGCCCCGCTTGCTGAGTTCTGAGCCTCTTGCAGGCTATTTAGCTTCGAATCCGTCGCTTGTAACTTTTCGGATAATGTCTGAATCGATGCTAAAATAACTTCTGTCATCTCGTAGCCTAATAAATAATCAAAAATCAAACTTACTCGCATGGGGGGTATATTTGTGAACCCCCCATGCGATTACTCAGGTGGGATTACTGTCCAAATATCAATAAATCACACTTTTTTGCGCACTTCTTTCGACAGAAAATAATCAAGTCTTAATCACCCACAGCAAGCTTATCACTTCCACTAATCTGTTGAAGTTTACTGTTTCACTTATTGTGAAAATTTTATAGTTCCTGAATTAATAAGAGTTCATGACAGTGAAATAATGAAATTCCGAAGTGTTTTGAAATGTCCAAAAACAAGTGTTTTCGCTTCAAAGCCTGAATTTTTATATTCTTCCACTGTTGTGACGAATTATCCAGAGCATCTACTGTTGATTTACCTTTAACAAATCCAAACTGGTTATTAGAAATCCAGTCCTTATTAATACTTAAATCATTCAAAATATATAATAGGAGTCTTTCGAATATTTTACCAAAAACTGGTATCAAACTGGTAATCAAGTCTTAATCACCAACAGCGAGCTTATCACTTCCACTAATCTGTTGAAGTTTACTCTTTCACTTATTATGAAACTTTTATATTTCCTGAATTAATTAGAGTTCATGACTGTGAAATAATGAAATTCCGAAGTGTTTCGAAATGTCCAAAAACAAGTGTTTTCGCTTCGAAGCCTGAATGATGACATGTTATTGTCTCAGTTTTAGCGGATAAAAAAGCTTTGGAAATCAAAACCGTAGAAATCCTTTGGACAGATACTAACTTTTTTACAATTTTCTTTTTATTCAGCGCTGACAGCCATACGGGTATTGCATATAAAATGGTTGATTGAATAGCAGCTTTGTATAATTTGCTTAGGGCAAATGGTTTAAGACCCCAAGTGGTTTTGGCGGCACATAACAATTTTGTTGAACATTGTTTGGTGACTTTTATTTTACTTTCAACATGATCATTCCATAGTAATTTTCTATCAAGAATTAAGTCCAAGTATCTCACTATCGCTTATTGGTATTCTATGGCTTAAAAACTGAAGATTAATCTGTGGGATTTCTCTTTTTTCGTAAAGATGATAGCTTCTCATTTATTAACATCGAAATTTAACTTATTTTCATCAGCCCATTTTCTAATATTGTAAATATCTTTTTTGCAGTATGATTTAGGAAATTGGCATCTTTAGAAGATGTTGTTATACAGATATCATCAGCATACGCTTGTATTGTACAGCATGTCGGTAACTCTGAACCAAGCAAATCTTGCACATTAATAGACCATAAGAACGGAGAGAGTATGCTTCCTTGTGGGCAAGATTTTGGAAGGATACGAGTTGTATTATCAGCTTTGTCACCATAAAAAACTGATCGATCTGATCGATAACTTTTGATCAACATGACTAGAGGAGTAGGGCAACCTAAATCTAATAACTTTCTTACAATCCCGGGGCGCCATGCATTATCGAAGGCACCTTTGATATAAAAGAGAAGACAAAGTGTAAATTTCTTCAAATTATTATATTCTTCCACTGTTGTGACGAATTATCCAGAGCATCTACTGTTGATTTACCTTTAACAAATCCAAACTGGTTATTAGAAATCCAGTCCTTATTAATACTTAAATCATTCAAAATATATAATAGGACTCTTTCGAATATTTTACCAAAAACTGGTATCAAACTAGTAATCAAGTCTTAATCACCCGCAGCGAGCTTATCACTTCCACTAATCTGTTGAAGTTTACTGTTTCACTTATTGTGAAACTTTTATAATTCCTGAAATAATTAGAGTTTATGACAGTAAAATAATGAAATTCAGAAGTGTTTTGAAATTTCCAAGAACAAGTGTTTTCGCTTCGAAGCCTGAATGAAGACATGTTTTAGGAAAAACTACATTTTTGTTCAACACTATAGAAGAAAATCGTCTTGCGTACGAAAATAAAAATCGAATTTTTAACGTTATATAAGGTGTTTATATGTAGTTGAATAATGTTCTGTAATTTTTTTTTTATGGTTTCAGCAAAAGATCTGATTTGTCAAAGTTATAATTGTCTCCTGTAACCAAACGTTTTTGGCTTAACTCCTAAAGTGAGCATCTCTTTAACGTTGAGATATTTCCATAGAAAAAAAATGCAAAGTAAATTCTATTTTGCTTCAGTTTTCAGTTTAGTATGGCTAAAATTATTATGTAAATTGCAAAAATATTTATAGTGTCTGAGCAAAAATAATTTTTTTTTGTATTCCAGCTGTGAAAACACCTAACAATTTAAAAGTTATTTTGGTTTTCTTTTTGCTTCAAGGAACTCGTTACGGTATTTTATGGTTGGGACTTGACTTTATCCATTGAAAATACATTATAGTCTCAAGAGTTAAAAATAACCGAAAAAAGTATCAGAACCGAGCAATTAAAATTTTTACTTATAAAAAATAGGACTACAGAAAAAATAGAGATAGCATCCTGAAAAGTGAAAAGCAAATCTTTTTAACAGACTAGGCGTAAACTTTTAATTTATGATTAGGTCCCTTGAATAATTTTATTCAGTGATTAAATCTGTACAGAGTATTTCACTATCTAATCTACAAAATATAGCATAAAATATCAAAAACTAGAAATCACAAGCAAAATACTAAACACCATAAAGAAACATGGAAAAAGGAAAAGCAAAAAGTTGACACAATTGTTAGCAGTTAATAGTAATTAAATGAAGGGAAAAAAAAATTATACAATATCTAGTCTCTTTGTTCGGCTCAAGTATTCTGAAATGGTATACCGAGCCTCTTTGATGAACCAGATAGCATTAATATTAAAATCATTAGAGTAAGAAAAACCTTGTAGTTTAAATTGCAGTTCAATTCTCTCATTTTCAAAAAAATTACACTAAAAAAGATAATGATATAAAGTCTCCACACCACAATCACACCACACATCCTCGTTACCACAATCACAACCACAGTCACTCCACACCACAATCACAATTGGAATAATAACTTTTATTAATTCTACATAAAAATGAATTTAATTTAGTGTGACCAGTTACAATTTGTGTCAGTTTCTAATTAGGAGTAATTTTTGAAGGAGTAATAATAATGCTGAAAGTCAGCATGATCAATAAAAAACTGATGGGTCCAGGGCTTATAACAGCTTGGCAAAATAACTCATACTATTTCATATATAGGTTTTTACGTAAGGTTTTCCGAATTTCATTTAAATTATTAGAAGTAGAAAGGGAATTACCGAATATAACATTTACTTGCGAGTCCGTATAATGTGAATGATCATTTAAATTATAGTTATTTAAGCTATTGAGGAGTGGCCAGTAATCAGGCCTTCCTCTCTTTAGATGTCTGGTGAGAGGTATCTCTTTGGCTCTAAAATCGATAGGAAGGCATCCCACTAAAGCCGTTATTGTCTCAGTTTTAGCCGATAAAAAAGCTTTGTAACCGTAGAAATTCTTTGGACAGATACTAGCTTTTTTACAATTTTCTTTTTATTCAGCGCTGACAGCCATACAGGTATTGCATATAAAATGGTTGATTCAATAGCAGCTTTGTATAATTTGCTTAAGGCAAATGGTTTAAGACCCCAAGTGGTTTTGGCGGCACATAACAATTTTGTTGAATATTGTTTGGCAACTTTTATTTTACTTTCAACATGATCATTCCATAGTAATTTTCTATCAAGAATTAAGCCCAAGTTTCTTACTATCGCTTATTGGTATTCTATGGCTTAAAAACCGAAGATTAATCTGTGGGATATCTCTTTTCTTCGTAAAGATGATAGCTTATCATTTATTAACATCGAAATTTAACTTATTTTCATCAGCCCATTTTCTAATAGTGTAAATATCTTTTTGCAGTATGATTTAGGAAAGCATGTCGGTAACTCTGAATGAAGCAAATCGTGCACATTAATAGACCATAAGAACGGAGAGAGTATGCTTCCTTGTGGGCAAGATTTTTGAAGGATACGAGTTATATCATCAGCTTTGTCACCATAAAAAACTGATCGATCTGATAGATAACTTTTAATCAACCTGACTAGAGGAGTAGGGCAACCTAAATCTAATAACTTTCTTAAAAACCCGGGGTGCCATGCATTTTCGAAGGAGCTTTTGATATCAAAGAGAAGACAAAGTGTAAATTTCTTCATATTATTATATTCTTCCACTGTTGTGACGAATTATGCAGAGCATCTACTGTTGATTTACCTTTAACAAATCCAAACTGGTTATTAGAAATCCAGTCGTTATTAATGCTTAAATCATTCAAAATATATAATAGGACTCTTTCGAATATTTTACAAAAAACTGGTATCAAGCTGATGGGTCGATAAGAAGACGGTAAGCCGTCATTAACTCTCTCTCGTTTAGGAATATATAATTTTAGCGTTTTTCCAATCCCTTGGAAAATACTTTATATTCAAACATGCATTATATATTTTACGTAAAGTGGGAGCAAAGATATGAGAATTTTTTTTAAATAACTACATTGATGATACCATTTAAGCCAGCAGCTTTCAATGGTTTAAGAGAATTAATAGCATCTAGCAATGAATCAGTTATTATTTGTGACAGTTTACCTTGGTTATTATCAAATACATATTCAAGTTGACCTCGAATCTGGCGGTGATAAGATTTTTTCGTTGAGCAGTCATCGGGGGTAAACCATCTGTCAAAGAATACCTCACCAGCTTCCTGGTACGATTCTGCGAACACACCATTATCTTTTGCAACATGGATTGGAGATACTATAGAGGGGCGGTTAGAGCATATTTTATGTATTGTCCTCCCGGGATCTAAGCTACCTGTATTTGAACAAAATTTCTTCCAGTCTTCAAGTTTTGAATTTTTAATTTCATTATAATACAGTCTTTTTTTCATTTTCATAGAATGATAATTTTCATCAGTTGAATGAATTTAAATTTTTTGGAATGCTATTCTATAATTCCGCCTTAATTCAGTTAATTTTGTGGTCCACCATCTTGTATACTTGTTGCGAATGATGTTTTTTCTCAGGTATTGCAATATTAATTCCGATTTGTATTATATTTTTAAGGCTTTCAACACAATTGTCAATCTTTTGTTTATTTTCCAAAGGCATGGCAAAAATGTCGTCGATATTATCTAAAATATGTTTGCTAAATACATTCCAATTTGCTTTCTTGTAATTGAAACGTGGATCAGTCAAACTTATAAAAGAGGACTTCTGGAATTAAAATCCCCACCTAAAATTAATGTAGACCTATTTCCTAATGTCTCAATCGGAGATAGACATAAGGAGGGATTTTTATATGAAGGAGGACAATAAGCTGACACAACTGTAAAGGTTTTCATATTACTATAAATGGAGACTACAACACATTTATTTGTTGAAACATCATAATGTAAATCTGCTTTCAGCGTATTTTTAACAAAGATTGCTGCGCTATAAATTTTTTTCGAAGGATCAAATTTAGAAAAACACCGGTAATTTGGTGGTACCGAGGAGACTTTTAAATTTTTATTCACGTATGGCTCTTGAACTAAAATAACATCTGGTTTAATTATCTCAAAAATAGTGACGAAGACCACACTGCCTTTCCATAACAAACAACAAAAGTACGAAGAACAATAGGGAAATCGTTTGCAAGACGAAGAACAATAGGGAAATCTTTTGCAAGTTTTTTAAGTTACACAAAAAGACGGCAACAGTATACAAGCTTACACTAAGTTAGTTTGCGAAATTTACTGCCCAGCTCTTTAATTTCTTAGCCAATGATTATGTATTGCAGCAATTGAAAGGCAAATGATGAATAAAATAATCATAATCTACTCGGCCATCTTAAATCCTTCTTGGATTGTTGGTAAATATTGTAATACTAAATCGGGTAATGGCTTGGTTAAGGGCATTCTATCGTGGGCAATCACGATTGATATGCAATGAGGAAATGAAACTAGCATGATGTAGATCACAACTAGTAAAAAGTCACAGAATTTTTTCTATCGTCCTTGGCCATTCGCAGCAGGGATGCGTGGATGATGACCTTGTTCAGACAGGAAATTTTCAGGTCCCTGTTGAGGGACCTGAAAATACCTTTCACCAACTCCGTAACACTGGACTACTTAAAATGCTAAGTTACACAAAAAGACGGCAACAGTATACAAGCTTACACTAAGTTAGTTTGCGAAATTTACTGTCCAGCTCTTTAATTTCTTAGCCAATGATTGTGTATTGCAGCAATTAAAAGGCAAATGATGAATAAAATAATCATAATCCACTCGGCCATCTTAAATCCTTCTTGGATTGTTGGTAAATATTGTAATACTAAATCGGGTAATGGCTTGGTTAAGGGCATTCTATCCTGGGCAATCACCATTGATATGCAAATAGAAAATGAAACTAGCATGATGTAGATCACAACTAGTAAAAAGTCACAGAATTTTTTCTATCGTCCTGGGCCATTGGCAGCAGGGATGCGTGGAGGATGACCTTGTTCAGACAGGAAATTTTCAGGTCCCTGTTGAGGGACCTGAAAATACCTTTCAGCAACTCCTTAACACTGGACTACTTAAAATGTAAGTTACACAAAAAGACGGCAACCGTATACAAGCTTACACTAAGTTAGTTTGCGAAATTTACTGCCCAGCTCTTTAATTTCTTAGCCAATGATTGTGTATTGCAGGAATTGAAAGGCAAATGATGAATAAAATAATCATAATCCACTCGGCCATCTTAAATCCTTCTTGGATTGTTGGTAAATATTGTAATACTAAATCGGGTAATGGCTTGGTTAAGGGCCTTCTATCGTGGGCAATCACCATTGATATGCAATTAAAAAATGAAACTAGCATGATGTAGATCACAACTAGTAAAAAGTCACAGAATTTTTTCTATCGTCCTGGGCCATTGGCAGCAGGGATGCGTGGAGGATGACCTTGTTCAGACAGGAAATTTTCAGGTCCCTGTTGAAGGACCTGAAAATACCTTTCACCAACTCCTTAACACTGGACTACTTAAAATGTCCATACACTAAATGCTCTATACACAAATTTAATTAAAAATGATCTTACAAAATATTTTAAAAAACCGATAGACATTAACACAGAACTGGTCACAAAAAGACCTTTGAGGTTAGCTGCCAAAAAAGCTGGATTAGCAATAAGAAAGTGTTTTTAAATTATTTTTCTTTCTTCTCATTGAATCGCCTTGTTTTACCTTACTTTTTATCAGTCCTGGTTGAACTTCGCTGAAGTAAGGATGCTAGGACTGCTTTGAAAAATTTTTAATTTTTGGTTTTATTGGTTGCATGTTGTTGTGAGTCTTTTTTCTTTCATATATTTTTGTCTTGCTAAGGACGGCCCTTGGACATAGGGCCGAAATATTCATTCAAATTATCTCCACTGTCTTGCAAAAGATTTCCCTATTGTTCTTCGTACTTTTGTTGTTTAATTATCTCAATATTTTTATAGAATTCTAATAAAGCTACATACGAGTGTTGTGAATTAATCTGAAGGAATGATAAATTATTGACTTGTGATGTGCTCTGCATTTAAGTTGTGTTGTCGATATTTTTTTTTTAATTGATCAGTTATTTCTCGAGCGATTGGACAGTTTTTTTGTCGTACGATGGATGAAGTTCACTTTTTACCTGTCGTTTATAGCATGAACGACAACACGAGTGGCTAGTGAAAGCTTTAGTATAGTCATTGTAATCATGGTCACCCATACACATAGAGGTGTATCTACAATAATTTTACCTTCTTGGCCTTGTATGATTTTTTAGCTGAGACTTTGCTGATATCTGTTCTTATTATTTTTTTAATATCTTGCACAATTTTGGCTGGGGGTCCCTCTTTTTTTTATGATCAATGCCCTCATTATTACTAGGTTTCAGGACCTTTCACAACACTAGAGTATGGTCTACGATTCACAGAGGAGGGTGGAGCCACTGTATCTTTATTTTCCAATTTTTGCCGTAATTTAATTAAATTTTGAAGATTAACATTCTCGTTGCGCAGGAGATTTGCGTTTTCTTCTAATAGCTGATGACATATGAACTGAACTCGCTCACGAATTTCAAATGCATAGTCCCTACCTCCTGGAATGTTTTTTAGCCTTGCTGAGAATTCCTTTTAGGGCACTAATTAGCGTAGCAATACTTGTTTCATTTTCTACACTTAACTGCACAAGGGTCTCATCAATAGTTGGACTATTTGATAAATTTTCCATCATTAAAAACACTAGTAAAATCCATTCATGGCTATGTACATCTGTGACACGAGACCCGAAGACAATTTACATCCTTTTCACCAGATGTTTACAGAATGGGTATCAGAACTAGACTCATTAGGTCCCTTAGTAGATTAAAAAAAGAAGAAATATAGCCTAATAATCGAAACAACTTGCGATTCCGTCGAGATCTGTGCGATTCCGTCGAGATCTGTGCGATTCCGTCGAGATCTTGTCACATACTCTACCATATTCTACCATGAATGAAACATTTATAGATTGATATGTAAATATATATATTTTAAAATAATTTATAAGCATGGATCGAAATGGAAAGAAGTAAATAGTAATTAATTGGAACTTTTTGGCATATTATGAATAAAGAATGCCATTACTTGTATTTTGTTTACTTTTGTATCTAGGTTAGGGCTGTATCAAGAGTCATAAGGAAGGGAGTGGGTGAAAACCTTTTTTGGAGCAGTGAATTTTATATTTTAAGCTGCACTAACCGAGCGGATGGCACGCTCGACCTGAAATTCTGTGTCTCTAAGGGCTGGGCTTATCCTTATGTCACGGAAAATTTAGATTAAAATAGGGGTCAGCTGGGTGACTCCGTAAGATCAGCTAGAGTGAATCTAGCACCAAATTAATTCTAGGCATGAACCAAGCCTAAATGATGGGAAATATGAATTCAAGAAAAATAGGAACTAAGAACAGGAGTCGCTTTCTTCGCTTGTAACATTTATCTTTCAGTGGACGAAACAAGGGTAAAGGGTGAATTGACCTTTTACGACATATTTTGTTTCTGGGATGGCTTTTTGTTTTTTTATTGAAGTTAATATAGGTATATTTTATATTTTTTGCATTCATTAGAAATTATGTTTTAATATCGTTATGACTGACAGTTGGCTTGATTAGTGTAAGTTATTTGTGTCCACTAGTCATGTATTTACAAAACACAATACTTTACACTTATAAATTTATAAATACTAAGGACCATGTTCTTGACCCTTCCTAAACGATATCTGGTGTTTTTGACGGTTTCGGAGGATATCTTCATCCATGAAGCTACGCATAAACCTCCAATAGATAAAATAAGAAAAAGTATAACAAGAAATACATGGAGCCATCATAAGCCTAGAATAACAAAATATGAAAATAATGCTCTTAATTTTTTGTTGATTACAGCGAAAATGTTTTTTTTTTATTGGGAGGTGTGGGCTCCAACACTAAAAATGACAGTTACCTGACTATAATTGAAAACGCAAAATTTAAATTAATAAATATAATGAATTATGTAATAAAATGATAAATATGATTGAATCTAACTATTTCAAACGCATTTAATAATAATAATAATATCTGCTTTTGTTTTCTGTAATCTTTAACAGTAAAATTGGGATATTTCCCTCCTAGTTCTTACCAATAGCCCGCACTGTACCTTTTAAAAATAGGTTCCTAGGGTGCCTGCATAAAATCTAAAGGGTATTTAGCAGTCGTGAAACTACCAAGATTTCAAACACATTTTCGAATTAATCTAGTTTTTTCAAACACATTTAATAATAATAATATATGCTTTTGTTTTGTGTAATCTTTAACATTAAAATGGGGATATTTCCCTCCTAGTTCTTAGCAATAACCCACAATGTACCTTTTAAAAATAGGTTCGTAAAGTAACTGCATAAAATCTTATGGGTATTTAGCAGTCGTGATACTACCAAGATAAAGGAATTGGCACAAGCAATTCTGTTGCTGCACATAAAACGTGTGTATTTTGTCACTTAAATGCCAAGTTTAGACGAGTTTATATTCGCTGGGGGACTTTCATAGTCAAAATAACTCCGGTTTGCCACTGATTGAAAATCCGCCGAACACATTTTGTAGTATCCCCTAAAAGTTTAAACACATGTACACATAGATAGCAACACACATACATAGAAACAACAATACCGTATGAGAAAACTTTTCTCCAGTAAATCTTTTTAGAGAAGGTTTCTTAAATGTCCTTTCCATATTTAGTTTCACCTGATGGTGGATTCCCTAGGGTACTTCTAGTGGGAGTTGCATATAAATGTGAATCCGAAAACGATTTTTTCTGGCTTATTGCGATAGCTTTTCTCGAGTTAATATCTAATTCTATTAAGCTTGTTTTTTCAACAGTGCTTAAATGTCAGACATCTTGTCTCTATCTCACATTATTTCAAAACTCAGCTACTAACTATTTTCAATTTCAATGACAAGTCTCTCGAATGTGAAACTTCCGATCTTTCGTGAAACTCGGTAAAACTCAATTTTCCGATTTAGTTTACAAGGTAATTAGTCGCGTTTAATCTTAATTTACATTACTTATTACGTCTGACTAGGCTGCACCCTTGCAGCCTTTAATTTGTAGTATATTATTTATTATTCATCCTTTTCCATATAATTTATATAGTTTATTGCCTATAGCTTATACTGTAAGCTAAGTTTCACCTGTATGTTCGGAAAACGCGGCTTCTTTTAGTTACCTCTTATGGTCTACCTTAAATCGCTATCACTAGTGTAGATGCGGGAGGGGGGGGGGTTGAATGTATTGCATAGCTAAGAAAAGCGTTTCCTTTGCGCAAAAGCAAAAATTGAATCTTTTGAAAAAAGTATCATTTTAAAGCACCCTACAATTTCGCAAAAGCTATGGGTAATGGCTTACGTGCAAAGCATAGCATACTTGCCGAGTATTGCACATCTGGAATTTTCCAAGAAGAAATCTAAAGTTTTTTTGCCTTCATCTTTATCTAGTGGAAACGAATTAAAGTAGTGGGAGTGTCAGATAAACGATGTTTTTGCGCATCCATTTTTTTTGCAGATGCAGATGTGCATTTAATCGCGATAACCTTTTTTTGTATCTTCCCACACATGGGAGACGTCAGCAAACCAGTTGTTTTACAATAGATATAAACTGAAAATTTGATATTTTAAAGCAGTCTTAGGAGACCATCCAGAGACAAATTTTTATGTTTATTTACCGTGTTGTCAACTTTAACTTTGTCAATTGTCATTTTATGTAAGTACAATAAAACCATTGTTTATTATGATCTTCTTGTTTGTATTGTCGGATGTCAGTCAGATCTCTCGTGTACTCTAGGTAACGTTCCCATTGGGAATCAGTATCAGAGGACAGCAAGCATTCCTGAATCTGTAATCCTCAGTCTCAAGATAGAGGTAACGAAACTCAATCAGATCCCATTACATTCAATTCATAGGAAAAAGGATTCAAACCCTTCGTGAGGCTACCTCTAAATTAAAAGTCATAAAACATCTTCAAGATATGAAAGCCTCCTTAAGATAAAGCAACTTAAGAGTTCAAACATTACTCCCCGTTTCATTTGGCGCGGCCTGTAATTAGAGAAAATCACGAGAGAAACTGACAACTAACAATACAAAAAAATCTTACTTATTTATTTTCCTGTAAGTGTTTATTTTAATAATGTGTATCTTACAAATTTACTTTAAAAAAAAACAATTACAAAGTAAGATAGAAACAAGAAAATAAGAATAAAATATTTTTAAAATGGCACTGGAACAAAAAGAACTACTAACAGCTCAACAATTAATTGCAACTTCGGTAGATACTGCAAAATCCCTCCCGGAATATAAAGGGGACACAGACGTGGACCAATTCAATGTTCATTGGCACAATTGTAGCAATGACAAAAGTAGATTTAAAAATACTAAAAAAACATGCTGCTCCTGAGACTAAAAGGCCAAGCGCCTACGTTTTTAAAACAAATTGAAAAATTCAATTGGTACAGAACCAAACACATCAATAAACTCAATAGAGCTATTACAACAGGCATTCCAAAAGAGATTCATTGACACTAGTTCTTTGAACAAACTAAAACATGGAATAGTCACATTTGAACAAACGAAAAATGTAAGAGAATACCTACATAAGATTAGGATTTTGAAAGAAGCACGATATGGCCCGGGAGAAGGAGAACTATATGAAAAAATAATACTTAACGCTTTCAAACAGGGACTCAACCCTAATCTTTATCGTCTACTAATTTCAAAAAATATTGAAGACCTAGAATTAGCGGTCCAGGAGGTCGAGAGAGCTTGCGAAATTGATAGTATTGTCTTACAACATCAAAAATTATCAATTAATAATGTAGAAACGAAAACACCCAAAACCTCGAGAGATCCCTCCCCGCGATTTTTCTCACGAGAACCATCGCCAAAACCTAACATAACTAGAAGTCGAACCCCACCAAGGCAACGATTGGTACGTTTTTCAGAAAATAACCAATCAAGGCCAACAACCTTCAACCAACCAATAAAATGTTCTGCATGTGACGGCATAGGACACATAGCAAGGAACTGTTTTTCAAACAATTACAGTTCAAATTACCGCGGATAATAGTTTGTTCAGGGGAACAAACAACAGCGAGTACGCGATGAGAGGAAATAGAGGAAGTACCTCCGTAACAAGAGGTAGATATAACAATAGCCAAAACTTCCAACGCAATACATCACAATACCGTGGCAGAACTAGTTACCCAAGAAGTAATTGGAATACCAGGGGTAACTTTACAAACAGGCGAGATCAAAATACCAATGCTAACTGGCAGAATAACCAGAATAATGAAAATAGAACAAATGAACGTTCTACATCAAATGACTGGGCACCCCAGGGAAACGACACAAGCCTCCAAAACCCATAAGACCTAATTTTGGCGGCAGAATATTTTATAGGTCTCCTAAAGTAATAATACCATTTTTAAGTGCAGAAAATAACAAAATATTACCTATATTTAACAATTTTAGTGTTGAAAATATTTATTTTAATGCCCTAATAGACTCTGGAGCTACTGTAAATGTTATGAACACATCCGTGTTTAATGCATTGCCCAGGCACATCAAATAACGAATAAACTATTCGTGTCCTAACTTGTCAAGCGTGACAGGACATAATTTAGAAGTTAAAGGATCTATATACCTGACGGTACTTAAAGATAATAGAAGTTTCCCTACTAGATTTATTATCTGTAAAAATTTCCCTTATTAAGCAATAATAGGCTCAAATTTTTTAAAAACAAACAAAATACTATTAGACGTTAGCCAATTCAAAATTTATCTATCCGTCGGAAAAACGGGTCAGAGTGAACAATATTCATAACAATTCAACAAAGGTAAAAATAAGTGATATGAAAGAATACAGAGACAAACAAATTCAGGAAATTTCCAAATTATGGAAAGAAATTATAAGAAAAAACCCCCCTAATAATAATAAACCTAACAAAATTGTTTTAAATTCATTAAATACAAAAACCTCGGAAAAATACTATGGATTCTTAGTGCGTAAAACCAAAATCCCACCTAAATCAATGCAGAGAGTTCAAATATCCCAAATGATTGAACCAATTAATGTCAAAAATGAAATTTGGATGGCCACTAGAGGATATCCCTAAAATTTGACATGTGAAGAAAAAATTATAAATTATGAAAAAGGAGAGGGTTATATTTGGATAACCAATACACATGAAAATGATGTAATTAATTTAAAAAAGGGAACATGCCTAGTAGAGATACAAATTGCGTCGGAAGCGGACCTAGACGATTGGAAGAAGTCAGGGAAAACTTAGTAAATAATATAAATACACAAGAAAAAGAATACCCCCTATCGAAAACCCAATTATTAGAAAAATTTGATTTAAATCATATCACTGATATCCTGCTAAACAATAAAATTATGCGAACTACTTTGGGAATTCAAAGACGTTTTTTTCAACGTCAGAGGAATAACATAGGTCTAATACCATTCTACGAAGACGCAATACAAACTACAGGGTTACCTGTTGCCAAACAACCATACCGTATTCCATACGAACATAAAGAGTGGCTTTAAAATAAAATCAAGGAGCTTGAACAAAATGAAATAATCAGACCTAGCATTAGCCCTTGTTCTGCTCCAGTGATCCTGGTACCCAAAAAAAACAAGGACCTTAGATTAGTGGTAGACTAAAGAGCTTTAAATAAACACCTAGTTAGCGATAAATTCCCACTTCCCAGAATAGATGAAATATTAGACTCGATTTCAAACAATAATAAAATATTCACTTCCCTAGACTTAACTCAGGGATACCACCAAGTAAAAATAGCAGAAGGCGATGTATACAAAACAGCATTCTCCACAACTGAATGTGGTTCTTATGAATACTTACGAGTGCCCTTTGGACTCAAAACCAGTTCAAGCGCATTGTGCAGACCCTTGCTTCACCTACTAAGAGGTCTAAATAACATAATCCACTTCGTGGATGACGTGATTTGCATGGATAAAAAAGCTGAGGACCATTTAATTACCCTATCCAAGGTATTCGAAAAATTTAGAGAGAGAAATTTAAAATGTAGGCCAGAAAAAGTAAACTTGTTGCAAATTAAAATAAAATTTTTGGGAGTAGTAGTAACGCAGGGCCAAATAGCCCCGGATCCAGAAAAAGTAAAAATAGTAGAGAATCTCAAAGCCCCCCAAACTATAAAACAGTTACGAGGTATCCGGGGACTTTGTAGTTACTTTCGAAGATTCATACGAAACTATTCCCAGATAGCTAAGCCCCTAACTGACCTTGCTCGAGGAAAACCGCAAAAGATTATTTGGTCAAAAGAAGCACAAGAATCCTTAGATTATCTAAAAAAGGCACTCATATCAGAGCCCATCTTGTCATTACCAAACTTCCAAACGGGACAATTTGTAGCTACTACAGATGCATCAACCACGGGAATAGGGGCCATTCTCTCACAAACATTTGAAAGGGAAGAAAATGGCAAAATCATAAAGGAAGAAAAGGTAATAGCATATGCTAGTCGTACCCTCACCCCAGGAGAAGAAAATTACTCAGCCACCATGCTTGAGCTATTATCAATAATTCATCACCTAGATAAATTTAGACACTATTTGATAGGTAGTAAATTTAAACTGCACTTTGATCACAAGAGCTTACAATATCTACAAACTTTTAAAAAACCAACGGGAATCCTTGCTAGATGGATACTCAAAATACAAGATTTAGACTATGAATTTGAACATCTCAAGGGAAAGGAAAACACTACTTGTGACTACTTAAGTAGATTTCCAGAGGATGCCCCTTAGAAAATGAAATTAACGAAGTTAATGCAATAAACTCAAAAAAAGCCCCAAAAAGTAAAAAATTAAAAAACAAATATAGCCAATAAATCAAAAAATGAGCATGGTCCCCTATCTTTAATTATTATAAAAGAAAGCCAAAATACAGATGAAACGTGTACTGCCCTGATAAAATATTTCCTATATGATAAAGAACTACCAGATCACCTAAAAACACTCAAAAAGGAGATAGATAATTATTATTATGATTTGGATGAAAAAATATTATGTAGAATAATAACCAATGAGACCAACCGAAACCAAACTTCCATAATTCCAGTTTTACCCCAAAATCTAGAAATTCTTGCATTTAATATTTCCATTCAGAGATAGGTGGACACCTAGGAATTAATGAGACTTTTCACAAATTGAAGCAGTACTTTTATGTCCCATCAGCTCTAATTAAACTTAAGGAGTTCATAAACAACTGTAATACGTGTAATCTGAGAAAAAATCCTATTGTATGCCCTAATCCACCCATGGGAAGGACCCCCATAGCAAGGTTTCCATTTGACATAATTTCATTTGACCTGTACGGCACTAGTGGCGGCTTGCCCACATCTAGCAAAGGTCACACTTGCACCTTGTCGGTCATCGACCATTTTTCCGGTTTCACTTTTTCTAAAGCGTTAAAAAATCAAAGTGCCTACACCACCAGTAAAACACTTGCTAAGTTGTTCCTAAATTTCGGAATACCAAATACAGTGCTGAGTGATAAAGGGAGTAATTTTGTCTCAAAAGTAACTAAAGATTTAATGAGCTTTCTCCACATTAATAAATTAGTAACAACCCCATATCACCCTCAAGCCAATGGGAAAATCGAAAATAGACATAAATTATTTTCAAATATCTTAGGAATTTATACAAAAGGTAATAGAAGAGACTGGCATGAGAACTTACCTTACCTAACTAACGTGATCAACACGGTCCTCTCACCAGTAGTGAAAGACAACCCTTTCTATATACTTTTCGGACGTGATTTTCGAATTCCCTATGATGAAATTATCGAATCAAGACAATATTATAATGATTCCGAAGATTACAAGCAGGAATTTATTAATAGAATGAGAAAGACCTATAAAATCGTTAAGAAAGAAATAGAAAAATCCAAAATTAATCAGGAAAATAAAAATATTCCAAATATTAAGGGAGATTTGAATTTCAATGTAGGAGATTTTGTTTATGTTAAAAATGAAATGAAAACTTACTACTTACTTAAGTCCCATCCGTCCTTGAAGGTCGTCTTGGGGCCTCTTTCTTCGTAACGGCGTGGATGTGCCTTCTGTATGCTTCACGGTCTTTTGCTAGGCGAAGAAGGTCCGAGAGGCGGTGAGGTGCAAAGTTTTCCTTCCACCTTTTTGGGGGACGACCACGAGGACGAGAACCGTGAATTTGGCCTTCGAAGGTGATTTTTGGGAGACGGGACCGACTCATCCGTTGTACGTGACCGAGCCATCGAAGTTGCTGGAGCTGGATCTTCATGAGAATTGTTTGTTGTACTTTAAGGCGCTCGAGAAGTTCGAAATTTGAGATTCTATCAAGGTAAGTGATCCCGCCGATGCGGCGGAGGCACTTAGTTTCAAATGCTGCAAGTCGACGGTTGTCATTTACCTTCAGTGTCCATGTTTCACATGAGTAGATTGCGATGGGGATGATCAGGGTATCAAAAAGTCGTGTCTTAAGCCGCAGAGACAAATCCTTGCTTCGCCATATGGGCATAAGGGCCTTGAAACTGGAACTCGCGAGGGCGAGACGTCTTTTGATGTCTTTTGATGGACTGTTGTCGCTGGTGATCAGACTACCGAGGTAAGGGAACTCGTCAACCCACTGGATACTCTCTCCATTAATTTTCAGGTCTGGCTTAACTGTATCCTGTGGCTTTCGTGAGCAGCACATAGCCTTTGTTTTTGATACATTTATGATCATTCCAAAAGAACTAGTGGCTTCGAAGACGTCGTTAAGAACGGCTTGTAGATCCTCGGGTGTTTCAGCCATTTCGTTGATATCGTCGGTGTAGGCTAGCTTATCTATCTGAACACCCCTATATGTGCGCCACAAGTTGTCTCCACCAGGGATAAGACTGCTGTGAGGAAAAGGTTAAACAGCTCTGGAGACAAAAGGCATCCTTGAAGGACACCTGCGGAAGTCTGGAAACTGTCAGTGAGACCTTCACTAGTCATCATACGACTCCCAAATTTTGAGTACATATCCTTAATAAGATCTACTAGGTTTCGTGGGATTCCGTAATGGAGAAGGATATGCCATAGGCCATTTCTCCAAATAAGGTCAAATGCTTGCCTAAAGTCGATGAAGAGCTGATACAGGCCGGCGACCGAATTCCAGATATTTCTCTAAAATTTGGCGAACAGTGAAAATTTGATCAACGGTCGATCTCCCAGGGCGAAAACCGGCTTGGTTATTCTTGGATGACTAAGGATGACACGGCTCTGATCCGTTGGAGTATAATTCGGGTGAAGATCTTGGCAGTTTGACTTGTTAGGCTAATAGGACGGTAATTATCACATATTGCCTTTGACCCCTTCTTGTGTAGTGGAACAATTGTGGCTTCGCACCAAGAAGTTGGGAAATGACTCTTTTGCCAGGCACCGGATACAATCTTGTGGAAAAGATCTATAAGTGGTTCACACCGGACTTTCCAGCAGTTCTGCCCGTATCCCGTCCGGGCCAGGGGCCTTGTTAGTCTTCAGCGCTTGGATGGCATCTTCGACCTCAGAACGGAGAGGAGGTGGGCTGGGATCTGAGACAGTAACGGGCAAGAGGTCCAGGACAGCAGAGTTCGGAAAGATATCAGGATTAAGCTTTTCTTTGAAATGCTCCATCCATCTTGATCGGATACCTTCTGTGCTTTGTATCTGAGAGCCATTTTTATCTAGCAGTGTACAAGAACTGAGGCTTTTCTTGCTTGTTAGCTCACGAACTCTCTTATACATGAAGTATGAATCGCCTCTCTTAAAATCAGCCTCACACTGTTCACATTTGTCTTTAATGTAGGTGCGATGGGCTCTACGGGTGGCTTTTTCTACAGCACGCTTCAACTGCTTATATCTGTCCCTGCTCTCTCTGTCTGACCTGTTATTGTGTTTTCGTTTCTCAGTACATAATAAAATAATTTCATTTGTTATCCAAGGCTTTTTATCACCCTTTTTGGTTCCTAGGGCGGACATCGCTACTTTGCTGATGATCTTAGAGGAGTCTGTGACCAGTTTATCGATATCCTCTTTAGATAGAGTTACAGGAATATTAGAAAGAAGGTCCGATATTTGAGTAGACAGTTCATCGATGTAGGTTTGGCGAATTTCGAGGGTCTTTGAGAAGATGTGTGTTGAAACGAGCGGGTCTATTATTCAGCTTTGAGGAAGATTTCAGGCGTATCTTTAGTGCAGACATGACCAGGGAATGGTCGCTGTCGAAATCGCCACCTGCGAGGGTGACAGTATCTAGCACAGATGATTTCCACCGCCTAGAGACGAGCACGTAATCAATAAGATTACGGGTTTTTCCATCCGGCGAAGTCCATGTCGCCTTACGACGTTCTCTATGTTTGAAGAGAGTATTGGTAATGGCTAGATCACTGTCTCTGCAAAATTCAATGAGGCGTTCGCCCCTCTTGTTAAGTCGTCCAAGGCCAAATTTACCCAAAACATCTTCATTACGAGCAGAATCGTTACCAACAATAGCATTGAAGTCGCCAATGACAACAATAAGGTCTTTTTTAGGAACTGCGTCAATTAAGCTTTGCAGTTGAAGGTAGAAATTGTCAGACTCTTCATCTGGTTTGCTGCAGTCAGGAGCGTAGACTTGTATGATCGTGATGTTGATCGGGGATCCCTTCATTCGTATCATAATCGACCGTTCTGACACAGGCGTTACGGAAATCAGGGATCTTCGTGCCTTAGTCGACATCAAAAAGCCAACACCTTGGCGATGGACGCCATCGGTTCTCCCAGACACTATCAGACTAGCGTTGCCGATCCTTTCTTCGCCGGTGCTAGGGAGATGTGTTTCTGAAAGTCCCACAATATCCCATTTATATCGGTTTAGTTCATTTAGGACAAGATCTATTTTGCCTTGTTTAGCAAGCGTCCTAACGTTCAGGGTTTCCAACAGATAAAATAAATTTAGGAGAAAGCATAGCCTCCGGGTTTGGAGTTGTCAACACTGTTAAAGGGAGATTCTGGGTCGTCAGTTCGTCGGTTGTCCCGGACGCGGTAACTTCGTTGGTTGCCCCGGACGCGGTAACTTCGTCGGTTGCCCCGGACGCGGTAACTTCGTCGGTTGCCCCGGAACGCCGGTAGTATTGGTTCTCGTTCTTGATCGTTTGTACTTCATAATTTATAGGAGAAGAGGTTTCTTGGCTAATTTCAGGACGGCGGTAAGCCACTCCTCTCCATCCCTAGCAGGGGCCGGCTATATCTACTACCGATAATGCGCCCTTCTGGCGTCCTGCATCACCTGCAATTTTCCCATTGCTGGGAGAAGGTTTGTGACTGGCGGGACGTATCCATACGCCGATGGGCCCTGCCCAGTGCACATCAGAGGGTCCTTCCACCTCCTCCGCCTGAACTTATGGCCCCCAGACGTGGGTGCTCCAGCTATATTTCAAGACCCCCAGAGACCGGGTCCTCCCTTGGTCCGCGCCTCCCTACCGGGAGGTGCCCTGCATATCTACAGGACGTTCCCCTATCCGCCACCTGGGGACGCGCTGAGTGGCCTGGGAAAGGCCCCACTGATAACAGAGGGTAAGAAACTCTCGGATCGATACTCCGGCCCTTACAGAATTATAAAGAAATATGATAATAAAATAAAATTTTAAGATCTTTAGCCCAAATACAGGAAAAACTTATAAAACTCACATCAGCCGTATAAAAATGGCAAAATTTCCGGAAGCATGGGTCCCACAACCCACGACGTCTGATTCCTCAGATGCCGAAAATAAACCACCTCGGTCAAGATTAAGTGAATTAAAACCCTTTAATTTCAAATAAGGATACTTCGAAAACGAGAGCGAAGAAGAGGATTTCCATGAATTCTTAGCAATGACAAATATGGTTACCCCAAAGAATAAAGTCCCAAATAACCTAAAACACGGAAAAAATAATTCATCCTCCACAGAGAGGACCAAGATTATACAATTTCCCCAAAATCCGAATTTTTTCCTGATAGAATCTCAACCCCCCATCCTGCCAAACCATTCCCAAACGATTTAATTTCACCAACACCGCCCATAGAGCGACATATATCACTCTTTGATGAGTTAAATAGAACTATTGATAGCCCTAGCAACCAAACATTTGAGTACTTCAGCGAACCACGAGGAAAAACTTTACGTGAAGCAATGAACGTAATAAATTAACCTATCATAACAAGACACAGGACACACAAGGTAAATCCTGAAACGCCTAAGGACACTCAAAAATCGCATGATCATGATATAACGGCATCAAAGGCCAAACCTACGGATTGGACATCTTGGAAGGAGACTATGATACAACAGATGCCACATCCCCCTGAAGACTTTGCTTTCAAGCAATGGCGTAAACCGACAAAAACATTTGACTCTTCAGAAAGTTCACAAGAATCATTTAATCTGCCAGAAGTAGGAGTCCATCCTAAACAAGCAATTGATAAGCCTACAACTTCAAGGGGTGAAGAAATTTTTGAAAGCAAGGCCGGCTCTACCCCCAAGTCCAAAAAATCCCCCATTACAAATACAGACCCTGAATCATTAAGTACATCAGAGTCGGAAAGCGAATCAGACCAGGAGAAGGTCAAAAATTTCTAAGTAGACAATATAAAAAATTTGACCTAATTTCGTTAGCCAAGCCAAAAAAAGACAAGCCCCAAACAACCAAGGAAATTACAACCAAATCCGGTAGAGTAGTTAAAAAACCAGAAAAATTAGATATATAAATAAATTTAAATGTACTAATCCCTATGTTATATCAGCACGTAATATCCACCCATTATATTACACGTCACTTTCAGGTGCATTAATCACTTGAACCCAATCGGATTATTAAAAACCTGGCAAGTTGCTCCAAGGATAGAGTGGGTAAGATTCTTATTCAAACAATTAACACACTAACAAAAATAAAGTGACAGTTTGCTAAACTAACAATTATTAACTAACCCCTTACCGTATAAAATTAACAGTGAAAAAAAAACATCTATACCCAAAAATACTTTGAAAATAAATTGCTCTTAGCTATCTAAACTATTGTATTTTTTTAAAATCCTATTTTGTTTTACTTCATTAGTATCAACCAAATTTAATATTTCGCGTGTGTTCCAGGTATTACATAAGTACCCATACCTTAGCCTGTAGACCCAGTTAATCAAAAAGTAATTCTGTTTCATTCATCCCCATACCAAATAGTGGCTGGGTACGGAGTTGAAAAAAAAGCAATTATGTTTGGCGAATTTATCTCGCCAGGAAAAATGGAACTGCATGAATTTTGTAACAGAAAATACTTCCAAAGGAAGAAGAAATAGATTTGAAAAATGGACTCCCGAATAGATATAATATAAAATGTTTTAGATAATATTGGAGATATGTGTGACGCGAACACATATGATATTACAAATGAAGCAACATTTTTTTTAGTGGGGAAGTTTTTCCAAACCTCACAGAAACACCTCCCAAAATCTGTCCTTTGTATCTGGCCATCCAAGCAAATAACCCCCACGCCATAAGAGCCTTACTAAACAACGGGGCCCGAACGACTACCCATTTAACCGAAAATACACGGTATCTAATTACAAAATCGGATCATAAGGTTTTAAGCATGATCTTACTCCACCAGGAAACAAAATCTTATTTATTAAACAACATGAGATGGTTTCGTAAGAATCTATCCAATTTCATGGACATCATCATAAAGCTAAAGGTACATGACGACATTATACACCTA